>JAQNCA010000014.1:21393248-21408881 GCA_029783725.1 Acanthurus tractus
TAGATAGATAGATAGATAGATAGATAGATAGATAGATAGATAGATAGATAGATAGATAGATAGATAGATAGACAGACGGACAGATAGACAGTTAGACACCTTCACATTCGTTTTTTTTTTCTCGCACATTCTTGCAGACAATGTGCCACAATTTGTCCATTGAATGAATTACACTGTCAGAATAAAAAAAAAAATGTAAATTTCACGTTGTAACTGATCACATAGCAAATGTATCAGGAAGGTTAATAAGGAATCATTTAAGTTAATGGGAGTTAGCTAAGGAGGGCACCTTATTTCACAGCAAATGAATGATGTAGTGCAGATTCCTGGGTACAATGAAGGTAATTCTAGATGGTTTTGTCTTTGAACACACAAGCCAGAGGCACAACGTGTTCTCTAAATTATGCAAATATGGAAAGTAAGTACTTGAGTCCTGGGTGGGTCTTTTTCCATAGCCCTGGGTTCCATGTATTGGGCATATTTACACTGATACATTGGGGAGTTTACATAACTGAAGGTTGCAGACGGACACAGTGTTTATGTGGTGTCCCAAACTGTTTTATATTGTCTAGAGCTGAGGGACTGATTGCACATGGTGTGTTAGGCTGTGTTTTTTATCTGTGCATTTATTTTTGGCTTAATAAAGCACTACAGATTAAACAACAATGTTCTAGATCACTAAGTTTTCATTTAACATGATTTATTTAGAAAGAAATTCCATTCGACTCATAATAACTTCTGTTTAACATATCAAAGCTCACCCACATTTTTTTCATGACTGGCAGAGAAGCTGTATACAAGATCTTAAATATAACAGGATATTCAGCTCTCTGAGTGACTGGAGGAAGCCTGTGTGGTATTTGCTCATCTTAACCTCTGTGTTAGCTCACAGCTCTGTGGTTATTATGTAACCACATGAACAAATATCTCTTTATCTGAGGGCAGATGAGCAGACTCCCAACCATCCTCCACCACCTCAGCTTCTGCGTGTGTGTTAGTGTGTTGGATTCCTGCTGAAAAACAAACCAAGTGTTAGAAGGTCCATAGGGTTTAGACTGATCAGTTGTCCTGTACAGATGGCTGAAAGCTTCAATCATCATTTGCTAGAGTTTTTGATGATTGTGGGTCAGTGGCTAAGTGTGCCACCAGCACAGTGAGGCCGACTATGCTTAGCAGCATTCAATACCACAATCACTGATCCAGATTCTGACGGCTCTGAAGTGATGAGCTCTTCTGGTGACACACAGATACTTAGACTTAGCCTTTCCACAATGAGTCCATGCCTTTGAACTTAATTTTCTTTGTTTTCATCTTTTTCCCTGATAGAATTCCACATAATACCATGCATCCACACAAACAAATAAACACACATGCGCAAAAGCATGGTTGAATATCATAACTGGCACAATACTGACCTCTAGTGGTAGGATGAGGAAAAAGCTGAGATTGCTTTTCACATAATTTGAATTTTATATGTAATTTTAGGTAAACACATGATGATATTTTGGGCAACATTTGAAAGATTCCACTTAATATGTGTTTTTTCACAATAAAATTTAACATTGCACTCCTAAAACATTTTACAGTATATAAACTTCATGCTCATTCTACCAATAGCACACTTACCACAAGGAGTGAGAAGGAGGTCTAAACATGCATTTATGTTCTTTGCTCCTGCAGCCTCAAATCATTTGAAGACAGATCTGCAGATAAGATGATCCCAATGTGTGTTCTCTTTCTAAGCTTTAACTTCTACTCCTTTGTGTCATTCTTAGATATACGATTCTGTGAGAAGAAACTGCTTACTTTGTTTTATGTGTTTTTAATGTCTGCATGTATGATGCCTGAAACATTTTAATACTACTACTGCAGGCAATGCTTCACTGAAAAACGCTGAAAACTTTAAAATGATAAAATAATAATTGTGCTTTTATATAATGTGACCTTTTACCTGAGGAAAAAAGAAGCAAAGTTAATTACTTAACAGGAAAGTGTATCAGTGAGGCTCTTTACCAGCGAAAGTAAAAGTACATCCTGTGTGCTATTTTGTAGGTGATACAAGACAGTGTTGGTTTTGCTCAGTGGTTTCCATGCTTGTGTGACGTAGTTTCACTATTTATGAAACAAAAAAAATTATGCATTAAAAGTACAAACATATAATCAAAAAAGGGGCTCAAAGTATTAAAAGAAGAAATACTCATAATGCAGAAATATTGTCCTCTTAATTGTTAATCATATATGCAACACAACGACTATTTTCACTACTTTTACCAAGTAACCCATGTAAGTCAAGGACATTTAGTTCAGTAAAAAAGTATATTATTGCTTCTCAGATGTTATAATGAAAAATTACCAAAATATGGTAATTTTACAAAGTGCTCTGATGTACTGTATTTGCATCAACTTCTGTAGTTATATTCCGCCACTGAATGTATGCTATACCAATTTCTTCAGTTATCAGTTTACTAGACCTCCACAGGTGATTTGGGCTGCAGTGACTCAAAATTGTCAGAGTGATTGGGTAACTGTATTGCTTCACAATCCTCCTGTGGAGCATGAGAGCTAAGATAAGGTTGTTACTAACAAAACTATTCTGGGCCGTATAACTGACTGCTAGTCACTTGATGGATCACCTGTCTTAACGTTTTTAGTTTACACTTGTCATTTATTTATCTGTATTGATCCATAATATATTGGTACATGTATGGTTTGCAAAATGGATGTATTAGGTTTGCATTCAAAGGATTTTTCAAAGGTCCTCCTCGGGGGTAGGAGGAGTCATAGGGGAGTGCGTAGCCTTCTGATCACATTAACTACAGTCCCGAATAGGGCGCCCTCTGGAGGATGGGAGAGCTGTGTGGTAACGTCACAGGAGTTTAAAATATAAACGTTATATATTGAAATCGTGCATTTTCCGAGTTGACAGGGTGTGAAAATCTGTTCAAGACAAGAGCCTTGATGGATACGACCGTGCAAGGCCTGCAGTGTTCGGGATGGCGGGTCCATGCGTGTCTCGGAGAAGTGACGTGTGTTAGCGGCTTGTCTGGTGACGTGTCTCTACGGCTCTCTCTTTTCCTACAGAGAGGCTGAATGGAGCCACACTGACTCCACAGAGCACTCAAACTGGTACCAGTAACACGGCAGGAGTCGGACTAAGGACACCATGGGGAGTACGTGACATTCTTCTTTTGTATGCACGTGTGGAGGGACACCTAAAATAGCTGCTGTTTCTTTCATCTTGAGCAATAATGGACAGAAAGCATTCGTCAGCAAGCTAATTAGCTAACCTTGGTTAACGTTAGGTGGCAAGTTGCAGCTAGCTTGTAACGGGAGCTAATTTGAAGTTTGTATTGTAATGAAAATTTGCTACGATGGAGTTAAAAAACGTGACTCGGATAAGGTTCCCGGTCAGAATCTGTTTCTAAAGTCTTGTCTCTGTTTGAAAAATACTTGCCAAGGAGTCCTTTTTAAAAGTTATTGGTCCTCGTTTTATGATTGAACGCTAGTTAGCATTGCGCTAACGGTTATTAACGGTATTTGTATGAACTTCATCGAAGATAGTTTACTTCAAAGGCAAAATGAAAGTAGCTTCTTCTCGCTGTCTGTGCAGGGTAAATTACCGTGCTTGAAAAGATTTTCAAATCGCCAGCTTGACTTATTAAGTGGTAGTAGATAATCCAGGTAGCTTTAAATCACTTGGTGTCAAAGTGAATTTCAGTGATTGACACAACTTATGAATATCATGATAAACCAATTAGCAGCGAGGCAGTGTTTGGTATAGAGTTGTCCACAAACGAGACCGTAACTTCCTTCAAGTTTGTGCTTTTAGACCCATATGTTGGCAGGGAAGTGCATTGCTTGCTGCTGCAGTGGTCAGTTGACGGCTGGCAGCTGTTGAGCTGCTGTTTAGTGATGACGTCGCATCTAAATCTGCCTGGTTCATGAAGACCAGTCAATCAAGAAAATGCCAAGATTATTGAGTCGAGTTGCTGATCTCATGTGTGGTGTGACACATGCAACAAATGCAATGATTTTTTTTGTCTCATTTTACCTTTCAATCTCTTTCTGCAGTTAAATTTTTGGAGGTCATCAAGCCGTTCTGTGCAGTCTTGCCGGAAATTCAGAAGCCAGAAAGAAAGGTATGTAGAGGAGTTCAAGCATGTGTTAAGTTGTATTATTTCTGCACTGTGCTTAAACGAATGGATATGAAAGACATATTCTCCATGTTAACTCCCCACAGATTCAATTTAGAGAAAAAGTACTATGGACCGCCATAACACTATTCATCTTCTTGGTGTGCTGCCAGGTTAGTATTTGTTAATGAAGAAAGCTGTCATACATTAAATCTACTGAAGCTGCTCTGTGGAGAGTGGTTTGTGAGATTGTTTTACAACATTTTCAATCTCTTTTTTTTTTTTTAATTCAGATTCCTCTCTTTGGCATCATGTCATCAGATTCAGCAGATCCATTCTACTGGATGAGAGTAATCCTGGCTTCAAACAGAGGTTTTTGAACTGTGCATAGTAAATTAGAGAGTTCTTTTCTATCTTATGCAGCTTCAACAAGGAGAAATAATCTGATCCTTGTATTGTTATCAGACCTGACATAATCTCATTATCACATTGTATATGTCAAAGGTCAATGGAGGTTGACCCTTCTGAATTGTTTTAGGTACTGCTACCATTGTTGCACTAACTGATGCTTAAAGTGATATTAATGCTGCTCCCTTTGTAACTCTAGGTACCTTGATGGAGCTGGGCATCTCACCCATTGTCACCTCAGGCCTTATCATGCAGCTGCTGGCTGGTGCCAAAATCATTGAGGTTGGAGACACTCCCAAGGACAGAGCCCTCTTCAATGGTGCTCAGAAATGTAGGTCTACCTCTCACTTCCTCTACTATTTTTAGAGGTTTTCATATACCTTTGAAACTGTGAAGAATTATTATTTGCTTTGAAGACTTCAGAGGCAATGAACATCAGTTGTCGCTGTCTCCGCAAGAATTCCAATTGCAAAACATTTTTTCTGTCTTTCTGCAGTGTTTGGAATGATCATCACCATTGGACAGGCCATTGTATATGTTATGACTGGCATGTATGGAGACCCCTCAGAGATGGGTGCTGGGATATGCTTGCTTATCATCATCCAGGTTAATAAAAACTCCCACTGTCTCTGTCCAGCTTTGCCTTGGAAATGTGTGTGTTTGAAATTAAAAACATTTTTTATGATGTTTTTCTGCTAATATTAGTTTTTTATGGTTGGCCAAAGTATTTAAATTATAGTCTTTGTGGTAATAGAAATACTGTATTATAGTAGAATGTCATACAACCTGATTTTAATATTGTGTTTATAGTGTCAATGTAATTCATGACTATTCATAGTCATGGATTATGTGAATATAAAACATGTTAGCTCACATGCAGTATGTTTTTTCATTTTCATTAGTGGTAATTTCATTGTGGCAAGCAGACAAATTTAAATTGTAATCAACTTTATTCTTGTGAATGGAAGAAATTAGAAAATTCAAACCCTTACTGCTCTCTTGTCACTCGCCATTTTTTTCAAACCCAGTCGTAGTTAACAGCAGGTTTTCTCCCTATATCTCTACTCAATATAAAAGTCCTGCCTGTTTCTGCAGTTGTTTGTTGCAGGTCTGATTGTCTTGCTGCTGGATGAGTTGCTCCAGAAGGGCTATGGTCTGGGCTCGGGTATCTCTCTCTTCATTGCCACCAACATCTGTGAGACAATCGTGTGGAAGGCATTTAGCCCCACCACTGTCAACACTGGCAGAGGTATGGCGCACTAGGAATAAACACATTTCAAAGCTTAGATGATGATAGGAAGGCAAAGCATCATCTTCTGCTGTTTCACAAAAGCTAAACTGTGACTCTTGTTGTGTTTATCAAGGTACTGAGTTTGAGGGAGCCATCATTGCTCTCTTTCATCTCCTGGCCACCCGCACGGACAAGGTGCGTGCCTTGAGAGAGGCCTTCTACAGACAAAACCTGCCCAACCTCATGAACCTCATTGCCACTGTCTTCGTGTTTGCAGTGGTCATATACTTCCAGGTGAGCTTGCAACACCAACTTAATACAGTCCAGTGTCTTACCTGCTGTTATTGCACTAAAGAAATTTGGACTGCTGGGTTTCAGACAAATAACAGCTTACTGATTTCCACTCTTTGTTACGTCCCAAGGGCTTCAGGGTAGACCTGCCCATCAAGTCGGCACGCTACCGTGGTCAATACAACACCTACCCCATCAAACTCTTCTACACCTCCAACATCCCCATTATCCTGCAGTCTGCCCTGGTCTCCAATCTCTATGTCATTTCTCAGATGCTCTCAACACGTTTCAGTGGAAACTTCCTGGTTAACCTCCTGGGAACCTGGTCTGTAAGTATATGATGAGTGTGTTGCCTCCAACATGTATCTGTGAGATAAGTTAAGAAAACAGGAGGTGGTGTTGAAGTGTCTTTAATAAGAGGGTAAATCAGGTTCTGTCATGGACATGTTACTAACGAAATCCTTTCTCTGTAGGACACCACAAGTGGCGGTCCAGCTCGTGCCTACCCAGTGGGAGGTCTCTGCTACTATCTTTCTCCTCCTGAGTCATTTGGTTCTGTCTTGGATGACCCTGTTCATGCTGTTATCTACATTGTCTTCATGCTGGGTTCCTGCGCATTCTTCTCCAAGACCTGGATTGAGGTCTCAGGATCCTCCGCAAAGGATGTAAGGATGGGTTTTCACACCCTTTTGCAACTTGTTTGTGTGAAATTAACATGCGACTAGTTAACATATCATCCTGTGTATCTCAGGTGGCAAAGCAGCTGAAGGAGCAACAGATGGTAATGAGGGGACACAGAGAGACCTCCATGGTGCATGAGCTCAACAGGTATAAAGCAACCTTACAAACAGTCACAAGTTTCATGTTGGTTACTTGCAGCAAATGGAATGTTCCATTCCAGAATACCTGTGTATTTATTTTGATTTACTATCCACAGATACATCCCCACAGCTGCTGCCTTTGGTGGCCTCTGTATAGGAGGGCTGTCTGTCATGGCTGACTTCCTGGGTGCCATTGGTTCGGGTACGGGTATTCTCTTGGCTGTGACCATCATCTACCAGTACTTTGAAATCTTCGTAAAGGAGCAGAGCGAAGTGGGCAGCATGGGAGCGCTGCTCTTCTAAAAATACCAACGTTTTGACACATCAGACACAAAGCATCCACCCCTCACCATTTTTTTACCACCTTTGTTTTCCACCATACAACTCAAGCATGTCAGTGCTGAGAAAACACTTCTGGTTACTCACAGGGTTGCGCATGGTATCGTGTCCCCTCAGTCCTTATACTTCAATAGCTATTATAATGTCTCTGCAGGCTGCCTAAGTCCCCAAAGACTGTCTTATCAGCTGAAGAATGCCTAATAGCGCACAAGTGTGAGGTGCTGTCTTTGACTTACCTCAGGCATTGTTCATTGCAGTATATTCAAGGATACACAAATTCAGCAACAACATGTTTGTGCATTTTTCAGGCTCAAAGTGCCGTGCCTGGACATAATGAGGGAGTTGAAAGAAAGCCATGTCATGTTCATCACAGATAGCGATAATGCTTGAGGTTCGTAGGGGCCTATAGTAGGATGTAAAAAGTATAAATAAAATATGCTTGTACTCCTGATAGGGTTTCTGGTAATCTCAGACAAGCTGTTGGTGACTTTTATTTACCTTTGTTTTGATATTTTAAATGATGGACTATGTTTATTTTCACTCTGGTCATGTAGGGCACAGTGTTTGTCCTCTGTTTCTGGTTCTTCAAAGGAAGTGTCTGTCTGTGTCATCATGCTCTTTTATTACCAGACTGAATCGCTGCACAATACTGCCGAGGTGGTCGGGTTGAGGGTGGGTTTGATAGGGATGAAAAGGGGTTTCATTTTGGTTTTTACTTTATGTAACAGACATAATTGTGTTATTAAAAAAACAGGATTTTTTTCCAACACATTGCCTGGTTGTACTTTGTCCCAGAATGTTCTGTGATGCCTTCAGGATACTATTTGTGAGTCAAAGGATTGAGAATAACAGGTACAAGCTTTGCAGCCAAATTGTATAAAATTTTAAACTCTGTCAGGCTGTTGCTTTGTTTCAGCCTCTGGAGTTGAGAGGAGTTCATGTTGTTTATGTTGAATCATACACTAGAGGTCACTGAATCTCAGGTTTAGGAGAAACTTTTTCACAGTCAAACTAAAAGAATAAATCTGAACAGGGGGAGTTTGCTGCTTATATTGCATATGACAAAGCACAAGCCACTTTCTCATATCAAAGTAAGTGTAATCTTTGTTTAACAGGGCTCTAATTTGACAATGAAGGCGAAGACAAGATGAAATATCTTCAAGGCCAATCAGAGATCAAATCTTCTGTAAAAAAGTATCTCTTTGAGACAGCAAACTCTCAAAGTGGGACTGCTGTCAAACACCATTGGCTGTGAGGCAGTGCACTGATGAGTACATAACATACATAGATTATAAACATAGAATACATACATAAATTAAAGTACATCACATTTATATGGGATTTTTTCTTTATTTTATATTTTACTGCACTTTTTGGTCCCTAACACACTTTTCCACCTGTTATAGCTTTACATGAGAACTTAGTGTCTTGTAGCTTTAAGATCATGGGGTAGTCGAGCAGATGTTGGATATTACTTGTAATCATGTACACCAGAACGTCAAAAGTGAAAAAATCTCACGAGGGATGATCCAGCGACAAAAAACAAAAACGTGTGAAGCAGCATAGTGTTCAGGCTTTTGTTTTTTTTGTAACACAAAGTGTAGAAGACTTGGAAAAATGAGACGTCTCTTGTCATATCATTGTGTTCATTCATATAAATAAAATAAAATAATTATTTTATACAAACATAATTACTTTATGTGAAGGTTTTGTTTTATTTTACATTTAAAAAAAAAAATATATATATATATATATCCAAATCTTTAGTCTACTGTACAAATTTAAATATGTGTTAAAATCAAAAGCTTTTACGACAATTTTAGTCGGTTGTTAAATGTATCTTTTGATAAAAAAACATTATTGTTCTATTATTTATACTTATTTCTTCTTTAAAAAAAAAACACTGAGTGACGTCATAATCATGCGCCCACATGTGGACAGGTCAGAGGGGGTGACGGGGCTGTGGGACGCCGGGTAGCTTGTCAAATGAAATTCTCGCCGTTGTTGGGTAATTTCTCTCACGCTGGGCATCGGAGGACGAGGGTCGTCGGAAAAAACACTAGCAGACATGTCGTACTGCAGAGAAGAAGGTAACTTCTTTCATTTCTTTCATTCATTTGTCAATGTCATCGGGCGAGCTCCAGTGCTAGGCTAACTTCTATAGAAACAGCGTTCACTTATTAAGTTTATAATAGGTTTGCTACCTACCTGAAACATAAGCCTGGGACAATGGTGCACATCGGTATTTATTAACTTGTGGTAGTTTAGAGACATAATACGCAGTAAGCTGAAACACCTTGGTCCAAATATGAGTCTCAAAGTGGGACTGCTGTCAAACGGCTAGCTCCAGTGATAATGCTGTCCGGGCTAGCAAACGGTCGAGTATCGATGGTAACTTCAGATCGCTGCATATCTCGTGAAAGTAATCACCCGACCCAAGCTATTATCTTGCACCAAATATAACAAATATTTATTTTATGCCGCAACGCAACCATGTCTAAGCTAATGTGTCAGAAAACACAATTAATGAACAACATTTACAAAGCACGCGAGATTTTCACAAATTTGCGGTTTAAAATCTAGCATTGGCCGCGCGAGTAAAATGCGGTGCGCGTTGTCTCGCGTCAAGGGTTAGTGCATCCTGAGGGGTCACTGCGCTATACCCGGCTTACGAGACTGATTGCAGTACTCGAGGTGAGCTTGCGTCATTAACAATGACCGGTTTTATACTTAAGAAATAACTTGTGAACGATGTTTCTTTTTTCTGTTTTTGTCATTTAAGGTAAAGATCGGATTATCTTTGTGACCAAAGAAGACCATGAGACACCCAGCAATGCTGAGCTTATAGCAGAGGACCCTGATGATCCTTATGAGGAACATGGTAAGTCATTTAGTCTATGAAAAAAAGTAGATCGGGGCCCCATTCACAAACATTTTATGAGCACTCCAAAAGAGCTTTTAATTTTCCACTTGACCTTTGCAATAAGAAATTCTTGCTTGAAAGTGATTTAGTAAAATTCTCAAGGCAACTCAGAGTAAGGAGCAGATTTATTTTGCTATACCTTACTGAGTAAATTATGTTGCCATGACTCTGACCCATTTATTTAAAAGGTGTGTTGGTTCATTACTTTGAGGCAAAGGAGCAGGAAGTAGGATAAGAACAGATTTTGCATTACTGTGTTGCCTGTGTCCAAAGACATATAAATCCATCCACTCAACTGAGATGGAAACAGTGTAAGGAGCAAACAATCCTGTCTAGTAACAGGCAAGATAATTGGCATAAAAATAAACATCAACAAGCCTAATCATAGAATTCAAAAATTGTATATTTGTGTGAAGTGTTACATATATATTTGTAATTTTATTTATTTGTTTTTTTTTATAATTTTATTTTAATTTTGGTTTTAAATTCAGTTGAGTTTCAGTCAGTTTGTAGAGAAGGTATTGCTTATTTCATTTTTTTATGTCTAAAAATATTAAAATTAGGTTTTGCTTTTTTCTTTTTACTACTTGTTTAGTTGTGTGCTTTTAAAATGTTTATTAGAGGTTTTGACATTAGCAAAATAAAATTTAATTACCATGTCCCAGGTATTAAAAAAACTTTTTGGTTGGGGCCTCTGACTTAAAAAATTCTTTACCTCATGGAGAATAAGATACACTGTTAACTTGCCTCTTTCTGTTGTCATTTTATTTTAGGTTTGATACTTCCTAATGGAGACATCAACTGGAACTGCCCGTGCCTGGGCGGCATGGCCAGTGGACCATGCGGCTCTCAGTTCAAAGAGGCTTTTTCCTGCTTCCACTATAGTAAGGAAGAGGTGAAGGGCTCAGAGTGCATCGACCACTTCCGTAATATGCAGGAATGCATGCAGAGGTACCCTGAGCTCTATCCTCAGGAGGAGGAAAAAGAGAGCTCCTCCCAAGCAGAGTCCAGCTCTGGCTCCGTTGCCGCTGCCCAGACTGAGGACTCTGCCTTACCTCCCGACACTGACTCAAGCCCAGTTACTTCATCACCTGAGTCTTCATCTGACATCACATCACCTACAGACAACCAGGCTGCCAGCTAAGCTTGATCATTTGTCATCCAGGTTCTGTTTCTCTAAGTGCAAGCACTGCCCAGCAAAAATGGCTGTTCACGAGAAGCTCTGATTGGTCTTTTATCCTGTTTACCCACGAGGAGGGTTTACTGACAGAGACATAGCTAGGGCCCTCATGGACAAAGACTATGTGAATGCAGAGAAATATAGTTTAAAAAGTATAGGCTGCTTTTATTGTCCTGAGCACCTAAAAAAATCATTGAGTAATATGATTTAATGACAAAGGGCCAAGCTGTTTGCTGCAGGGGCATTAGCTCAAAGACTCACTTTATATGCAATAGGAATTTAATTTAATTCAATTTGCGTGTTGTCATGTCAAATAGAAGAACTGTTTTGTTGTAAATCATATGTGTGTTGTCCTGTTAATGTAAGCTGGAATATCATTTACCACCGATTTATCATTCATAAGTAGATTGACAGAAATCTCTTCATTTATCTCAACTCAGTTTTGACTTGCGCTTCAACTGAGCAGTTGAAACCCTTTTGCTTTTCATCACTTTAATGACCAAAACAAAGACTACTGGTAAGAAAACAAAGTCACGTTAACAGCTCTATTCAGTAAACATTACATTGATAGGAACATGTTTTTAACTGTTTGTTAACATCTTGAACTACAAGGTCTCCACTTACTGTCACATTAACTGTCACTGCATTAATGTTGTTGTCTTTACACTGTCTACACTCTCTGATGCTGTGGTCAGCATTTAATGTCATTCAGGTCTTATAAGACTTGATGGGTTTCTCTCAAACCTGTGTCCAACAACATCCAGATTAAAATGATCGTTGAACAAACTCAGTCTCAGTTTTTGTTTTGTCCTTCAAAAGTCAAAGCACAACACCTGTTGCAGATGTTGCAGATTTTTATTAACATGGTGAGACTCTGATATGTACTTCTTGAGCTTTACTCACTGAATTTGTTGCAAGGTTTTACAATGTAAATGAAAATGTGACTGAAGACAGAATGACACTTTTACATCCTTCATGTATCCTATTTAAATTGCTCGTAGGGAAGTTGTCAACAACTGGCACTGACAATAACTTTGATATTCTAAAAATGAAATAATGGTCATTGTGCTTATAAAAAACTAGATAACAGTGTCACTTCATTCATGTGGTTTCTATCATTTTTCACAGTAGATGGCGGTAATGCACCTTACTGCTGGTTGCCACCTGTTGCCACTCACCATGACACAGAAAAACGCTTATGCTCTATTGTGCACTTTTGCACAGTTATGTTTACAAGCACTGTCTCCAGCTTCCTACAGCTGTTTTTTTGTCTGATAATTAGTTTTTGTCATAACATTATTTTTTATATTGTATATTTATAAGGCGTATTTCATGTAGTGAACAACCACGTAGTGAAAATCTGATGTCCTGATGGACCCAATTGCTTGTATATTAAGCATGTTCTAGTTTCAGAATATTTTTTCCAATTCAGATTGTGCTTATGTGGGTTTAGCTTTTAAAATGTACAAGCCAAAAAATATTTCGACACTGTGTGATATGTAAACAAAAACGGAGTGCAGTCATTTCCAGACAAACTGTGTTTACCAACAAACTTTTACAAAGTGTTTCTGTTTATGTTGTTTGAAATTCTTGATACAAAGCTGTGAATCTCACCTCTTTGTTGCTTGTAAGCAGCTGAGCCTTTCAATGCCTCTTCATTTCCAATCATGATACTTTTACTTATTTACCTGTGGAATTTCTGAGTGTTTTTGAGATTTACACAACTCTCCTATTCTTCTGTTGCTCCTGTACCAACTTGCTTTACATGTGTTGCTGATGTCAAACTCAAGTAAGCATATGTTTGCAAAAATCAGTTAATTTTTAGTTAGTTTAGTTTTTAGTTAAGTATATGTCAAAAAGGGTTATCAAATTGTCGCATTCTGTTGTATTTTTGTCTTACATGCATCACAACTATTTGGCATTAATTGGTTGTGTCTGTCTCATACTTTCTATATGGCTAAATGATAACTTTAATCTTTTGTGCGTCGCTTTTTACTAGAAAACAACAGGAGAATAAGAGGAACACCATGAATAAGAGATTTGTTAGATCCAGATCTTAAACACTGATATTTAACCAAATGTAACTAGGTCCAAAATGTAACTTTTAACAGCATTTTATTGTGGTGAAAAATAAACTTTAATGCAAATAAGGCCTTAAATGCCAGGTACCTAACAAGTCATTCATTTCGGTCTTTTTTTTGTGGCACACTCATATTTTGAGGACTATCATTGATCATGAGTGTGACTCCTGGATAATTCCCTTTTATGAATCAGCAAATTCTCCAGTGAATTTTTGTCCCTTTTCTGAAATGTTCACCGGCTGAAAAATGCTCTGAGGTGAGTCCAGCCTTTTCGGCTCATACATATGACTCATGGACATTTGTTCCTCAGGCCCTCTGATATAAGTAGACCTAGTCTGGGTGTCCAAGGAACCACCACGCTCTGCATGGTGACCAGCAGATGGCCTGTCCCAGCCTCCTCTGGGCCTGCTAGCAGATACTCTGTACCTGATAAAAAAGGAAAAGACATGTTTGAACACAGTCCTGAAGTTGTTACTTTGGCATTAGCTTGATGCTTTAAAACTTTTGTGTCACTGTTTTATCAACTCAAATATTTACTTTTTAGAGCTGGAAATGTCCTTCAAAAAATAATGATTATACAGAGAAAAGTAGTGTTTCATGCATATATGAAGCTTGTCTTACCTGGGTTTAGAATAGGACAGGTGCAGCCACGGCTGGTCCAGGACAGAGGATAGATGCTGATGGTCCCTAAGTTGAGCACAACTTTGCCTGACTGAAGGACTTTTCGAACTTTGACCTGCACTTCTGCGTGGCTGCCTTTGTCATGAGCACTCAGCACACTGGCCTTGATCACTGTCATGAGCAACACAGCAAGCCAGCACACTGAAGCGTTTAGAAGCATTAACCATGACTTTAAACTTACAAACATATGAAAATTAAACTAGTTCTCTCACCATAATCATGTTTGGTCTTACAGAGGTCAGACACACTCCTCAGTTTTTTCTCCTTGCAGCTACACTTTCCTGTGCACAGAGACTGAGTTATGTTCTCATCCACTTAGTGCCATTACTGCAATGATTTCAATACTTTGATTGCACAGTTTTAAACTTGTAAAACAAAGATGTCACAGCTGACAATATGGCAAGACTTCAAAGCATATGAGTTATTACAATACTTACCTGTGTAATGCAGAGCAGAGACTGCAAGTTCCTTAGACCACTCCTCCTTAACTGTGAACAGGTGATCCAGATCAGGGATTTTGCCGCCAATGGGCACATTGAACAACTGATTATTTGAGTAGCTGCAAAAAAAGGAATCAAACTTCATCAGGTTAAGGTTCACTGTTAGCAAGTAACCACACCAAGTTTGTTTTTAGCTTCTGTGTTAATGACTAAAGAATCTGGCCGTGGAGTAAGCTAGATATAGCTTACCTGTCCAAACACTGCCCAGTGGTTGGATCACAGCTGTGAGAGCAAGCGCAGGGCTTACAGCCCTCCATTCCAAAACCCCAATAGCCAGGCAGGCAGTGACTGCAGCTTGTGCCCCCAACACCAGATTTGCAGTGGCACTGCCCGTTTCTAGGATGGCACCAGGGTCCTTCCTCCCCTGGACGAGCAGCTAAAGAGCCCTGTGGATCACACCAGCAGCCTGAGAAAGAGAGACAAATATACAGGTGTGCTGCTGAAACAAGGAGTCATTCTCTTTTTTATTGTCAAACGTACGTAGAGGAAGCTACAAGATTTTATAGGTCTGTTTTATTTTATCCAACTTCCACTTCCATAGCTTTTAATTAATATCTCTAAGAACAAATTAGTCAAGAAAACTTTTATTTTCCTTCTGTGACTGGTTAAAAACAATCCCAACCCCTCCACTCTTCTGTGTCTCTTACGTGTGCAGACTTCAGGGGAGTTAAGGGGCAGCGATGGGTGGCGATGGTAGCCATGGCGACAGCGCTGACACCTGCGCCCGACAGTGTTGTGTTTGCAGTCATCACAAACGCCCCCGCTGGTGCCACCGGAAGCAAGCCATGCCCGCTGAGAGAAGTGGCAGCTCTGTGAATGACCGTGACACTGGCACTCTGAAGCCACAGAGGTGTGTGGAGTCAGACAGATGAGAGACAAAGTGGAGTCTGTGTTATATTTTTGTCAAGTCCATGTTGCCCCCTTATCATATACCATCTGTTACTCCCTGCACTCTCTAAAGCAGGGACGTCAAACTCGTGCCATGGAGGGCCGAGAGGCTAAGGTTTTTCTTTCCAACCAAACACTCCACCAGCTGATTTCACTG
>JAQNCA010000014.1:21408981-21448797 GCA_029783725.1 Acanthurus tractus
TGATTACCTCACCTTCAAGCAGAGAGCAGGGACTAATCAGTGAAATCAGCTGGTGGAGTGTTTGGTTGGAAAGAAAAACCTTAGCCTCTCGGCCCTCCATGGCACGAGTTTGACATCCCTGCTCTAAAGCCTTCACTGATCTATCAGTCATGCAATCCTGGTGGTGATCACTCACTCTGGCATTGGTTTGACTCCCCACTGCTGCTGTTTGCAGGCTTCCAGGGACGATCGTTGTAGAGTGGAGCACACTTCTCACAATGATCCCCTGCTGTGTGGTGAGTACACAGACACCTGCCAGGCACCTGGAAGACACATCTGGGGCTGCTAAGTTACTTCACCTACATTAGCAGGCAATACCACCACCTGCCGTCTACATCTATAAATTTAAAATAGAACCAGACAGGTGATATAAAAGGTAAATCAAGCTGTTCAAAGCCCTTTAAATGGTGATTTTCCATCAGTAAGTCCATTTTACATCTGGACATAACATCCTGACATATGTGTTATACAAGCTTATAACAGAGCACTGGCCAAAACACTTTGACATGCACCCTCATACACAGGAAAAGCCACTCACCAAGTTACTGTCCTGTCTTGTGTCTTGGCTGCTGTTGTGTAGCGCACAATACTCAGCATGTCCATGGCACAGGCACGTCCCTCTGGCCAGTAGGGTATAAATAGCATATGGTACTGAGGAAGGACTTTCTGTGGTGAGTGTAGAGGTCAGAGCCAAGTCTGTGAGGCTTTTATGTTTTGTAGGATTTAGAGGTGTCGAACAGTTCTGAGCTTTTAGCAGTCTAATGCGCAGGTTAGTGAGGGTAAGGCGGGCAAGGGCCTCTGGACTGTAAGGGTCCAGTGGTTTAGCACTGCTGGGATCTAATGTCCGTAAAATTACCTGGGAGGAAAAACAGGGCACACCAGTAAAGAATAAGTGATCAGCTTAAAGATAATAAGTAGCATATTTTTGCAAATTGTCTTACCTCACCCCTACTGCAGGGGGTAGCGCTGGTGTACCGTGATGTGCACACAGAGCCTGGCTGAGTGTAATCATCAGGCAAACCGAACTCCAAGCTGCAATTGTGTGCAAAAAGTTTAAGAACACCCCATGTCTTTCCAAAGTCAGCTGATCTTTCAATGGCCATGACAGCAGGCCGAGGTGACCTGAACACCAAAACCACATGGGACAGACAGAATTGTGTTTCCAGGTCCAACCGGATCTCGTCCTGCTGCTCTTGAGTGGTGGTATCTGCACGTGATGCCCACCAGGTATCTGGATGCAAGAATGGGTCATCAGTCATGTGAGCAGATGGGTGGGTGTCCTCAAGGCAGAGGTCAGGGGTCACAGAAGGATTACGGCAAGGGCCATGATGGAAGGAGCTGTTCCCACAGCAGCCTGAGAGGGTGAGGAGGGTCCTGCCACTAGCCAGATTCCCTATGGGTGGACTACAGGCACGATCCACACATCTGGAAACTGACATGGACTTCAGAGTGTCTGCAGGATTAAACAGTAAAAAACAGTAACAGCAATGAATTCATCTAAATAAAACAAACAAACAAACAAACAAATAATAATAATAATAATAATATAAAACATGTCAATCAATCCAGCAATTGCACATACTCATCCTCATAAAATCCATCATAAAAATGCACATATATTGAAATAATACTGTGGATAAAAAAATGTACAGATTAGGATTTGTTTCATAAATGTATCTGGCGATAGAAACCTTAAAAAAAAAAAACAAGCACTTTCCTGCACTGACATCATGGACAAATTCATCTTTACTGTGTTTTCCACGGATATTTTATTTATCTGCCCATTGTGCCACTTCCACTTGCTTTGATTTGACACAAAGCCTTTTTCCCAATTGAACAGCATTACTCTCTCATACACGTGAAGGCAAAACCTAAGGTAGCCCCCTCCATCCAAATTATCAACCAAAGGTGACCTTTTCTTTTGAGAAAGCAAAAACTAAGCAAATACAAGGTGATCTGTAAATGAAGACGTATGTAAAAACATAATTAGGTCATCAACGTCAGTAGCTTTTTAGCTCAGTTGAGTCATCATAACTGTCTGGCATATCAGTTACATGGCCAAACGACAAAGACAGAAATGTGGGGGCAAAGTTTAGCCACAATGATGCAACGGGTTCAGAGTAAAAGCATCATCAGAAACAGAGATGATGATGCATCTCACCTGCTCCGCTCCTCGTCACAACCAAAAGCAGCCAGCAGAGTGTCACCGGCATCTGATGTTGTCCTTTCACAAGCATACGAAACACTTTCATCTTTGTTTCAGCTGTTTACAACAAACATAGTGCGATAAACGCCTTCCAGCAGAGATTAGTCCCAACATTATGTGCACCCTTTCTAACGGACAAGCGCATTTCCCTGCCAATTACGCAATGCGCAAAGCGTCCAGGAATATTTTTCCGACATCTCCCAAGGGATAATGTTGAAAAATCCTTGATGAAGTTCAAAGCATCCTCCGGAAAAGCTAGATCCTCTCCCTGACTGACATAGATTTTGCTTCACATTTGAAATAATAACGAAATGTTAGTAATTTGATCGATTTTTGTCCTAATCCATCTTGCATAATTAAAAGTGTCTCTTTTTTAGCCTAAAATGATGCATGGTCTTTACGCTAATTACGGTAAAATATGTAGATATTAACATTAATTCACAGCCAACCGGAAGGCTCTGTGCTGTAGCCACATCCAGCGCCCTACGCGTTTACGCACGGAAGAGGCGTGCGACTGTATTTATCCATGGTTCTCCCCGCCCACACACATCACTTTAAACCACTAACAACACTAAACCAAAACCACCCTGGACTGAAAAGGTGTAGTTTTTTCCACGCTGGTCAACTCTCATCCTTATGGATTCTGCAGAGGATCGTGCACAAAGGGAGGAGACTTATGATTCGCAGGGGCACCTTACCGCAATTAATGTGAACCAGCCGCACAGCACATACCAGCTAAAACAGGTCCCCTTACCAACCAGGGCCTCGTAATTGGGCGAGGAAATTAGTTTATCTGCCTCTGCCTCTCCTGTTTTTTAGCAGCAGTAATCCCGGGTTACAGGTCTCTTTGAAGTCTTGCAGGAAGAAACCTGAGAAGGGAGACAAATATAGTCCTCAGCGTAGTTACTTGAAGCTCTATGGCGCATCGTGGCACCGAAAAAAATGACAGCTTGAAGTAACAGAGTTAGACAAGTTAAGGGCCTTTCTTCCATCTTTCTGCCTGACTGGATATATTACTCTGCCATTCTTCATTATGACACTGGATAATAAACACATGACCTGACACATAACAGTCTTTAAATTCTTTGTAACCACACACCTCATGTCCCTCACTGAGCCTGATGTGCTTCCCCTTCTGAGTTCAGGGAATAAACAGCGTGTCTTTTCAGTTTTGTGAGCCAACTTCAGAAATTTGGAAAAGACATAAAGATTTAGATAGGCTTTAATAAATGTCTTTATTGCTAAACAAATGATTTATAAAACCAACTGCCTACAAGGCAGAAAAAAAATGATCCAGTGATTCTGGTGTGTGTAATTTGTTTGTAATGACAAAAAAAATATGATGTTGCTTAAGGAGCATGTAGCAATGGATTAATCACATATTTTTTGTCCCTGTCATAAGCTGTATTGCCATAACACTTAGTGATGTGGTACTTGTCTCCCTGTGTTGATTGTTAAATGTTGCCTTCCTTTCCAAGTTTTTATCCCCTTTGTCCACAGTCTCTCAACTCATCTACCACTCTATCTCTATCTGCAGTACCTTCGTCTTTGAACACTCCTCACTGACTTTCCTTTCATCTCCCTGTCCTCACCACTCTAACACAAGCTACAGTGTCTGGCAGGCCTCCACACAATAAAACCCCAGAGGCTCTCCCTCTCTCTCCTCTCATCTCTCGGTTTCTCCTTTTGTTTCACTCCAGTGGTGCAGTATAAGCTAAGAATAGCTTTACAGGGGATTAGGGTAATGCCGTTTATGAGGGATTAGCTTTTATGGGGTAATGTAGGTAGCATGCAGACTGTTTTTGGCTGGTTTGGACAAATTCAGGGTAAGTTCTAGCTCAGTGGGACACACCGAAAAGAGATTCCCATGTTTTCACGGGATGAAGATTGGGAGGACCTGTGCACATATGTGCGTTTCAGGAGGATGGGTAATGGTTAAACATAGAGTGAAATTGTCAGTATGGTCAGGCTGTGTTTTTGCTTCAATCAGGCTGGTTATGGAAGAAGTCCATACTATGATATCTGGTTTCTACAAAGGCAACAAAACTGCAGGTTTCAGTAAATATAAGTCACTGAGGTTTGAGTTCAAGGTTGGCAGAGCTATAAACCATTTTAAGAGCAGCTGCTTCAAGTGCAAATAAACTATGCCTGGTTGCTCATTTTAGCTTCAAAATGCAAAACCCATTAAATTCCTAATTGAGTAAATTGTAATTAAGCGGGACTTTTGGTGATTTAGGAATGCAGAGCTGCCCACATCCAATGAAGTTCTTGTTTAGAATGTGAGCATATTGAGGATAAACAACACAATCCTCACCAAAGTTCCAAACACATGTTTTTTCTCTGCACAGAGAGAAAAATCCCAGCTCCATATATATAAATATTTTTTTTACTTGTCATTCTTTCATCAAATACATTTTCTCAGTGTTCACCATGTATCTTCATCATGGCCCCCAGCTGTGCGAGGCCAAATACCAGCCAGGAAAGGTCACTGGGATCACCTACCTGCCCCATGACTACCTCTCTAATTGCTCCTCTCTCTCTCATTTACAGAGCTTAGTAAGGGTTGGGGTTCAGAGAGCTGGGGTCAGACGGACAGGGACTCCCCCTTCCCATTCCCATAATCCTCAGTGTTTGTCAAGGCAGCTCATACATGTGTGTGTGCAAAGCACACACTGTCACTCCACACTTTGCCATCTCTTCTCCCTCCACATCCCTCCAGGGATGAGGAGGATTAAGCTGCTTCCTTACCAGACTTTACTACGTTGAGGCCTCCAGGGTCAACATGCTCCTGCCTTGTTTTGTTTCTCCAAATAGTATATCTATTCAGTTAGTGTATGTGGATTTGGAAACATCCAAGTTAATGCCAGTATAATTGAAATGTGCTTAAGTTTGCATGGCATTTTGTTATTGGCAGTGGGAGTGGGAGCTCTTATGACATTATCCATTGGCCACAAGAGCAACCAGTATGTGCCATGGGTAATAGGGTGTGTCTGAGCTAAGCAATGAGGTCAGAGTTAATGATCCTGATAAATTTTTGAAAAAAGACTCTTACAATATATGGTAAAAAAAAGTACACGTGCACACTTCAAAATCACACAAGATATTATTCTTCCAGAGAAAACTGTCTCTTGATGTAAAAGTTACAAGGTCAAAGTGAAAGGTCAACTGCAAAGGTCTATGAATCAATAAAACCAAGAGGACTGCATTTCCTCAGACTAGTTTAAGTCAGTCTGTTGCCTGAATTACTTATCATTGTGAGCTTGATAATCAGAGTAGAAATAGAACATTTCATCACTGCTGATGTTTGCTATGATCCTCATATCATGGAGGGGTTTTAATGACACGAAGAGAGACAGTTTAGAGCCAGACTGTGAACATGTGACGTCTACTTTATGTTTATGTGCTAACACGACAGGTTTGGTCTGCATGTTGCCTCTTTGATGTGAGAGGATGAATGCCACAGATTAAACTGTCAAACCAGGAACTGATAGAGGCCAGATGGAGCAGGATGACAAACCGAGGCCTCTGGAAAGCACTCGGGCAGTTTGCCAGACCAATAATGTGCGTGTCTTTGAGCTTGTGTGTGGATTTGTAGGTGTTTGTTCACATGGAGGAGTGATCATCATATACTCACGCATATGTGGAAGAGATGGGAAAGTATGCGGAACCATTGATTCTTTATTAATTTTTAACAAGGAGGAATGTCAGGAATGTTAGAGTGACCTCAACTGAGCGGTGATGACTTATTTTTAGCTGAAACTCCTGTTTAATATTGGACAACAAATTAAACTCCCATCTACAAGCACATTTGTAAACAAACATACTCCTCTTGATAGTACTTGCCCCACAGTCTAGTGTCCCTGTCCGACTTAATATCTGGTGTCATCAGCTAACAAGCTCAAGATTTACTTCTGTGCGTCACTGACTCACTCACATAAACACATTGTCACTCTGACACACAAGCACATGCAAAAACACAACATCTTGATAACTCTCTCTTGGCTTTTCATTGCCCACCCACATAAACAAAATGAAATGCCAGCACACACACACTGGCTCTCTACCACAAAAACACACTCCAACATGTGTTACAGATTTAACTCACTGCTTTCTGATTCTTACAGCAACATACATTCCCACACCAACTCAGCTACAGCATGCTCACTTGGCTTACATAATAAAATGTCTCAAAAAATTCTATGGATCCAAAAAGAATGGTAATTTAAATGATGACACATAAAAATGGCAAACTGGTTTAACAAAGCTTGCTAGCCTTAAGTGTCCTGGGCCCATGATTTTTCAAAGTGGGGCCACCAGGAGGCAGCCATTTGCGATGTGAGTGATGATGAGAGAAAGAGTTTAATTGTAAGTGTTACATTTATTTTACTATCACGTGTATCACTGTAAATTATAAGTTGTAACAATAACATATCAAAAACTAATTTGCCACACCCATTTATCTACTTACCTGTCAGCCACAAATATTGACAACTATTATTATGTTATTATCACAATAAGATTTAGCATTTAAGATTCAAGATTGTCATTGACAGTTCAAGGTTGTAGAGTAAAATGTGGTCATTGTTCTTTCACTTCCAAGACAAAAAAATTATGTGAATGTAGAACAAAGTTCATGAATTTAAAGACTTTTTACATTTGGGTTATAAGGATAGGTTGAGAGGTCTCACAGCTTAAGGGAAAAAAGCTGTCCTTGGTCAGGTGGTACAGTAGCAGATCTCTTGCCAGACAGCAGTATAGTGAAGAGGCTGTGTCTGGTGTGGGTTCTCTCTTTTAATATCCTTTGGACTATGTTTCGGTTGACCCGGTACGGTCTGAGAATGCCACAAAGCAGCTCTGCTCCTGAAGTTTAGCTTACCTGCTAGCATCCAGCCAACTCCCGCTAGCTGACAAATACAGAAACAGTCTCCAAAGAAAAAAGATCTGGCAAGCAAACCAAAAGCCCAACTGAAAAAAGCTCAACTGCAAAACCAAAAATAAACATCCTTTTCAAGTTAAACTCAGAGTACAATGCAGCATACATATAGCATTTGCCACTGTACAATATATGTACATGTAATTTTCACCATTGAAGTATTGCCAATGGATGTTTAGAGACATCTTGAAAAGTGGGGCTCCAGCTATGGAGATTCCTCACTTCATTTAACACTTTAAGACCTCTGCAGTCTGACTTTGGTTCCCCTCCTAAAAGTTACACTGAGAAAAGGAGCAAATGAGAGGAAACATCAAATGCAGCTGTTTGAGGTCCTGAGGGTTCCAGGCAGTCTCACATGTCTGGTCATTTTGCTGCTTTGAGGCCCTTCTCATCTCATTAAAAAGTCTTTATTGGCATGCCAAGAGTCCACCTGTGAGTCACCTAAGCCATGAACTTTGATGTATAGCCATGCACAAGGGTCACTGCTAAACAACAGTACCTCATAAGACCATTCCAAGCCAAAGTAAAATCTGCATTAAAGCAATCTCATACAAGTTTGCTCCATCTGCTATATTCTTGTAAAGTGCACTGTCTCAAAACTGTGATGTTAGCATGACATTGGCTGCCCTTTTGGTGATTTTGTTTCATCTATGAAATTGACACCAGTGACATTTATTGACCGTAGTGGTGATCTGATGCCCTCTAAAAGAGACAAAGTGCTGTGCAAACGGGGTGCAATGATGGGTATTAGGTTGAGGGTGGTAGGTGTAAATGATTCTTAGAATGTGGAGTCCTGTTTGTTCCTTGCTCTGTAGTGTCAATGTATAAATCAGGAAGAAGACTTTGTAGCCCTTTGGCAATTAATCCCATGTTTTTTAATCATTTGTGTTAGAACCAAGTAAACTTACAGTCTGCTCACAGAAAACCCAGAGGAGATTTTACTGGAAACACTCGCATGCCTTTAAATTCTCCTAATCATGTGTGCAAATGCAAAAAAAAGAAAGAAACAAAATCACGCTGCAACTTTAGGGTGTGCCCACATTTGTGGTTGGATTGTGGGTTTTCTGCAGGAGAAAAGAGGTATGTGGGAATATGTGTGACTGCTTAGCCCTCCTGGTTTGCCCAACAGTGTGACAATAAGAGGGGTATAGGCAGTGTTTGATCCTCTCAGCCAACATCTGGGTATCAGGGGGAGCTAAAGTTAGCAGCACATGCTGATGTCATTACTGTAAATGGGGTTTCAGTCACAAAGGCATGACCCTCACAACATCGCTATACTGTAAAGGTAGGAAAGAGTGAGGGAGAGAAGTAGGCAAATAAAATGAGGATTTTATGATGATGATTAGAGAAGACGGATTACACATCTGGCTTTTTTATGTAAATGACTAATATTGATGTTTTGAAATGGTTGATGTTGATCCAGATCTTTCATGTCAGGATATTTCTGAAGTTGGAATGAGCGAAAATTGGGAAATAGATGAGTACAGGGTGGATCAAAGCTGTAACAGAGCTTGTTAAGGTTTAATCAGTCCCACTCACCCATGGCTGCTGGCCACATCTGTCCAATCAAGTCCCATCTCCCTGGTGGCCCCTGGCTTCAGAGATTACTACAGCGCTGCCAACCAAACATTGGTAGGTGACCATGTTTTGAGGACCACCACCTCATCAGAGAGTTGTGGTTCTCGTGGGGTTTTCTTTGGGACCTTTCTTGGCCGGATCTCCTTATTCTTTTAATCAATGCTTTTAGACATGTGCTAATGATTAATAGACTGCTGTGGTCAGGATGCTTGAAGTGCTGAGGCCATTCTGACATGATAATGTCATTATTAGATGTGGGTTCCTTGAACCTTTGGCGAAGTCTTTCATTTGGTTTAGGCCTCCTCATTGGGTGAGGGCATTGCTATGAGACTGAGTTTTATTGAGCAGAAGTCAATGGAAGAGAAGGACTTTTATTAAAAAATTCAGAAGGCCCGTCTTGAGTAATGGCCACTGCACTGAATAGCCGCATCCATAATATCAGTACAACCTTTAGTATGGAAAAAATAAGCCAACAGGAGTGCCTGTAATTTGTCCAAAAGGCCACATGAGAGTGGCTCCAAAGCGAGTCAGTCATATAATGGAGAACAATTTCCTAAAGACATCCTTTGTCTCCTGGGCTGTTCAGCTCCTGGACCCCCAACCTCCATGATCCATCATCCCCACCTTGCCTCATGCCACCAAAAAATATATCAAGCAGCTTTTTAATTTTTAACTTAAAGCTCCTTTTAACTTATTATGCATTATTATCTGTAAGTTATTGAATGTGTTAATGTGTGCTCCGTTTTTCCGGCCTTTTAAATTGCCCTTTGACGACAAATAAAGTGATTTGAATAGAAATGACAACATTAACAAACAGGCTTGAAGCTTGGTACAACAACTTTTGTTCAAGATCTTTTACACACAGATAAACACTGTCATGTAACATAGATAACATAGAATTCTGGACCCTTTACAAAAGCATTCTCTATAAGCCGCTGCCAACTTCCACAGCTTCTATATTCTTGTATCTTTGTGAACCGCTTGTCATATGAGGGCTCTATTTACCTCTTTTAACTTCCCCAGTCCTCATGATCCAAGTCACACAAGACTACATAGTCTCTCTAACTGAATTTATGTCTATCTGCTTGGCAGTGAGACTTCTGCGAGGCACACGTGAAGGCTCAGATGCATGAGACTTTTCATTTGTACTTGCCTACCCGATCTCAGGGTGAATTTCAGCTGAAGAGGCCAGGAGAAAGGGCTGCAGTGCATGTCTGCCATGGGAAACAGCTAAGGCTGTGATGCCCTTGTGACCCCAGAGTGTGGAGATCGCATGGGTCAATGGGGTTTTCCACCTTGTTGACACTGTCAGCTGTCATGAGTGTAAAAGGAAAAGGTGGAGGAAAGTGTGTATTCCATTTATATTCCATTAGCTTATCATTACTGCCATTACTGTCATCATCCTTACCGGGAACAGCATGGGATGTGAATGTTCATGGGCACAGTTGAAGAGTTTCACATGAAATTTCTTTGGTGATAATGTAAATTTACCCACAGATTTGAGTACCAACCTAACAGTGGCTTAAACTGTCAGCAAAAGCACACACATGCACGGACATACACACAGACATGTTATTTATTAGTTTTTGAATTCAAGGTCAACTGGGATTGTGAATGTAGGATGATAAATGGTCTTGATAAAAACAAAGTTCTACAGAGAAAACTGTCTTCAGAGGCACAGTAAACATAAAACATAAAACAGTTAAATTATTTTGGTGCAGGGATTATGAATAGTAAAATGCAGCTTTTTCAGACATCAAATATGCTCGTAGCCCCTATCAAATAGAACCTGTTATTGATTACGGATCACTAGATTACGTGCTGTGGTAAAGTTATGAAGTGACTACAGCTGTCAGATAATACAGCTAAGTGAAATGCAATATATCCCCGATGAGCATAAAATTAAAAAATCAAACTACAAATACTTAAATTGTACATAACGTTGGATTGAAGACTAAATGCAGCCTAAATGAATTTATATTCGACCACTTTGTTCGGCTTTTGCGTTTTTTCTGTGGCTTCTGTAAAACCTTTTCACATTATTTTTTGGCTCAGAAAAAATACCTTCCTTTTCTGTGTCTCTGTTATATTCTTGATTTCCAAAACCCGTGTCCATTGAACACATAAACCCTCTCGGTGACGTCTCAGCATCCTCAGACCGTCACAGAGCCACTCTGTTGTCACTCTCACTCTTCCTGCAGTTGGCGAAGAGCGACACGTGCTCATCTCCATGACAACCGTTGCCGTGTCCAACAGTTACATACCGCGAGTAAACTTCCACACTGAGATTTGAGAAGTTTAACTTACGAGGAACGCTCTGACTTGTAAATATTTTTAAGATAAGGTATGTAAAAACTTTACTGTTTTATACAACATTTAATTAAGTAAACGTTACTTTCATGGAACTCATTAGAAAAGATAATTAAAGAATTCCAACGCTTGAAGCTGGACTTTGCGTTAAGTATGGTTAGCGTTAGCGCTAACGGCTATCACCAGCTAACTTTGCTATTGAGTTCTGCTTTTACTCATCCGCATTTTTCATATAGCTAATGCAAGTTGAAACAATAGCCATAGTCTTTACAGTCCAGTTTATGTCAGCAGGAGATAACATTAAATTTCACGCTTGATTTTTCATGCTTACGTTATTTATTCATAAATTATTTTAGTCTGATAGGAGATGGAAAGGAACTATCTGCCTGGTTTCGGTGCACTGGTGCCTCGCCCCCCCAGCAAACCTCCAGATCCCAAGCCTCCAGCTCTGAGTTCCAGGTGCAAACTCCCTCCAATCAGAGAACGAACAGAAAATAAACAAAGGGGCATCTACTCAGATGGCATCACTAAACTCAAGTTACAGGTAAAAGTACACAAGCTCAGGCAAATCAGAAATCTGACTGACATGTCTGAAGTGTGATGTTTTATGATGTAAACCATACAACATACAAAATACCTCTGACATGCACTGACTAAAACTGTTTATTTACTGTTTTATTAGTCTTGTAGGGTGGGATCTGAAATCCAGCAGAGGCCACAGTGCCAATCCATCCTCAATTACAGTGAACTAAATAGAAGAAAAGGTGAGATACTGCACAAAATGCCACCTTTTGGCATGTAGGCATTAAAAAACATTATTTCTGACATGCCAGGTCTGGCATAATAAGAACTGAATGTTGCGCTCTTCTGAAATAAAGTCACTGTGTAAAATATTTATCCTTCTACACTGTTTTCCTAGGTACAACCTTAAGGACTCCATCTGAACAGAACAGGCTTGTCAAGAAAGATAACCCTGGACCAGTCTCACAGCAATTACAGAATTCTTACTTCAGCCCGGGTGCAGATGCACCCAAGATCCAAATGCCCTATCAAACCATCCCTGGACAGATCCCTCGCAAGTTAGCAATAGAGAGGTGCGTGCGTTTTGTTAGTACCTTGTATAACAAAAGAAGACACTTTATCTAGTGCTTTGGAGCTTTCCAATTTCGCGGTTTTCTGTGATGTGAAGCCATTTTACACTCTGTGAGGTCAGATTCGGTGGTCACAATGAGACACCACGCTTTTATCAAACAGTACATATTTAGTTTTTTTCTCATACTGTATGTAGGCTTTTTTCAAGATCAGTGACTTGGTTTGTTTTTATTACCTTTTGTTAAAACGTATTTATAATGCTTTTTTGCAGACGTCGAAGGGAATACTTAGGTTTAGACTTTGAACAGCTCCTGGAAGAAAAAGGCATTAACTCTGATCTCCTAATACCAAGACATCAGAACAGCAATGATGAGCATCTGACTCCACTTGACAATCCTGTGTCACCTTACCTCCCCCTGGAGGTAAGTGTGTTACTGCTGGAATCTTTTCTGTGGCATGTCGATTCCCATTTGTCTTTACGTCCTATATTTTGGTGTGCAGCAACGTCCCACCCTAACCTCTTTGTGTTTATCTTAGATATTTGACAATGAAGAATATGACTGTCGAACACCAGATGACTGGCTTGCTTTGGGCAATGCTGAACAATCACATGATCGAAAACCCATTCCTGCAAAAGCCCTATTGCCCACTGACAATGAGATTTCTTCAAGTATAATGTTTTTTTAAGAAATTTACATAGTAAACAAAGATAGACCTTTTTTGTTGCTTGATAGTTCCTCTCTCTTTTCTTATCTGTTGCAGATGAACCCCAAAGCTCCCCTGTGGACTACAGCTGGCATTTAGTTGGCGTTCTTGACTACAGCAAGGAAAAATGCCAGTATCTGGTAGAGAAGGTTCACCAAAACAGCAGACTGACAGATGAAAAAGGAAATCTCCCTCCAAATGTAGAACAACTAAAGAACAAATCTCTAGGTTGTTTTTTTATGTTTACACTTTAATGACACATTTTCTCATAATTTCCTCTGTCACCTTTATTTTGCGTGTTGACGATAAATGCCTGCCTTCCATCTCCCTCTCTTTCATAGGAGTAAATGCCATGCCAGCATGCATTAGGTACTGGGTACCCAGGATTAGATTGTTGTTCAGTGCTGAGGACCCACGTGTCTTTGTCGAACGAATCCAGTTTGCCTTGCGCTGCAGGGAGAACGCTGAAGCTCTGATTCTTTACCACTTGTCTGTTGACTGCATGCCCATCTGGGAGGGAACACCATCTCTTGATACTCACAGTATCCAGCGCATCAAAAGACGTGCCCTTTCAGCCCCTGGACTCAGGCTTCATAGGCAAGTAATATCAGTGTCACAATACCGCTGTCATTTTCTTCATGTTCATTATGATCAGTTAAATAATTGTCCCTCCCAGTGAAGTTATAGGGTGATGAAGGAATTTCTTTATTTTTAGTGTTGAAAAATATATAGGGAACTTGGGGAAGGAGGTCAAACTGGAGTATGACCGCGCTATGAACCGTATGATCTTAGACAAAGTAGTAATGAGCTACCCAGAGGAGTTTTCGCACATCACACTTCCACTAAAGGATCCTGAGTATGTACCACAGAGAGGTAAGACACCAAGCATTTGCTTGTATACATTTGTTTGAGTCACTGGGGTCAAGATTACAGAAATGTATTACCTCTCAATACCTGGTGTTGGTGTTGAGCGTCTTAACACCCATTTGTTTTATCTATGTACAGGGTGTGTTGCAGTTCCTAACTTTGCCTATAAGGAAAACCAAGATGCCTTTGTTAAGCGTTCCCTGCTACGAAGGCCCGAAGTGATCTGTGTGTTATCTGAAATGTGGTCTGAGTACCACAAAGTAGCAGCCATGAGATTGTTTAATTTGACATCGATCAAACCACTGCGACTTGGAGAATTTGAAGACGTCCAGTCTAAGATGCATACCAAGGTATTGCAGTTTTAGGGTATATCCACTGCCAATACTTGGTTTTGATTTTAAGGTGCTTTATTTTATCAAAAATATAAATGCATAGTTATACTGGTAATTGCTGTGTGTCATCACAATAGATCACCTCTTTTCATCTTAAATAACTATGGCACTGAACTAGAGTCCTGTGCAACTGTCAATTGTTTAAATTAAATCATGGAAACCTTCTGCTATGTTAACCAGAATTACCAGAAAAGACAAACCTTATTAATAAAGACACCAGAATTACCTATAAATCAAAAAGCCAAAAATCTTGTTCCCCCTCTCCAGTTAAGGTTGTTTCTTAGGGAGACATGGACAGTCACACTGAGCAACAGCATGCGTTCCAATCTGGGGAGTTTTGACCGGGGCGACTACAACATAAACCAATCGAGCTGGGAGATGTACAAGTTTTCAAAGCTTTGCAGACTAATGGCTGTGGTGCGCCTAAACATGCAGGACTGCCTGCGCGCCCTTGTGCAGAATTCGTTGATGAACCTGACTCAGTCACTGCTGGATGAGTGCCACAGTGTGCTAGCATGTCCTCAGGACCTTGTCTGGGGAAGTGACCTTCTCAGAAGCCCCTACAAGTAGGATACCATGCATTTGTATGTGTAGTTAGAGCACATAGGGCACATATTTACATTTATATCAAAATCTTCACACACTTCAGCACTCAGACTTTTGCATTCTGTTATTGTATGTTGGAGTCAGTTCTGCATTATATACTCAGTTCAGTTTTAAAGAGCTTTTGTTAGTGAGTGTGACATAACCCATATCTGAGTTAAATATTCATTAATGTGTTGGTAAAATTAATCTCCTCTATTTTACAAGGCCTCAGAGGAACCCTCTGTTCCTGATGGACTTGGTTCTGGATCAGACTGGGGTTCATTACAACACTCCTCTGGAGAATTTTGAGACATCTATGGTTAACTTATTTGATAAGGGCATTTTGTCCACACACGATGTGCCACAGCTTGATAAGGTAAAATAAAATCTGCAATTAACTGCATCACAGTAAATTAAATTAAACGCTCTAAAACTGATGATAATCTAATTTCCTTCCCTGTCCATCCCAGTTTGTAATGCAGAAATTGTTTATCAGTGGTGATCCATTGCTCGAGTCTGTGGGTTTGTGGGAACCACAAGTAAGTGAATTGAGAGAGAAGGTTCGCAATGCTCTGAAACAGGCAGCTATACCTCTCAGGGCTTATGCAGCTGAATATGAGAAACACTTAGAGCTACACAACTTGGACATAGAAACCCTCCTCAGGTAATTCTGCTAAATATTATGTACACAAGTTCTACCTCATGTTTACAGACTTGGGTCCACTCATCATGCTTTCCTGATTAAATGCAGTGATAATTATCTTCTCTGCTAGCTCTCGTGTGCATGCAGAACAGACATCCCAAGAAGTAAAGAAAGAGGTGGAACAACATCTCAAAGAAAAGGAGCATCTTGAAAAATCCCTACCATCCTCCATAATCATTGGGCCATTTATTGTCCATGTGGAAGCTGTACGTCAAGCTCTATGTAACAAAAGAAAGGTTTTAGCCAATGCTCTGCTGGACCACCTTGTTCTGAAGTTACGCAAGCAGGTTGATGATGTAAGTAATATGTTTAGACACCAGAAAATATGCAAGTACTTAATTATACACACTAAATGAGTATCAGTTATAAAGGTGTTTTGATTTATTATTTTTCTTTTACAGAACCACCATGGGTTTACAAGATTCAAAAAATACAGTTGCAGTTACAGTTTTTAAAACATGCATTAAAAGCATTTTACTTATGTTTGTGTGTGCAGGTATGTCAAGAGTTTAATACAATGAGTAGAAAGCTACGTGAGAAGCCCAACAGCATTGAAGAACTCACTGAAAAGAGGGACTGGATGAGACAAGTTCCAGAACAAATCAAGAGTTACAAGGTGCACACTGAAAGCATGTACTGCCTGTTACATGTCATTTAATTGCTTTCCTCGTCAATAAATCTGATTCGTTTTTCAATCTTTCTTCAACAGGAATTGATTGGTAAGACTCTGTCAGACTATGAGCTAATAGAAGACTTTTGCTACTGTCTTTCAAATGAGGATGCCAATAAAAAGTAAGCGTGAAATCATCCTGCTTATAATTGAAAACTAGTCTTAAATTTAGTTATGTTATGTAGTAATTTCTCAAATTCCCCACATTGTGTAGGTGGACAGCTATTGGATGGCCTCAAAGGATAATCAACCAGATGGAAGCAGTAGCTGTCCAGCATGTGGAGGATGAGGAGCGCTTCCGTAAGATCCATCTGGCCAACCAGAATAGCTTTGGTGATCAACTAGACTCTCTGCAGGTCAGTTAAAAATTTGGGTGTGTTTGCAGCAATATGATTTTTAAAATTTTTTTCTAAGGCCTTCCAGTTAGCTTTCCTCCCTCAGTTTGTGTCAGAAATCGCCAAATTTATCCACTTACAGAGATCTTAGTCTTAAATAAATGCTATAAATTGGATAATTCTGGTCCAGTAAGTAAATTCTATTTTGTTTTCTAAATCGCCATCCTGTTTTTGTAGATGCTGGTTGCAGGGTTTGCGGGCCACGCAGACATTGATCATGCCCATGAGGTTGCAAATGAGATGAGGCGTACAGGCAAGCAGCTCAAGGAGTGCCTGACAATGGCTCAAACCTACAACACCAGAGAGCGTCTGTTTGGTATTCCTGTCACTAATGTACGCAAAGGAGAATCCATGTTTAGAGCTTTTAAGCAAATTAGGAAAAAAAATACAATTGTAAGGAGTTTTGCCACATTTACACTTTGTTTCTGATAATGAAATGTAAAATTGTGTTACAGTATGATCGACTGCAGAAGCTGGCAAAGGACTTCCAGCCTTTCAAAGACCTGTGGACCACCACCTCAGATTGGCAACGCTGGCATGAAAGCTGGCTCAATGACCCACTGTCTTCTATCGACCCTGAGCAGCTTGAGCGCAATGTTACAGACGCCCACAAAACCATGCACAAATGTATTAAACAATTTAAAGACATTCCTGGTAGGAGACACATTAATCACCATAGAAACTTGGCAAGATGCAGTGCAACTTCTATAATTTCTGACATGCTTTTTTTTAATTCTTGCTTTCTTTGTCTTACACAACACAAGACTGCCAGATGGTGGCAACTTTAATCCGTAACAGGATCGAGGACTTCCATCCTTCCATCGCTCTTATTCAGGGTCTGAGAAACCCTGGAATGAGGAACCGCCATTGGGAGATACTCTCAGAACGTATTCAGATAAAAGTCAAGCCCAAAGCCAACCTGACCTTCTCCCGCTGCCTGGAGCTTGGCCTACAAAACCATGCGAATGACATAGTTCATGTTGCTGAGGTGGCTGGAAAGGAGTACACCATAGAGCAGGTACCTTTGAGCAGGAATCGTATTCTATACAGAATTTTATGAAGTGTCAGGTTATGTTGTGCATAAATATTGATGGATGTTCCTTTTTTTTTTTACACCTTCTCACTCAGGCCCTGGATAAGATGGAGAAGGAGTGGTCAACAGTGGTCTTTGACGTGTTGCCCTACAAGGAGACAGGCACTTACATCTTAAAAAGCCCAGATGAAGCATCTCAGTTGCTGGATGACCACATCGTCATGACACAGAGTATGTCGTTCTCACCCTTCAAAAAAACCTTTGAGGGACGCATCAACGCCTGGGAGAGCAAGCTCAGAACGACTCAAGTACACACATGCATACACACACATACACACACTTACAAGGTCTTGTGTGCTTCCATTGTTATGCTGTGTCTTACATTGTGCTGCTGCCCTCTTCTGGTGCCTGCAGGATGTGCTGGAGGAGTGGCTGACCTGCCAGCGCTCTTGGCTTTACTTAGAGCCCATCTTCAGCTCTGATGATATCAACCGGCAGCTGCCTGTGGAGGGAAAAAGATATCAGCAAATGGAAAACACATGGAGGACAGTCATGAAAAAGGCCTTTAATAATAGAGAGGTCAGTGCTGACATACAAAATGAGAGTAGAGCAAGAGGATGAAGAGTTTTTTTTGTTTGTTTGTTTGTTTGTTTTAATGCAAACTATAATGGTATTTCTCTAGGTTATTGAGTTGTGTTCAGATCCCCGTCTTCTAGACAAACTGAGAGAGTGCACTGCACTCTTGGAACAGGTACAAAAGGGTCTCAGCGAGTACCTTGAGACAAAACGTGGATCTTTCCCCAGGTAGGGCTTTCATCCCACATCCCTGCAAAGTTTCTCACTAATGTCACATTTTCACTTGATACCACCACCTCACCAGCAGAGGGTTGTCTTGGTAGCTAAAAATGGAGAAAGCAGAGAAAGGAAAAACATTGGAACATTGGAAAGAGTTGGTTATATGAAGTCATTATATGTACAACAATCAGGTATTAAGTATTGTCTGTGGTTGACTTGTATCCAGATATAAGTGTTTAATGCTAAATTATAACACCCTGTTTTGATTACACAGTTTTAGTTTAATAAATAGTGAAAATGTTTGTTTGTAGGTTTTACTTCCTGTCAGACGATGAGCTTTTGGAGATTCTGTCCCAGACCAAAGATCCTACTGCTGTGCAACCACACTTGCGCAAATGCTTTGAGAACATAGCAAGGGTTTGTCCAGTCTGGTTGTTTCTTTAATATTAAAAAACAGGTTATTTTTTAAAGTATAACAAGCATATATATATATATATATATATATATATATAGGACTGAGACATCTGTTGGTTTTCAGCTTCAGTTCCAGTCGGATCTACAGATCACTCATATGTATTCTGGAGAGGGGGAGGAGGTGAAGCTGTTCCTGCCAGTGTGGCCTACTGGAAATGTGGAGGACTGGCTCAGGGATGTCGAGAAATCCATGAAGGCCACCCTGAGGGATAACATAGACTGCTCACTTAAAGATTACCCTGAGGTATGCAATTCTAACTCTCACTTTGACATTTTTAACGTGTTATTTGCTCTTGTATCACTTGTTTTTACAATTTCATGGTAAGGCATATTTGAGTCGTCCGATTTTATAAGATCTCTGCATGCTCGCTTGACCCTCCAGCAACCTCGTGTGGAATGGGTGCTGTCATGGCCTGGTCAAGTGGTGATAGCTGGCTGTCAGGTCTTCTGGACTGCTGAGGTGTCTGAGGCCTTAGAGCAGGGAGACTTGGCAAACCGCCTGTATCCCCAGCTACAGACACAGGTATGCACTTAGGCTAGGGTATTTAATGGATCAATTTTCCGACTTAATGGCAAATATTAATGTTAAAGCCAACCTGACCTTCTCCCGCTGCCTGGAGCTTGGCCTACAAAACCATGTGAATGACATAGTTCATGTTGCTGAGGTGGCTGGAAAGGAGTATTAATGTTGAGAAAAACATATTTACATTAGACTTTATATTGCTCATATTGGCACATTTTACAGTTTAAGGATACTACCGCAAACATTCTCAACATCTTCCCTTTTTTTTCTGAAGCTGGGTGACCTGGTGCAGCTGGTGAGAAGACCTCTGTCTAAGATGCAACGAGCTGTGCTCTCTGCCTTAATCGTCATAGAGGTTCATGCTAAGGATGTTGCGGCCAAATTGGTGGAGCAGGAGGTGTCAAGCACCAATGACTTTGAGTGGATCAGCCAACTGAGGTTATCTTTTTATTTTGTTGTACCCTAATGTTTTTGCTTTTTATTTGTGTTGTTCAGATCACTTAGAATCACTGTGATTCTGCTCTGATGCTATTTGCAGATATTACTGGGCAAAAGATGACTTGTACACCCGTGCAGTGAATGCAGAGTTTTTGTATGGATATGAGTACCTTGGTAACTCTGGACGTCTGGTCATCACCCCTCTCACTGACAGGTAGTTATTAAATCTAATGATGCCCATTCTGTTTTTTTTCTAAATAGCATACTCTTTTAAAAGCACTGCTTTCTGCCTCTTTTAGATGTTACCTGACCCTAACAGGAGCTTTACATCTTAAGTTTGGAGGGGCTCCTGCAGGGCCAGCAGGCACAGGAAAGACAGAAACCACTAAAGATCTAGGAAAGGCTCTGGCTATCCAGACAGTTGTTTTCAACTGCTCTGATCAGCTGGACTTCATCGCTATGGGCAAGTTTCTCAAAGGACTGGCCAGGTGAGAGGCAGTTGGTTATGACATCATTGAATGTCAGTTTTGGTGAAAGAAGTTTTCCCATCTATTACTTTCATGTTGTTCTTTTATATCTGTCTTCTTTTTTGCAGCTCTGGGGCCTGGGCATGCTTTGATGAGTTTAATCGTATTGATGTAGAAGTGCTGTCTGTGGTGGCACAACAGATCACCACTATACAAAAGGCTCAACAGCAAAGGGTGAGAAGCTGGTGAAATAGAGGTTCTCTCTCTAGTACCTACTGTACTTATCCATAGAGTAGTTTTTAATTCTACTAGTCTGAAGAACAGTGAGCATTTCCATTTCTTGTGATGCATTGCAGCTCTTTTCTTCTGAAACTTGATGTGTAGTTATATGTGACAGTAAGCCGGTCAACAAACTTACCATTAAAATGCATTTTCCAGAATGAAATTTTTGTGAATTATTTTATTTCAGGCTTGTGCAAGTAAAACTTTGATTTATTTTTTACATTTAATCAAGTAGTTTTTTAAGATGAAGTCAAAATATATATATCTCTATTTTTTAAGTAAAGAATTGTTTTTTTTACCAGCATGGCATTCTCCGCTTAAAGAGGCATCAGTCTTATGGTTCTCTTGTATGTTTGTATGTTGTATTTTTAGGCAGAGCGGTTTGTGTTTGAGGGGACAGAGATCCCTCTTGTACCCTCTTGTGCTGTTTTCATAACTATGAATCCAGGTTATGCTGGACGCACTGAACTGCCTGACAATCTCAAGGTTTGAGTTAATAACAAGTTTTAAATAATTGTATGACAATGAGGAAAAGCAGATTGGTTCAGAATATGGCAATATGTTCTCTGCAGGCACTGTTTCGCCCTGTGGCCATGATGGTTCCTAACTACGCTATGATAGCTGAGATCTCATTGTACTCATTTGGCTTCAGTGATGCCAAAGTCCTCTCCAAGAAGATCACCACCACTTTCAAGCTGTCCTCTGAACAGCTCAGCTCTCAGGTACTGTGTGTGTTTTCAGAGGAGATCTGAATGAGAACCAGTTAAATCTCCACACGCATTTTTATTTGTCAAAGAAATCTGATATTTTTCTGGAAATTGTGTGCTTGGGATGTTGAAAAAATTTTTTTAACTAAACTGCTTAAATAATGTGACAGGCATATCATTTTTAAAACTTTTTATTTAATATCATCAGACTATAAAATATTTGTAAGGCTTAGCATAATTAAAATATTCCTGAAAAAAAGAGGAGATGTGTATTTGCATTTATTTTGTCCATAGGAATGGCAAAGATATTAGAGTGAGCTGACTGCTGCTTTTGTTTACATGAAGGATCATTATGATTTTGGTATGAGAGCTGTTAAGACTGTGATCTCTGCTGCTGGAAACCTGAAGAGAGAAAATCCTGACATGAATGAGGTGAGAAATGTATTTTTCCGTTTATGAATTTAAGATAAACATAAGAAAAAATTACATGAATTTTGGATGGATGGAAAAACTCTTACCTGTCCATTTTATATCTTACTCTGCTCCAATCTCACTGTCTCCCAGGAGCTGATCTGCCTGCGGGCCATACAGGATGTCAACGTACCAAAGTTTCTACAGGACGACCTGAAACTCTTCAATGGTATTGTGTCTGATCTTTTCCCAAACACAAAGCAGGAGCCAATCAACTATGGAACACTTGAGGAGTCCATGCGCAGCGTGTGTGCCCAGAAGAACCTTAAAGATGTGGATGGTCAGTGTTTCTGGAGGATGTGTTTTCTGATATGCAGATACCTATATTTTTAGAAAGAAAAGATGACAGAACTGTGGTGATTTCAGGGTATATTAATAAGTGCATTCAGCTGTATGAGACTACAGTGGTGAGACATGGCCTGATGTTGGTGGGACCCTCTGGATCAGGTAAAACTAAGGTAAATCTTTCACTTTTTACCATATTGTTTTATTGACAGTTCTGCAGATCTGATGAATGACTTCTGCTTTGCAGTGTAAAGTCATGTTTTAAGTTTTACCTTTTGCATGTGGTAGTGTTACGAGGTACTAGGTGCAGCAATAACAGCTCTGAAGGGCCAGCCCTCTGTGAGTGGTGGTGTGTATGAGCCTGTTCAGATATATGTCCTCAACCCCAAGTCTATCACCATGGGACAGCTCTACGGGGAGTATGACTTGCTCACTCATGAGTGGTAAGTGGTGCTTCAGTCTACAAAAACTCCAGAGCAAAAAACACAAATTACTTTAACAAGACACACAAATACACAACTTGCCTTTTTCCCTAACCCTATAGGACAGATGGTATCCTTTCATCTCTTATCCGTGGAGGTGCAGTATCCATGGACACAATGAAAAAGTGGTACATGTTTGATGGGCCGGTGGATGCTGTATGGATTGAGAATATGAACACTGTGCTGGATGACAACAAAAAACTGTGCCTGAGCTCTGGGGAAATCATCAAGCTTACTGATGTAAGGCTGACTTTTCGTAAACTTAAGGTCCCGGTGTCATCATCATCATGTACAATGGGAAATTTTGTGTCCTCCCCCTGCAGGTAATGACAATGATGTTTGAGGTACAGGACTTGGCAGTGGCATCTCCAGCCACAGTGTCTCGCTGTGGTATGGTCTACCTGGAGCCCAGTATTTTGGGCCTTGTCCCTTTTACAGAGTGCTGGCTGAAGCAACTCCCTGAGGCACTGAAGCCACACACAGAGCAGCTCACCTCTCTGTTTGCCACATTTCTGCAGGTGAAGTCAAGGAATCTGAAAGTGACCAGCAGAGAGTGTGTTTTTTAGTAGCCTACACAATTTACTGCTTTTGTTTAAAATGTTCTTCTACCCAGGACTCCATCACATTTGTGCGCACATCAGTAAAGGAGGTCATCACATCACTGGACAGCAACCTTACCTGCAGTCTGCTTAAACTTATGGACTGCTTCTTTAGTCCTTTCAACATTAAAGAGGTGTGTTCAGTTTCTCTTTAAAATAATTCCCATTAAATTAAAATGTATGTATTTTTCTGCAGTAATGCTATTTGAAGCAGCTAGTATACTCGGAATGATTCATATTAAAATGGTATGAGATGAAAATTTGGGTGTTTTATCACATATTGTACAAGCTATTTTTAAAATGGAAGGTTAACTATAACACTGCAATCAAAGTTCATCAAAAGATTTCAAAGTTTGAAAAATTTGAAATTGAATTTGTTTTTTTCAAGGTAATAAGAATAAATAATAATTTAACAAGTTTAAATTTTATTATACTTCTTGAAAAGTGCCTGTGCTTGTTACACGTGTAAACTCAAATATTTTTGTATCTGAAATGAAATTGTCTGTGTCAATGCTGGTAAGATGAAGTGGCATTACTATTGATATCTGTGTTAAAAGAAAGTCTCTTAACTCTGTTTTTTTGCATTTTGCAATACAGTCTAGAGATGATGGTAAAGGCCTTGACATTCTGGAAATTTTGGTTTAGTTACCTTGAAAGTGCTTGAATTTTAGTGTTGAAAAGCCAAGCAAACAGAGTGCAACACAAATGCAAATTGACCTGAATATGTATGTTTATATGGTCACATATTGTACAGTATAGAAGACAATTCTTAATCATTTTACATTCAAATCAAAAGACATTCTCAGTTATTTTGTATGTGTACATTTTGTTGATCATGATCCCCGCACTCTTTTTTGTTCTGTATTATAGGGTGAGAGGCTCCCGCCACAAAAGAAATTGGAGCGCCTGAAGGAGCTGATTGAGCCCTGGTTCTTTTTCTCTCTGGTGTGGAGTGTGGGTGCCACAGGAGACACAGCCAGCTGTAAACGCTTCAGTGCCTGGCTCAAGAACAAGATGGCAGAAGAAAAGGTCATATCACCATCTTATTTAGATAAGTGGATTAAATCTTGACAGAGGTATATTTTAATGAATGTAAATGTTTTTGTCCTTCAGATTCAGTTATGTTTTCCAGAGGAGGCCCTGGTTTATGATTACAGCCTTGATGATGCAGATATTAGTAACTTGGAGGATGATGATGAAGATGAGGAAAGACAGGTAAGTAAATGAACCATAATCATTCAGATATTTTATGCAACAAAGACCTTTATATGCATTTTTCCTTTTCACTCATATTCATAACGCTTGTGCCCTAGGTGCAGTGGGTTAGCTGGATGAAATCTGCAAAGAGTGTTGTAATCACTCCAGAGACAAACTATGCTGACATCATTGTTCCCACTGCTGACACAGTGAGAATGTCCTTCCTCATGGATATGCTTTTGACCAATAAAAAACCTGTGAGTGCTTTAAAGGGGTGAACTTCACACATTTCTCTGCATTCCCTTTTTAAAAAAGATTTGAAAAGTAACACCTGCTGGAGCAAAATATAAATAATTTATATTGAAGTATTAATTCAATATTCAATAATTCATGCTTTATATTTAAATTCATTTATTGTCCTTCAGAGGGCATCATCAGACCTGATCTATAACTGTTGTGTTTGACTGATTTAGGTGCTCTGTATTGGGCCTACTGGCACAGGAAAGACCCTGACCATATCAGACAAATTGCTGAAGAACATGTCTGCTGAATACATCACACACTTTCTCATGTTCTCTGCCCGCACCTCAGCCAACCAGACTCAAGATTACATTGACAGTAAACTAGACAAACGGTAGGCCTGCCACATATATACTGAAGTATACATATATACGTACATGTTAATCCACATGACACATTGACACATTCCAAATGTGTATGTCATTCACTGTTTCGATGGTGCATGTGTCACGGGTCAGGCGGAAAGGTGTGTTTGGACCCCCAGTAGGGAAGCATTTCATCTTCTTTATTGATGACCTTAACATGCCCATGTTGGAAACCTACGGTGCTCAGCCTCCTATTGAACTGCTGCGGCAGTGGATGGACCATGGAGGCTGGTATGACAGGAAACAGATAGGTGAGAATACAGCAGGATGGGGTTTGGCTTTTTGTGCTGTTGGGAGATTCCTCTGGAATGTTTCTCCTTGTCTAAAGTATGTTACTGTTTTAATACACAGATATGGTACAGATATTTTTCAATTTTCATTCAGAAATGTCAAGCAAGACATCTTGTAAGATTTGGCCTCTTTTGTTTTTCTGCCCTTTTTCTTAGGGACATTCAGGCAGATAGTGAACATCAATTTTGCCTGTGCAATGGGACCCCCAGGTGGAGGCCGAAACCCCATCACCCAGCGCTTCACACGGCATTTCAACTTCCTGTCTCTCAATGAAATGGAGGATGCCAGCAAGAGAAAGATTTTTTCCACCATTCTGGGCAGTTGGATGGGTAAGTTGGACTGCCATTGGGTTGGATTAATCCATGGGACAGATGCTGTGTGAAAGAGAATTACTTGTGAAGAAAAACCAACAGTTTCTAATTAAATCTTTGTTCTCTTACAGATGGAAATATGAGTAAAAAGGAACCAGGCAGTAAGTCAGGGACACAAACAAAGAAAGCAGATAGAATGCATATTGATACTAGAATCCAGGTTCAAACTCAGCATAAATCAGTTAGCAGCATTTAATGATTAAATATAAATTTCATTAAGTATGTTCGTAGACAATATTTACAGCGAAGAGGACATTTAAAAACTAAAAATGATAAAAAACGTGATGTCTTTTTTGTTAAAGCATTTTCACAAAGTCCTGCTCTAAAAGAATTTTCTTATGTATTCAATGTTTTATTGTAATCACTTCTCTCATCTGTCCTGTATTCATCAGGGCCTGTGCCAGCAATCCAGCCGCTGAATGAGTCTCTTGTAGATGCTAGTATCCATGTCTACTCCACCATTACCTCCCAGCTCCTCCCAACTCCAGCCAAGTCCCATTACACCTTCAACCTCAGAGACCTGGCCAAAGTCTTCCAGGGTATTCTCATGGCCGAGGCTGGGATGATAGAGGTTGTCACATCCAACATTATTACCTCACTTTTATGATAGGATAGTCAGGTGATCTATAATGTGCTTACAGTTACCACAGTGAGGTAGCTGTGTAAAGGCTATAAGTGCCCCAGAACAATCATGCATGGAAACGTTAGAGGAAGGAAGAAATTTTGAAAGGGTTAAGTGCTACATGTCAAAATCCCCATTGTAAAAGTGCACTACTATGGTGATCGTAGGACAAGTTGCAGCTGCTGCAGCTGTGGTACCATGAAAGCTGCCGGGTTTTCCAGGACCGCCTTGTATGTGATGAGGACAGGGACTGGTTCAACAAGCTCCTGAAAGACTGCATTCAGGAGTTTGACTGCAGCTTTGAAGAAGTTGTGCCCTGCCAACCTGTTCTGTATGGAGATTTCATGAATCCTGGAGCGGACCACAAAGTGTACACACTCATACAAGACAAGGAAAATGTGAGTGGTGTCAACCAGTGGCTTATGGGTCATTCAATTATACTTAAGGGAGCTTTATTTATTTGTTAATTTGTTTTTTTCACTCTGTATCATATGATGGTTTTTTTATACTCAACTAACATAGTCTTTTTATTGCTCCTATGATATATCATCCAGCTGGCGAAAGTGATGGAGGAGTACATGGAAGACTACAACCAGACGAGTACCACCAAGATGAAGTTGGTGCTCTTTATGGATGCCATTGAGCATGTTTGCCGCATCAGCCGCATCCTTCGCCAGCCCCTGGGCAATGCCCTGCTACTTGGAGTGGGTGGGAGTGGACGCCAGTCGTTTACTAAGCTGGCCTCATATATGTGAGATTCTGACAAAACTTTACACCTACCATGCTAACAGACTGCATGCAAGTTTCACTTTTTCTCAAATATCTTCTTTTTTTAAGAATCTCTGTGCTGGGTTTTGCACTTTTCTAGACTTTTATATTATTGTTGACCCTTTAAAAAAGCATAGCTTTTGAGTTTATACCATTCTTTTGTGGGCGTTTGGGTCATCATTAAGGGATAATAAAGGTACAAGAAAGTTTTAAAAAAAATGTACTGTATCAATACATTTAATTATCCTTACTGATGTGTTAAAACATGCAGGAACACCAGTATAGTCCTTTGAAGTATCTTCTATCCCGGCCCACATTGTTCATTTGTTTACATTCAGGTCAGAATATGAGTGTTTCCAGATTGAGCTGGCTAAAAACTATGGTCAGACAGAGTGGAGAGAAGATATAAAAGGCATCATGATGAAGGCTGGCCTCCAGAACGAGCATATCACCTTCCTCTTTGTTGACACGCAGGTAAACAATAGTATTTTCTTGTTACCTGCCACAGTATACTGAATTAGTGTGATATTATTAATAGGGCCTTGGAATATTGTTCTACTACTTTTACTTACCTTTGCTCAAAATGCACAAGAACATAAACGAAAAACACCGAATGTGTATGTAAGTAATGTATAAAGTATTGTATCTCCGTCCTCTCCAGAAGACAAGGACTCATTTTATTCATTAGTGCCTTCATGTTAATCCCTCAGATTAAAAGTGAGTCATTCCTGGAGGATATCAACAATATTCTGAACTCTGGGGATGTTCCCAACCTGTATGCAACGGATGAGCAGGAGCGCATCCTGACAGCCATGAAGCCAGTGGTGCAGGCTCTGAACCAGCAGCCAACAAAAGCTAACCTTATGGCCGCCTACATCAGGAGGGTCCGCAGCAACATCCACACAGTACTTTGCATGAGGTTAGTAATTGTGCAAAATTCTGCTCACAAAGCCCAAGTTCATCCTTTTGCCCTGAAAACTCATCTTCACTTAATCCCCCTCCACCCCAGTCCCATCGGTGAGGTGTTTCGTGCACGGCTGAGGCAGTTCCCTTCGCTTGTGACTTGTTGTACTATAGACTGGTTCAATGCCTGGCCAGAGGAGGCTCTGCAGGCTGTGGCCACATCCTTTCTTAATGAGCTGCCTGAGCTAGAAACCAGCCCTACAGCCATGAGAGGACTGGTGAGGTTGCTGTGTTTGTGTGTGTGCGCGTGTGTCTGTGCTTGTGTCTGACTATGTGTGTGTATGTGTAAGTGACCTGCATTGGTGTAAAGGCTTAAAAAATAACACTAAGAATTATGAAAGTGTCAATAGTCTAGATAGACACACACAGAAACAGTTTCAATATCACTTAGAAACAAAATGTATAAACGAGCTAAAGTTGTAGAAAATAGATTCACTGCACAGTAACTATGAGAGAGGCTTGTAATTGTATACTTTTGTTTTATCAGCCAGTGTGAGTTTACACTGAGCCTGTATTAAGTTTGCCTTGTCCTTGTGATAAGATATAACACAAAATATGGCAAAGGTTCAAGGTCATGTGCATGTGAGTCACAATGACTTGAAACTTAAAACACATTCAACAGTTACAAACTCGTTAACAATTTAACTATCAAGTTGTGTTGTAATGCAGTTTAACCAAAGAAGACAACAGAATGCAACAGATAAACAGTGATTAAATATGACTCAGGATCATTTTGATCTAAATTTTTTTGTTAAGCAAAGTTTATTAACTCCCTTTTCCAGACATCGATGTGTGTGAAGATACACCAGACAGTAGCCAGGAAGTGTGAACAGTACTTGGCAGAGCTTTCTCGACACAACTACGTCACACCCAAGAGCTACCTAGAACTGCTCAAAATCTTCTCAGATCTCATTGGACGTAAAAAGCAAGAACTGTGTGCTGCTCGTCAGCGCATGAAGACTGGCTTGGACAAGGCAAGGAACTAGACTGAAAAAATAGCCATTATACAAATTCCATTTGTACGTATGCTGAATTAGCAATCTTATGCGACTACCTATTGTTTATTGATCCTGTAGCTTCTCAGCACATCCGAGGATGTAAGTAAGATGCAGGAAGAGCTGGAGACAATGAGACCTCTTTTGGAAGAGGCTGCTAAGAATACTGAAGTCACTATGGAGACCATCAAAGTAAGATGAAATAAATAGAGGTAGAAATGTTTAAGCAATGCAAAAATTCAGTAATTTCTCTCTAAATTCACCAGACACTGGCCTGTATGATGCTTTTGTTTTCTTGATTACAGTGGAGAAAATCAGTGATAATGAAACAAAAACTGATGTCTTTTGTTTGTTTGTTTTTATTGTATTTTTGCCTTATGTGCACGAGCTGTGTATTTGGAAAGCTTATCAATTTTTAACTTAGGTCCTACATTGTATATTGCCAGAAAGACACAGTGGTTGCAGAGGAAACCCGTAAGTCTGTGCAGGCAGAGGAAGCAAAAGCTACAGAGAAAGCCAGTTTTGCAGAAGCTATTGCAGCTGACGCACAGAGGGACTTGGATGAGGCTCTGCCAGCCCTTGATGCTGCCCTTGATAGCCTAAAATCACTCAACAAGAATGATGTCACTGAGGTCAGGGAATTTTATCATGGTTGGTCAAGATATTCATTATAGGGCGAGACATGAATAAAGTTTTGCAGTGATTTTATTAAATATGTAGATGATAACTTCTTGTATTTTATTCATTCATTCATTTACTTGTAGGTGCGAGCCATGCAGCGACCTCCTCAAGGGGTGAAGCTGGTTATTGAGGCCGTGTGCATTATGAAGGGCATCAAACCCAAAAAGGTGCCAGGAGAAAAGCCTGGCACCAAAGTTGATGACTACTGGGAATCTGGAAAGCGTCTGCTGCAAGACCCTGGCAAGTTTCTGGAGAGTCTCTTCAAGTATGATAAGGTACATAGCAACTGGATTTATCACCATGTCATTGTATGTAGTGTTGGTCTAGAATTCCCTGAGATTCAGTATCATTTTAGTCATTCCTCTTAGGAATCTTTGAAATTAATTAAAAGCTGATTTTTCTGCCCCTAATCATATCTGCAGGACAACATCCCAGATAATGTGATCACTTTAGTCCAACCCTACATAGATAATGAGGAATTCCAACCAGCCTCTATTGCCAAGGTTTCCAAAGCCTGTACCTCCGTTTGCCAGTGGGTGCGAGCCATGCATATATATCACTTTGTGGCCAAGGCTGTGGAACCAAAAAGGGTAAAAACTGGAATCCACTTTAGAATTGCTTGGTTATACAAGTAAGACACCACTGTATTCATTTATGTATGTTTTAGGTAAAAAAGTCACCTAAACAATAACAATTGAAATACTTGTACAGCAAGCCCTCCAGGAGGCTCAGGAAGACTTAGCAGCGACCCAGCGCATCCTGGATGATGCAAAAGAGCAGCTGGCAGTGGTGGAGGGAGGCGTTGCCGCTTTGCAGGCCAAGTACCAGGAGTGTCTGGCTAAGAAAGACGAGCTGGATCATAAGTTTCAACTGTGTGGGGCCAGGCTTGTCCGAGCAGACAAGGTCAGAGGAAATGATAAGATGAGATAAGACTTCACTGATCCCCAGTGGCGAAACTTAGCATCACAGCAGCACTAGAAAACCTAGATAGGTGGTTCAGAGCAGGACACCAGTTGAATGAAGAGCAAAACATATAAGTAGCAAAATAATTTAAGTTAGAAAGCTGTAGTTAGAACGTTAATGTAATTTCTTGTGCATAAATATAATGCTCATGCAAAACTAATGCAAATGTTACATGGTAGATACCTTATATTTGTGATTTTCGGTACATTTGTGTGAATGCATAATCAATACAATAAAAAAGTGCAAATAAAAACAAAGACAATGAAAACATACACATCTAAAGTGTATCAGTATGTGATAGATAAGTTCATATTATACATATATAAATATGTGATATTATGTGCAGTGCATTGAGTGTAAAATGTTGTCTAATGAAAATAAAATGTTAGCTCTTATTTTTATATAATTGTAACATATACAGCTCTTTTACATGTATAGTTAGGCCATGATGATGCATTGGTCTCCAGCTCATAGGTGGACTTGCAGATGAAAAGGTGCGTTGGAAGGAAACAGTGGAACATCTGGATTACATGGTCAATAATGTGGCAGGCGATGTGCTTCTGTCTGCAGGATATGTAGCATACCTGGGACCCTTCACTGTAAGTCCATTGTAATTCAGTGGGAGCTTGAGTGTGAGTGCATTAAAAAGTTAAGTAGTTGCATTATACGTGACATCCCTGCACATACACATACATCCTATCATAATGGACTTTTTTAAAGCATTTTTAAGATTCAGTATTGTGGTGCCTTCTTAGGGTACTGTTTTTGTTGCTTAAGTTTACTTAACTAAAACTCAGACCTATCAAAATCATTAAATTTGAATGTTGTTATTTCTTGTTTCTTATTTCTTAAAAAAAATTTAGTAAAATCCTTTAGTAATTTTTAGTGAGTGTGTCATTGTTTTTTTTTTTTTAAATGTGTTCCTATACTTATGTATTTTAGTTCATCAGTGCGGCATAATTGCATTACATATGTGAATGTGCATTGTTTTTTGTATTTAGGGGGAGTACAGGGCAGCGATGGCAGAGGAGTGGATGCAATGTTTCCTAGAGCTCAGTGTTCCTCACACTGATGAACCCGACCTGATCAACACACTTGGAGATCCAGTCAGGATCCGCTCCTGGCAGGTCAGAATTAGCCTGTCCTCAGCTGACCTTTAGGGTCTAATTCTTTTAAGACAGATCTCAATTGTTAATACTCAGACTAAAAGACAGACTCAGTCCTCTCTGTGCTTTAATACTGAGATTTACTGAAGTACCTTTATTGTTCTTATATGTTATTATTGTTTCTATGAACACAGCTATCAGGTTTGCCCAAGGATAACCTTTCAGTGGAGAATGGTGTGATTGTCCAGTACTCTTTGCGCTGGGCTCTGTTCATCGATCCTCAGGGACAAGCCAACACGTGGATCAAAAACATGGTGAGGACACTTTTCTGTGTGCTAATCCAATCATAACTACAGAGGATGCAAGAGAGTCGAAACTAGCCATATCAAGATTTTAATTAATCTAATGTGTAGCTTGTCATTATACTTGCTTGTGTCAAGGGCTGACATAGACCATCATTTATCAAAATTATGCAAATCTAGGCTCAGTACATACACATGTACCTGCTTTTTCTATGCAGAAACAGTTGGTATATTGTTGGGGTTACCTCTTATCGATCACAAGTCCACTTAAAAGTGTATTAGTGTCTGTAGTTACATCTGAGCCACTGTTCATTCATACTTTCTGTTTTACTCAGGAGCGAGACAATGGATTGGAGGCCAAGAAGCTCAGCGACCGGGACCTCCTTCGCAGCCTTGAGAATGCCATTCGTATTGGTAAACCCTTTCTCCTGGAGAATGTAGGAGAGGAGTTGGATCCTGCATTAGAACCTGTCTTATTGCAACAGGTGGAGACATGCATGTTATTTACAAACATGAATTGTAATGTATGGCAGTGTTAAGCAATCGTCAGTCATGCACTGCTCTGCTTAACTTACCTTTTTTTTACCCTAGACATTTAAGCAGCAAGGCAGAACAGTGCTGAAGCTGGGTGATTCAGTCATTCCTTACCATGAAGGCTTCAAGTTGTATATCACAACCAAGCTGCCTAACCCGCACTACTCTCCAGAGGTCTCCACTAATGTCACACTCATAAACTTCACCTTGTCACCCAGGTTAGAGGTTTTAAACAGCCTTCTTTTGTCAGATAAAACCAGATAATTTTCTAGGGTCAATTTAGGCTAAATGAACTTTTTTCAAGTTAATTATGTCTTAGTCATTCCATCTGTGCTTGTGTGAATCTACATTTTGTGTGTTCCTAGTGGTCTGCAGGACCAGTTGCTGGGCCAGGTGGTGGCTAAGGAATGTCCAGACCTGGAGAAGACCAAGAACCAGCTGATTATCAGCAATGCCAAGATGAAACAAGAGCTAAAAGAAATTGAAGATGAAATCCTGTTTCGACTCAGTTCCACAGAAGGAAACCCTGTGGACAATGAGGAGCTCATCCAAGTTCTGGAGGCTTCCAAAATCAAAGCTGGAGAGATCAAGGTCAGACAGTAGTAGAGCTAATATCGAGAAGGCTTAAGATAAAGTCCTAAAAAATGACTCGTCAAGTGTATTTTCCTCTATATGGCTCAAACTCACTAGCTGCTTTAGATGGATTTTACTCATGGAAACTGGTTTTACTGGCAGGCAAAAGTGGTGGTGGAAGAGCAGACTGAGCGAGACACTGATGCTGCCCGTCTGCAGTATGTGCCTGTGGCTGTGCGCACACAGATCCTTTTCTTCTGCGTGTCAGACCTGTCCAGTGTTGACCCTATGTACCAGTACTCACTGGAGTGGTTCCTTGGCATCTTCATTGCTGGCATTGCCAACTCTGAGCAAGCAGGTAGAAAGACATTCCACTGTTGATTGTATTATGCTCTGTGGTTGTATAAATATACACAGAAGGGTCTCTGTGCAAAAGGAAAAACCATTAAGACTGAAACATTAAGACAGTAAAACCAGATGTATAAAATATTGAACATCATGACTTTTTTTCTTGATCCGTGTTTTACAGAAACGGTGGAGAAGAGAATTTCCAACATCAATGAATATTTCACCTTCAGCCTCTACAGCAATGTATGCCGCAGCTTGTTTGAGAAGCACAAACTAATGTTTGCCTTTCTCCTGTGCGCTCGCATTATGATGAATGAGAACAAAATTGATATGGTAAGCAATAGGAGAGTTTGCAGTCCCTCCATCCTAAGTTTAATTTCCTGTAGGATGTTGATTGAATCCATTAAGTAAGTCTGAAAAAATCTGTGTTGTCTCTTTGTGGTAGACTGAGTGGCGATACCTGCTATCTGCAGGCATGCCCGTCCAAGAGATGATCAACCCAGCAGCAAGCTGGCTATCGGAGCGCGCCTGGCAGGATATCCTAAGCCTCAGCGCTCTGGAAAACTTTTGCAACCTGGCAAAGAGCTTCACTGAACATCTGCAGGGTTTCAAAAGAATTTTTGACAGCAACCAGCCTCACAGGCATGCATAGATAAGCGCTATGTTGACAAATTGGCACTTGTTCTTTTCAGTTGTACTGTGCAGAAGCTGTGAACATTTAACACAATGTGCATGTGTGTATGTTTGCTTACAGGGAGCCCCTCCCAGGAGAGTGGGACACAGAGCTGGACTCATTCCAGAAGCTGTTGGTTCTGCGTTGTCTGAGAGCTGACTGTCTGGTTCAAGGCCTGCAGGACTTTGTCTTGGCTCAGCTGGGACAACGCTTCATAGAACCTCAGGTAGATTCTTGTTCTTTTACTTAATGTTAGAACTTGATGGAGATGTACTACATTATTTACATGTCAAAAATTGAACATAGTTGAGCCTTCAGCTGCGCAAACATTGTTTAATGTTTAATTAATTGGACTAACCTCAGCTAAAAATGATCTTTGCTTGTTTGCATTGTGTTGTATGTGACAGCAGTGTTGAAGGCCTGTGACTCCGTCTTCCTTTATCCCTCCTCTAGACATCAGATCTATCTGTGGTCTTCAAGGAGTCGTCCCCCTTCACCCCCCTCATCTTTGTCCTGTCTCCTGGCACTGACCCTGCTGCTGACCTCTACAAGTTTGCTGATGTCATGAAGTTCTCCAAGAAAATGAGTGCCATCTCTCTCGGCCAAGGCCAGGTCAGGGCCTGAGGGAAGCCAGGGATTTCTCTCTTGCTCTCTCACTCTCTCTCTGGGTCTCTCTCTGTCTGACTCTGGAGGAAAGCCACTATGAATCACTTTCTCACAGAACCAGGCCATTCTCATTTTTCTTGTTAAAATTTCCATCTTGGTGCTAATTGTTTTCTCTATTTCTGACCGTAGGCAAGGTCAATGTACCATGCTACTGTGACAGATTCTAGATTCCAGGACACTGAAAATGAGCTAGAAAAACAATCATTTTAACAACATCTGCGGGTTTAAGAATGAATGCATCGTCCTCCACAATCTCAAAACTTACTGGCCAAACATTTATCCCAGCAATACACTCCCTGTGAGGCTGTTCTACTAGCTTGCGTTTACCTCATTTCTTGCATTGTTGTGAGTTAGGCTGTAGGGAGATGTGCTGCATACCATAATTATAGTATTCCTTATGTTGACCATTTCTGAAATATACAACTTATAAAAGCTTAATTAGTTATGAAACTAACTTAATACTAATGTCTCTCTTAGCAAATGATGTCATCAAAAAAAAGCGTAGCTATTTCTATACAGATATTATTTTTGCCCGTCACAAGGTCATTTCTCTGTAACTTTTGCTGTAGCTGAACAAAGTTGTTCTGATTTGAAAAGATTCAGGATTGCATGACACATATGCATGAATGACAAAATCGACCTTGTTACACAAACGTCACAATACAGATAACTATATAGGCACCAAAACAATCCCAATTTTAAAAAAGGTGGAATGCTTTGGTAAACTGTTAATCAAAAGATAATGCAAACATTTATGGCTGTTTACTAGCAAAGGATTTGAAGTGGTTCTGAGCCCATGTAGTAATATCCTTTATACTGCCATGTTTCACAAAGTGGTGAGCTTCAAATCATCTTTGCTTCGAAACAAAAAGCCCAAGGATGCCTCTTGCATATCCAACCACGACACTCTGACCTGTTACCAATGAACCTGTTTCCCTAATGAATGTTCAAACCTTCCTTCTTTTGTCCCAACTTGCTTGAAATGTGTCGCTGACATCGAATTCAAGACTAGTGTTCATGTAAATCAGTGAAGGTGGTAAGGTACCAGGTTATGGATTGTCTTTGTGCTGTGTTTGATTGATCATATATTGCAAGAATTCATTTATAATCATATTTGTCTGACATATGTTTTACACAGCAGGGTTTTAAATGCATGGTATTACCTTATTGCACCCCTTAAACAGCTTGGTTTAAAAAATAACAATAGTATCAAAACTATGCTTTTCCTTTACTTCAGTCACTTCCAAATCAAATCTTTTCAATAACCAGATCAAGATCATTATGACGGGAGGCAGTCGTCATACCACTTTTGTCCACTGGGTTCGCAAGAATCAAAGTTTGGCACTCATGTTTTAAATAAGATAAACCTTCAAGGAAATTTGGATGTTGTGCCTTATATCAAAGTCTCATGTGAAGCTTACTCGTTTTTTGTTATTGGCACAACTCTTGTTGTTTTCTTCACCAGTTGTTTTTGTTCTGCAGGGCCCCTGGGCTGAGACCATGATGCACGCTGCCATGGAAAGAGGTCAGTGGGTCTTCTTCCAGAATTGTCACCTGGCACCCAGCTGGATGCCTTCCCTAGAGAGACTCATTGAGAACATCGACCCAGTTAAGGTCAGGAACATATGCTCACATATACTGTATACACTATTAGTATTGGACGCTAGACAAGCATTTTAAGTACTCTGACAGTGTTAGTTAACTACTTCATTTGCCTCCCACTGGCACCACATGTTTCATAACCCTTTAACAGGTTCACCAGGACTTTCGTCTGTGGCTCACAAGTCTTCCCAGCAGTAAGTTCCCAGTATCTATTCTTCAAAATGGCTCAAAGATGACTATTGAGCCTCCCAAGGGAATCAAGGCCAATCTACAGAAAACCTACCTGAGGCTCACAAATGATTTTATCTCCTCTTCAACCAAGGTCTACCTACTTCACTCATCATCCTGCTTATTAAATGTATCTCCTTATACTTCTGATGAGAAAACCTGCATGTTTGGATCAGTTTTGTTTTGAGTACACCTAGTTTCCAGTAGTATCTTAAATGTATCCCTCTCCTCTCCCCAGGTGACACACTTCAAGTCTCTTCTCCTGTCTCTGTGTCTCTTCCATGGAATTGCTCTGGAGAGAAGGAAGTTTGGCCCACTAGGCTTTAACATTCCCTATGAGTTTACTGATGGGGACCTGAACATCTGCATCAGTCAACTCAAAATGTTCCTGGATGAGTATCAGGACATCCCTTACAAGGTGGGAGAGAGAGGGCCTCAAATACCTGTAAAGACCAAAGTTCTAAAGCCACATCATTTTTGTTTTGCTCACTCTGATCTTGTGACCCTATGTCTTTCTAACTTGTCCTAAGTTTACACATTACCATTGCTTAACCTGCTCACATCCACCAGATCACCAGTGATCCACAACAGCTATGACTAGGCATACATATTAAGATTTAAATGTTTAATTTTTTGCCATGGACATGCTTGACATTTTTCAATTTGTTTGATATTCGCTTACATATTCACAAATAGTTTTCTGTCAAAAAAATTACCAATTTAGTTCTTTCAAATGGGCCCAAAAAAGGTTGATTTTGAAGGGTTAATTGATATTGTTGAATGTGTACAGTTGATGTATGAGCCTGCATAGAAACATAGACATAGACATAGGTTTCATAGAAACAAAGGTTTTGAAACAGAAACAGAAGGTTGCTCTCAGCAAGAGAATCTTTTTATGTGTGTGTCTTTCAGTGTGTTAATCTGTTTGTCTCCCCTCTTTGTCCTCCACCTGTCCAGGTGCTTAAATACACTGCGGGGGAGATCAATTATGGCGGCCGTGTGACAGATGATTGGGACAGACGATGTCTGCTCAGTGTGCTGGAGGATTTCTACTGTCCTGCTGTGCTTATTGATGATCATGTCTACTCAGCTTCTGGAGTCTACCGTCAGATAGACACAAAACTGGATATCAAGGTTAAATAAATGCAGGAGCATTCAAAGGACTGTGATACAATTCATAAAATAGACTTGACCTTTGCCTGCATCAATTGTTTTACTCCAACACATGATGATATCTTTGCAACTAGACAACATACCACTAAACCAGTCACATTTTTTAAAGCAGTCATGTATAAGTTTAAATGCCTTTTGATCCTGGTTTGCTTCCTTTCACACACATTAAAACCAAGACTGGAGGCTCATGTCATTTTAAAAAAATATTACCGATACTTATCTGCAGCTACACAAGTGCAAGTGTTACACATGTTGAAACAGAATGTGTGCAGATTTTAAAAAGCTCAAAAAGTGTTTTTTCTTTCCTTAAATATCGTTAAATCAGTTAAATACTATGGTTTCTTCATATGCAGCTTTTCTAATGCAAATACTAAATTCAACCTAATTATACGTGCAAGATCCAAGTCATGCAGAACATGTTATTAACATCTCTTAAAAGTTTAAAAAAAGTATACTACACCGTGCAAAGTGTCACATATAATCAAAAAAAAGCTAATTGATGACAGCTGGTGTAAGCAAATGATCTATTATCATGGCAATTCTGACCCTAGGGTTACCTGGCATTCATTCGTGGTTTGCCTATCAATGATACACCTGAAATCTTTGGTCTCCATGACAACGCTAACATCAGCTTTGCCCAGAATGAGACCTTCGCCCTGCTGGGTGCAGTGGTTCATCTCCAGCCACGAGCTGCATCTGCTGGAGGAAAAACACTGGAGGAGGTACATACTGTATATCTGTTAATTTTCTTCCCAGTACTCTTTTTTTGTAGTCGCATCATATTATGTATTTTTATGCCAGTAATAAAGTACAGTAAGAGAGTTGTGAAACACCAAAAAAACTCCCCAACCTCCCATTTCCTCTTTAACTTGCAAGTTTTTGGCCAAATACCATAACTTGGAAACACTGAGTAGCTTGTCAGGGGTTTGGTTGAGATGTGTGAAGAGATGGATTCACCACCTTTTCTAAATGCATGGACTATGACTGAGACATGTTATGTATAATTGGAGATATGCCTCTTCCTGTGCTGTAGATAGTGGAGGAGATAGTGGCAGGCATCGTTGAAAAGATTCCTCAGCCTTTCAGTGTTCAGGAGGTGATGGAAAAGTACCCGGTCCTCTATGAAGAATCCATGAACACAGTGCTCGTCCAGGAGGTTATAAGGTAACATAACAGGCTTTACCGTAACATGACATCACAAACCACACTTAAAACCACACTGCAGGTCTCCTTGATATTATAAGTAGTGTCACTTTGAGTGACTTCCAGGTGTTCACACCAGCAACCACAGCTGCCCTTTATCTTTTGCATAAATTACCACTTCTTTCTAAATTTTAAAGAAAATACTCATCCAACAGGAGAACAAACTTCTACAGTTTGGTTATTCTTTTAAATCAGTCAGCTGTGCTGCGTTGAAAGTATCTTTGACAACCCTTAGCTCACCTCACCCCACCTTTTGTAGTAAAAATAGCAATTAAATGTGTAAACAGCCGTGTTATATCTCTATTTGAGACCAGTAGCTAAAATTGTACCAGTAAGTCACAGTCAGTTACCACAATAACCGTATATTGCTTTGAACTCATGCTATTATTATAATAACAACTTTTTCATTCAGTTGTGTGTGTGTGCTGATGTAGCTTGTATTGTCAGCAACTTTTTTCAGAGTGTAAGCCCCACATGGTATCGCTGTCAACAGTCCTATCAGTCGATATCTCGCAAATATATAACTTTCATTCTATACCAAGGGTATACAAAGGGTAGTAAAATGGGTAGTAAAAGCTTTTCTCTTTTACCTCCTGAGTGTGTTTGTCCTTATTTTACAAACAAGGTCTTTGGTGGCCAGCCTTTGTTTATTTGTTTGTGTGTCTCAAAACATATTGATCAAGTCTTGACAGTCTGTTCTTTGGCCATCAGAAGATTAATTTTGTTTTTATGAACTTTTTTTTTTTACCATTTAACACTTATATTAGAAGTATGAGAAGTCAAGGATATATCAGACAGTAACAATGAGTTAGGAGTGACCGACCTTAGTAATTAAAGTTTAATGTTTTACATATTTACTTT
>JAQNCA010000014.1:21459037-21469239 GCA_029783725.1 Acanthurus tractus
ATCTGTATGCAAAGATATTTCACACAATACAGAACCGTGTGTGTGTGTGTGTGTGTGTGTGTGTGTGTCTGTGTGACACTGAGGGCAGATTTAGCACATGGTCAGTCAGGTCAGTCATAAGAGTTGACACTGAAGACCTGGATACTGCTGTCAGGAACAAGGGACAGATCCTGTCTGCGCTTCAAACATCATTATTAACTGTCCTTAATCATACTCTGAGTGACTCAATGGTGTTTGTGTGTGTGTTCAGTGTTTTTATGTGCATATGTGTGGTTGAGCTTTGTACTTTTTATTGCCTTCTCTTCCACTAGAGAGTGAATAAAAACAGTAATCCATATCCATCCAGTGAAAAACAAGAAACCACGGAGAGTGACAGTAGAGGAACAAAGCCGTCCTCTGTTCAAAGGAATTTTAAAAAGCATCTGGTTCTCATCACCTCATTTATTGACGGAAATTGTTTGTGCGGTGCTGTGTGTTGCTGACCTTGTGTGTGGGTGCATGTGGGTGTTCTCAGTAACCTGTTACTTCTGTGAGCTACTTCCTGAATGAGCAAGGGTCAAAGAGGGAAAAGAGTTATCAGATCAGCACTACACTGAATTTTTTTGTCAGCTATCTGCTTATTTGTGCACTAATCAGCCAGAGAAAGTGTGTCTTTGCTAAATGCAATTTAGTCCCCATCCACATTACGCAAATAAATTTTTCTGAGGAGTTTCAGGTATCTATAGTGACTTTTTATTGCGTAGTTGTGAAAGTAGAGAGTGGGAGGCTCAGACATCAGACTATGACACATTTTCGATCTTGAGAGTTTCTGAACATTTAAAGAATTAAGTCAAAGGTCGCAGGAACGAAATGTCAGACTTGATTTAAAATATTTAAATCCAGGCTCATTTCACATAAACTCTCTCATTTCTTCTAACACAACCATTTGTGTTCCTTCCTCTGCCTTTGATCCAGTTTACTTCTCTGTTTTACTGCAGGAGACTTTCACTCAACACTTTCAGTCCTCATTTCTCCTTGTATGAACCTGAAAGCTTGAAATGGAAAACTTCAGTTAAACGGCTAAACAGGTTGCTGCTGAAATCCAGCCTAATGGCTCACAGTGTAAAACAAAGTGCAGATTAATGCAGAAAACAGTCAATGTACTAGTAATGATTTACTGTTTTTATTCTGAACAATATCATGTCATTTCTGTAGTTATATAACTTTTTTGCACCTAAGTTTACCTGAGTCATACTGTAACTGGGTTGTTCCAATAAACACATTTATTTTTAGTTCAAGCTCTGATTTATCATGAATCGTGATTGTTTTCCGGTATTTACGCAGAACTGCATGACATGAGTAAAGGGAAAGGAAATAGACACAAGTTAGAAATGACTTAAAATCAAACATGAAAAACATTTAACATTCATTTATGTATTTTTCTTTTATTCATTTTTTTGTTGATGTCAAAATGACGAGTCCTAATATGCTCAGAGATGACATTAGTTTTTAAATATCCTCGGCAAATTTTATTAACTTTTCAATTCATACTCAGGGGACATTATCCTGTGGAGTGACATTTGTGCCGTTTGTAAATTGTGTGTGTGTGTGTGTGTGTGTCTGTTTTCAGTATGGAGGGAGGGGAGCTGTTCAGTCGAATCCAGGCCAGAGGAGACCAGGCCTTCACTGAGAAAGGTGAGGATAGATGAGCGGATGGGCTGTATTGAATAACAAAACAGGATGTGAGAGAAAGAAGGAACTGTTATTCCCAGAAAGGAGTGATATTAGGCAGACAACTTAGATAACATTGGACAGGAGGTTACAGAACACAAAAAGAATGCAAACACTTTTTTCCTCTTTTTTTCATGATCCCTGTTTTTCTTGTATCTGTCACTTTGTGACACTAGAACTTCTTCTGGTTTGAGAGAGTTTGCTTTCCTCTTTTCCTCCCAGAGGCTTCTGAGATCATGAGGGACATCGGCACGGCCATCGACTACCTCCACAACATTAACATCGCTCACAGAGACGTCAAGGTGCTGAGGATCACCACACAAAACCTCAAGAATATGAACAGAAATCTTGTCATATTTTAAATAATCTTCTTCCTTTGCCTTTTTTTTCCAGCCAGAGAACCTGCTGTACACCACCAAAGAAAGAAATGGAGTCCTCAAATTAACAGACTTTGGTTTTGCAAAGGAGACCACACTACACAACCCTCTGCAGACCCCCTGCTACACGCCATACTATGTGGGTAAGTAGCTTATGCTTGTTGTATCATTACACATTATTTTAATAGAAAAAACGGAATTGCCACAGAGAGTTTTCTGCTGATCTCCATTATAATTCCTCTCTGTTTCTATGTGTTTGTGCTTTGCTAATGATAAGCTCCAGAGGTTTTGGGCCCAGAGAAATATGACAAGTCCTGTGACATGTGGTCTTTGGGCGTCATCATGTACATCCTGTGAGTACTGACGTAGTGTACTACATGATGAATAATGTGTGTGGATACTTCTAAAAGAAGTGGTGGGGAATCTTTTTTTCAGGCTTTATAGTTGATCTGTCTGTCCTAACGCATTTGTCTCTGTAGGTTGTGTGGCTTCCCTCCTTTTTACTCCAACACAGGACAGGCCATTTCTCCAGGGATGAAGAGGAGGATAAGGATGGGCCAGTATGAATTCCCCAACCCAGAGTGGGCTGATGTGTCCCAGGAAGGTGAGGACACCTACACACAGGACCTGTTTAGCACTGGCATTAGGATCCATCCTGGGTGATCAGTTCACAAGTGGACAGCGTCCACATCAGTTCACGTTTGATGTTAGAGTGAGTCTCTGCATACATGTTGAGTGAGAACAAGTGATGGGAACTCAGCTCTCTCTCATTATAAACTGAACCTTACTGCTCGGTGAACTGCTTAATATGCACCCTTAAGTTTGATGCAGTGATGCCATGACAACACACTTTTTTTTTCAAGAAAAAACCTGATGTATTTAATGGAGAATAAGAAGACACACAAACCAATCTGATCAGTTCAGCTCTCTGCCTGATGATTGTCAGTTTGGTTGTTTTCTAGCTTGAAGAAAGGATAACCTCATGTACTGTAAGTGTTTTTGTAACTGGCATTTTTCTTGTGGACAACAGAGTGAACTTTAATAAAATTATCTGCACCTCATCAGAAACCTTTCTGCTGTATCTCTTCTTCAAGCTTCATGTGTCCATACCTGGATACAGTCTCAGAAACCAAAAAAAAAAAGGTTTAACCATGGTCTCTGTTTGCCTTGATGTAAGTGTAGTTCTGCCTGGAAGGCCACTCAAGTGTAGATCTTCTCTGACACAAACCAGCATGTATTTTCTGGTGCTTTCGTAAACTTATTTTGCTTTTAATAGCTTTCACATATTATAATGGCCAGACTCCTCTATGAGGTGGTTTACAGTTGATTAATTGAACACCAGCTGACTGCTAGTGTCCAACAAAGATGCATGACTCTGTGCACATAATATCATTCTTCTTCTTTTTTTACCTCAAACTCACTTTTTCTCTCATCAGTCTATTTGCTGTGTAAGTAGGTCAGTCTATCCCTGAGATCAAGAAAAGAGATGCAAGATTTGTGTGCTATTGCAATTAATAAAGTAATTATCTTTGCACGGCCTCTGTTCTTTCAGCAAAAGATTTGATCCATCAGCTCTTGAAGACAGACCCTAATGAGAGAATGACCATCACTCAATTTATGAACCACCCCTGGATCAATGTAAGTATTTGGGTTTTCAGTACAGAAAGACATTGTATACTTCCTGTACTGCTTCCTGTTAGTCTGTGCATCTGTTCATATCTTCGTGTGTGTGTGTGTGTGTGTGTGTGTGTGTGCAGCAGTCCATGGTAGTTCCCTCCACGCCGCTCCACACCACAAGGGTTCTAACTGAAGACAGAGAGATGTGGGAGGAAGTGAAGGTCAGAGGCACAATAACACTGACCCCCTGTGGTCACTCATCTACATTACAGTTTGTCAGTTTAAAGTTGGCCCAGTAGAGGGCAAGACATAATGACATCTCTGGTATGGTGGGGAAACTTCCAAATTTGTCGGATCCTACATTTCCCATAATGTAGCTCATGATCATCTTGCATTAGACTCCCTAGCTCATCTTGCAGGCCTTGTGCGACTTCAGCTGTTTTGCTATTTTTGAGCAGTAATCTGGATGACTTGTTTTCATGTGTAAAAATAGCAGTGTGCCCCTATAGTAACCATATTAACACGAGAAAGCCAACAAAGGAACAACATCAATTTAAAATTACAATTCTTATTCAGAAAGACAAATGAATTAAAATGTTCAAAACTGAAGGTTTTTTCATGCGGTACCATCATAATGATCCCCTGATGGCCAGCAGGGGGAAGCAGTGGTCACAAACGAGTTTGTCACTGTTACATTTAGGACAAGCGCTCTCTCTTCCTCTCTCTGTGTCTCTCTCTCTCTCTCTGTCTCTCCCTCTCACTCTCTCTCTCTTTATCTCTCACAAACAAACGCAAACACATGCATACATACATTATGCACACACTTTGATACAACACTTGTGCCATTCTTCACAATTCTTTTATAGGATTTACACAAAGAAATGTGTTTAAAGAACATGAACACTGTTTGCTCTCATCAAGTCACTGTGGGGTTAATTCCCCAGCACTGTATAAAATGTCTCAGTTGTGAAATTGCATGTATTTTTTCAGTGGCCGAAAACTAGCAAAAGTCGTGAGAAGAATTACACATTCCTTCACAACAGCTGAATGAGCAAGTTTGAGTTGATAAGTTATACAAAGAGCGTTTCTCTGAAATGATACCCACATGATATGCCAACGCTCGATTCTGCAAGGGGCAAGGCAGTGTTGTGTAAAAATTTCACAGATCGCAATCTTGAACAACCACTTCCCATAAAGCACATAAACAAGACTTTCATTCTCTTTATGCAGGTAGTCTGGATCTGAATGAGAAGTTGCTTCAAATCATCAATCATAAGTGATGAAGAGTTTAATGGTTTTCCACAGCTCTCAGCTCTCAGCTCCAGTTTTCAGACTATTTTTCTCACATAGTAGCATATTAAATATAGTTTGAGGCCTGTATTTCCTTCAGCCTCTTTTCGCCATGACTATTTAGTGAATTGCTATGGAAATGCCCTTAAAGGACATTGACAGAAAACTGAAGACTACAAACAGCTGACCTTGCTTTGTCCACAGTTCATAAATTCTACTAAGCAGCACCTTTCAAGTTCACATATTACATTTCTACCCTAATGTTATCGTGATTCATACAAAAACCAAAGTTTTTTGTATTTAAAAACAATATTTTGTACTATTTGGGTCAAATCATGGCAGCAGACTATTCCTGATAGTGAGAAGAAACTTAAGGAAGTCTGCACTAGCATTTCTAGTCAAGAAATAGTGGGGGACATAACTCACAGGAAAGCCACTCCTTGAACTTCTGTTTTGTCTGAAAATTAAACACATGACATATAGATGTAGAGAAGCTGAGGAGCAGATTTTGCTGCTTTTGGACAGGTACAGGCCCCCACCCCCGTGCTTCCAGGGTTAAGCAAACTGATTACATTGATTAAACGTGATTGTGAAAATGCTAATGAAGACATATTATGTACTAATTACTAAAGTTGTCAGACTGTAGATGGGGAAATGTAGTAATCATTGAACTGTTTAAAATCTGATTAAGAGTAGGACTAGAATTAATCAAAGGAGTACATGAAACAAATTTGTCTGTATGTACTATACATCCTGCACTGTTACTGGAGAGCTCTTTGCAGAACTAACACACTCTTCCTGATCCTCACAGGAGGAGATGACCAGCGCTTTAGCTACCATGCGTGTGGACTACGACCAGGTGAAGATCAAAGATCTCAACACTTCTAGCAACCCACTGCTCAATAAGAGACGCAAGAAGGCCGCTGCAGGGGCCAAGAGTGGGTCAACGGTCTGCCAAAGCCAATGAGACACAGAGGACTGTTGGTGGAAATCCAGGCAGACCTTCACATGATGGAAAAGTGTCTCAGAAAAGGGAGGACAAGTTGATTTGTGCAGGAGAGGATCAATCAGAGACCCTCATGGGACTCTTAAGTGACTGGTTGTTGAGGACATGTTATCTGAAATAAAGGGACAACACTGAAACATCAACAAAGTCAGAGCTGGACTTTTGTAAGACATGTCAAGGCATGACATCACCTGTTTCTGCTGTCAGTAGAAGACATCAGCAGCTCTGCTCACTGTAGGACTCGTCTGTTTTTACTTATTTTTATGCCTGTATGTAACTTTTTCGATCTTGGCTGTTTGTAAGAGTGTCTGTGTGCAGACATTAAGTATTTTTAGTGATCATATTTTATGTACTCAAATGCTTGGTTGCCTACTTGAGGTTTCCTTTGCAACCATGTACTAGTGTGAAAATAAAACACAAAGACAGACCAACCAGCTATAGACAGACCGTGAAACTAAAACACTCACTGTTGTTTGTGTTGTCTTAATATTGCCTGTCTTTTGCCTTCAGGAGCTGAAGAAAAGTCTGACACTGACTGACTAACCAACGAAATGCAGACTCCATAATGACTTACACATCAACCCAGAGGGGGGACAATTTTTTTTTTTCCTTGAAGCAAAGCGTACTACCAAGCAGTTCACTGAATCAGTATCACTCCTGCCAATCAACTATGTGTCGTCTTAACAATGGAGTTACGAGAAGCAGCTCTCTGCTTCCTGTCAGTGTGAGGCCAGAGGACTTTGCGTAAGCAGTATGGGGTAATGGTTGAGCTGTTGTGCGATGTGGTCGGGTTGTGACACTTTTCCTTGAGAAAGGTCCTGTTAATGTGTGTTTATGCGGGTTGAGCAAAATGCTTCTGCTAAATACAGGCAGTTTAACTTCACATGAAAACATGACTAAGACAGTGAAGCCTTTAATGATAGAAACCTTGTCTGTATTTGTCTATACGGTTGTAAATAAAACTTTACTAAGTAAAGCTGAAGTGTTCATGTGCAAGAAGTTTTTCCTGCAGACCTTGGAGCTATTGTTCCTACTTGTCCCTTTCAAGATTTGAGAAGCTGTTATAAATAGCAGCAGCAGAGTGGTTATTTGGGACTCCGCCACCTGACATAGTGTTCAACTGGAAAAGGTCAACATTATTACACTTAGATTATACACTATGTACCTTTCCCCTACTTGGATCACATGGTGCCCCTGCAGTATTTAGAGGATAGGTTAGGGGATGCTGGTCATAAGAATTACTTGGCTCCCTGCTGTAAATATGGGATGTCAGCCATGATTAGATGTGGCCCAAATAGAGCATGACCTTTCAGCTGTTGTTTCGTGCTACACATCTTTAAAGAAAGAAAATGAACAAGTTCTTAGAACAAGAAAAAAATAAGAATTTGATGTGGAGTTTTTATGAGTGGAATTTTACAATGAATGACATACTACTAGAGCTGTAGTGGGGAGTGTTTTTCCTTCGTTAGTCATCCATTTTGCAAAAGAGCATAGCCGCAACTATCAGAAACACCTACATGATGTTGTCACAGTGGTGTCTGGTGCACTTCCTATTTGTTTTATTCCACATTTGACACAAATCCTCTCTCCTCCAGATGTTTAAAAACACCAGAGACCTTGGTACTGACATGTGAACACATGAACGCAACAGTACTCACCAGGGCAACAGAAAATGCAGACATGTGCTTAAAACAGGTCACTGTTTTAGGCACTATACACACAGAAAACATTGGGGATGTGTTTGAAAATAAACTTTTATTCATTAGATTTTTCATTCTTTGGGAGTTGGAGTGATTTATGTGCTCTTGTCTGTGAAGCTTCAGTGCAAGTCTGCCTGTGCAGCAGCCTTGTATTAAGTCATAATGTCTAATGATCCTGTAACATGGGCTACAGTCTCATATCTCCTTAAAAAAAAAGTGAAATGAAAGTAGTAGTTCTGATCTATTAAAGGCTGACAGAAAACAGAATGACATTCAGTATTTATCCTTACATGGTTTAAATAAGACTACTTGCAATTGAATCTTACCAAAAAAAAACAAAAAAAACACCAACAATAACTTAACTGAAATGATATTGCCTGGTCACAAAACTACTACATTTAATAAAAAATACAAAATGAATTCAATATTTTTTAGCAATATGCTATCAGTTTAGTTTCCCCTCATGCTAAACATATCAAAGATCACAGATATACAGATATTAGAATAAGAAGCATTTCATAACACATTTTGTAACTTGGACATGTTACACATGACAGCAACCAAAACAATCCAAACCACTGTAAAACTGAAACTTATCGTATAATAACCATATATAACCCTCTCCAATACTCTAAAACTAAACCAAAACTAGACAACTTACTTTGAAAACTAACTTAAAAAATAACCAAAACAAAATTTAAAAGTCAATACTAAAATAAAAAATTAAAAACTAACTTCAAATTAAAAAGTCTTCGATCTTGGAAGGGTGTTCTGCCTGAGGCTTGTGTTTTAGGCGTACAGGGAGAGTTAAGGTATGGAGGGGTGTGTGGATCACTTTGGCCTTTAGGGAGGAATGTATTTAAGGTCAGCTGCAAGCCATCTGACCTTCCACTGTTTCTTCTCCTCTCTGCTGTGTTCTGTCACAGCGTCCCAGGCCACCAAATGTACATGTTTCCATAGCATTGTAGGGACAAGATGGCTAGGTAAATTAGCTACAATCAGTTACAGTCAGTAATTACATTTAGTACTTAAATACTAAAAATACTTAATCCACCGTCAAACCTGCATTCACCTTAAACTTGCTCATTTCTTTGTTTTGCAACCTAAAATATATGGCTTAAACTGGGCTTTAAACAGTACAAGTACAAAAAACCAGAGACACAAAAAATCCAGTAGCTCCTGTACATTTCTCTAGCTCAGGATCAGGACTCAAAATAGCTAACTTACTTGTTTTTATTGGGTCTCTAAGGGGAAGAAGAGCCCTCACGGCAGCTCAGGTGATCCTTTTGTCCCATACAAAAGATACACTCAAAAAATGCATGTACATATTGTCTAAAATATTGAGAAAAGCTAACATTTCACTCTGCAAATCTCATGTTTGCTTTGATGTACTCAATAAAACACTTATTTTACATACGTTTTTACATAAACTGTTTGTTGTTTTCTGTTGGCTACCTTTATACACTGTTTGTATAAAGGTAGATTTTATAGTATATTTTATGATGTGTGTTTGTAAATTTGGGAGGACCACCAAGTGTCAAAGCAGCGTCAGTTCTGGGTTTGGAGCTGAAAAAGTTCAAGGAAGCAACGCTGTTGTTGTCTGTTGTTAGCTTTGACCACCGACGCTCGTATCACCGGACAGACAGCAACCTGCGCCACGTTTTTTTTTTATTCTTTCATGTGAGTAATCTTACCGGAACTGGGGAACAGTCACTGCCCAGGTATTTTTTCTGGCATCCTTTCCGGAATCGTTACATTACTTCTCAACAAACTCGTGATCAGGGCGCCAGGTATGGTTTAGGTGTGTCACAGTAATGGAGTGTACGGCACAGTCATGCAAACAAATCATGTTTTTAAGTGGCCTCAGATCAACTTGTTGAGATGGACTTTTAGTGATTTCACATCACTGAAACCAGAAAGCCTCTCTTTGGTCTGTTTGTGTTGATTAAAGCCTCCAATGACTCAAAAGCCGCGTTTAGTTATTACATAATTAAGCGTAGAGAAGTCCAAAAAGGGTGAATCCATCTATAGGCACTTAAGAAAAACAAGTTCTGCAAGTCTGACTCTTCCTGGAAATCTTTTTAGTTCTTCCTGTTGTAGTCTTGCATGGACCTGAGCTTTACTTTGCGACATTTATCAATGACATGGCATAAGCTGCTATCTAAGGAAATCCAACAAGTTGCGTATAACAAAACACATAATATTCCTTTGATGTCTTACTAAGATTTGAATGTTAAAAATGTATATATCTATAGATTAACCAGCTGTATGACTGTATGTTGTTGTTATTTATTATATCCTTATTGTTTTCATTGGAAACTGTTCCACTCAAGCCATGCCAGGGCTGCTGAGGACATCTCCCAGCTGTCAAGGAGTAGGTGTGGTGTAGGAGGGTGCGGGGGGGGGGGGGGGCCGGTGGGCGGCTACCGCACGCCATCCAGTTTTGGGGAAAGCCATCGTTCCCACCGGAGGTCCCACATGCGCACAACGTGGGTGTGTGCA
>JAQNCA010000014.1:21469249-21494325 GCA_029783725.1 Acanthurus tractus
CCCCCCGCCCGCGCGCCCCCCCACCCCCCCCGCGCCCGCCGCGGGGGGGGGCGGGCGGGGGGGGGGGGGGGGGCCGCCCCCCGGGGGGCTGCTACCTCACTCCATCCAGTTTTGGAGAAAGCCTTCGTTCCGACCTGAGGTCCCACATGCTCACACAGTGGGTGTGTGCACCGTGCACCGCGAGCCTCAGCATCAGTGTAGTGTGAGCGCTCAGCAGGCTGCTGCTGCTGCACGTACGCACCGCCCGCCGCCCGCCGCCCGCCGCCTGCCAACGCGCTCCATCAGACAGACGCCCACGATGAGAGGCTGCTCCAGCCGATCCAAGCTCACACACAACCAGGACAGAGCGGGTAAGAGACGTCGCTTTCAGGAGCTTCATTTACACTTGTGGGACCTTAATCGTTTAGTCTTTTGACAGAGGACGGAGAGCGTCGGACTGCGCGGGGCACGTCGAGTAGCCTGTCAAGACGTAAACAAGAGTCAGTGTGCTGGCGCTGACACCGAGACCTTTGCCCTACATAACAACCACAGGCGACTACCGCTGTTTTTTCATCAGTAACCGACTTCATTTGCAACAGCAGCTGTTACTGTACAGCAACAGAGAGGATGAAGAGCCAGGAGGGTTTTTTGGGCTGCTGGCGGTATTAAAAAATACTAACCAACAATCTGGGCGCTCCGTGCGGAGAGCTCATCTCTCTGCTTTCTGTTATTATCGCGATGAATCACTGATCATGATGCACATGTCAATGCACTTTGTGTTTTCTGGCTTTTAGTTGTGTTTCTGGTTGTTGTGGTTGCTCAGAGGCGCCTGTGCTGCGATGCATGACATTTACTGTAAGTCTCCTGAACACTGAATGTTGGCTCATAAGCTTGGAGAGAAATCTCTGCTTCACCGCCAAGTGTAATCTTTACATACTATATTGGGAAATGACTTTTGCAGTAAGCTATATTACAGGCTAGAGGCTGCTAGCTGCAATCACAGCCTGACAGCTGTCTGCTGGGAGGAGGAGCACACAGATCTGTTTCCTGTTCATGTCCTTGTGCACACAGCATGCAGCACACCTCATTTGACATATTTCACCCACATAAGAGCAGCTATCTGCTCCTGTTTTTACACAGGGCTACCCAAGCTCAATGATAGGACTTAAAATAGCCCACCAAGTGCTGCATAACTTTCACAGTATGTACTACAACTTGTAGTTTTTTTCCCCCCAAACTGCAGTGCAGTGTGTTTATATTACCTGTAAAAGGCTAAAAATACACCCCCGGCATGAGTTAGTGTGCCATTTATTTGTGGATCTGATGAACCTGACATATATTATAGTCTACTCGCGGTCAGGGAATTTGAGAGAGAGAAGGAGCTTTTTTAATTAGAAACCTTCCATCTTACCATATTTAGGTCACAGGTCCCGTTACAATACCACCAGGCAGACTCTTAAGCTTGATTATTATTATTATTATTGTATAAGTCCATAAGGAACACATAAACAGATAAATAGAAAGGCCCACTAACCTGAAAATGTACTATGACTTAGAAACTATAGGCACACTCAAGCAGTGTAATTCAATCAAGATAGCGCTTTTGCAGAAAGTCTTGTCTTTGTAAAGCTTCTAATGCTCAGTTTTGATGCTAGTGTAAATGTCCATGGTTACTTTTTAAATCATTGTGATGGTGATGTACACCACTGCATTCATTTGAAAGGTGCTTTGTTTACATGAGATAGACAATATCTGAACATCTTTATGCAAGTGCTCTGTCACTTTGGCCAAAGTGGAATCCAAACATTATAAGCATTAAATCTATAGGAAATATATAACCTGTTGCACGGTTGTTGACCTGGACTGCATTAAAAGTGTTGCTCTTATTCTAGCCATTAACAAGCCTTGGCCACCAACATACAGAGGAAGAGGAAATGAAATGCTGCCATCTCATGGCCGTTGTTAGCTTGCAAAAGTTTTAGCTCCTGTAAGAGCCTGTTAATGTTAACAGTCATTGAGCAGAAGCTAATGAAAAAACAGCGCATAAAATGCCCTCAAAGAGAACCAGAGGAAGGCATTAAAAACATGTGACTCTGTGATTTTATTTGTGGAAAACTTGCAGTATGAAGAGATATTGTAGATTCCATCAGAGCAGTAAAGGACAAAATATTAACGCATCAACAATGGTTCTGGTCTATTCAAATGCTCCAGGAAGTTGATAAAGTCTGCTGACATGCACAGCTGTGTTAGTATGAACCGACGCAGCCACGAGAAACTCAGCAATCATTAATGCCATTTTGTACACCTGTTTTTTCCTGCTTTGACATGTCGAATGCCTTCCAGGAAAAAAAGTCTCCTCAGTAGAAACAGAGAGTTGTGTCATTCACTTCCTCTTCAAAATCTAAGTGACTTGGAGTTGCTTATTAAAAGTACAAATGACCAAAAGCAATTTTCCATAATGAGAAACAGCTCATGTATTGGGCGACCAAAAACAACTGCATGATTTAGATTAGATTGGATATATAAGATTTCCTTTTTCTCTTCCCTTTTGCTCAGGGTGTGAAAAGGAAGCACTGGGGAAGAGTAACCACTTTTTAACCTCTGCTGAACCAAATAAGTAAATAAATAAATAAATGAATTAAATTACTGAATTAAGTTGTTTTGCTTCAGTCCTTATGGAGCCTACAAATTTAAGAAATTGGCCAAAAAAATTGGGGCTTTTTCAGTCCAGACTGTCTCTAATTCTTATTATTTTATACCCAAGAGGTATGGCTTTCAGCTGATTCTTGAAATGCCGAATAACAATGACTGGCTACCTCTGTTTTTTAGGTTAACAAAGCATTGGGTAAACTTAGATAGGTGAAATAAGCAAACTTAGCCCAGGGTCAACTCTTATGCAACCACTGTGCTAAGATAAGGCTGAACACAATGCAGTCCTAAAGCAATATTGAAAACGTGTGATTTAAGTGCACACCCACACTTGTGAGGAGTTTGTGACAGCTGTTTAAACCTCTGCTGAAGTTTGACAAATCAGTGCTGGAAATAATATGTGGCTGCCAAATGCAAGGCACTGACAAGAACCATTACAGTGTAATTTGTCCTAAATCAGAGAAATAACAAGTGAAGTGAAAACACTTGTATGTGTGTGTGGGCGGGTGGGTGTGTGTGTGTGGGCAATGGGTGTGTAAGACAAAGAGCACATGTTCTTTGCTGCTGGTACAGAATTAATTCTGTGAGTTATGACAGTGGTAGCCCGTTGTTTTTGGAAAAGACATGCTTAGGATAATCATGTCAGTGGATTAGGCTGTTAGGCTGCACTTCAAAATGCCAAGTCACTATCTTGACGCCCATGACCCTGAGATAGCACCCTGAGGTGTTGTTTCAGCAATCTCTCTCTGCTGTGTGCACTAGGGAAAAACTGAAGTGTTTTTGTGCTAAATCCAGTTGTGGAGTCTCCAAATCAAACAATGCATGTCAATTCCCTCTTTTCTTTTGTTTGGTTGCCTACTTTAAGGAAACTGGCTGTTGAGACTATACAGGGTCTTTTTACTGATCAAACTCATTAGTTTTTTAAATCTGCACCCATCAATATTTTACATAAACAATAGGGCAAATGACACATGTGCAATATGAGGTTGCTCTGTGTGACAAATCCAAGGATTTAGTATTCAACCATGGTTCCCCTTGGCTCTATAGAGCATTTTAGTGTCTCTTAGCTCACTGTTGTGTTTTCAAAATTTAACTGCCCTCTCCAGTTATAGCAGGCAAGTTTTTATATAAAGCTGTAAAACCTGAATGTTTATGCTACAGAATCAAAGTGCAGATTGACAAAGGAAACTATATTATTCAGGATTTGGTGGACACCAAACAATGTCGTGAGGCAGAGTGAATACTTGACATCGGCTGTATTGTAAGTGCCTACTTGATAAGCACTACGTCATGTAGTTTGTTAAAAAGGTGGTAGTAGTTGTGTTTATGTTGCCCTGCTGCCCCCAAGAGGCAACAGAGTATTTGATACTAAACCCAAACTAGTGTACCAAATCAATATCCTGGCATATACTTTGGTAGTCAGACAACTAGTATCTTGTTGTTTTTGGATAAATTCATTATCCATTGTTAAAAAAATACAACAAAAAAATAAAAACTTGTGTGTATTAGCTAATTGTATTGTCCAACTTGTGCTAATGCAAATGTATGTTGATTTATGTCATTTAAAAGCCAGTGATGCCTGAAAACAGGTTGATTTAAGGAGAGCTGAGGTAAATAAAACAGCAAATATCTTAAATTATGATCATATGATCATGAGTAATTACAATTATACAGTCATATTTCTGTCTCTTTCCCGCAAGACAGTACAAACAACTGGCATGAAAAATGACTATAGAGCATGAAATTGCTATGCTTAAAAAATTAAATGGATAGAATCACAACTGTTTGGCTTATTTTAGCATACCTTATAAGAAATATTACACATAGCCCCAAACCTAGAAGAAACTACATAAGATATATAACAAAGGCATAAAAGCTTTGCCAAATATTGTTACACAGAGTTAAAGTGTGTGTGCATTTCACTATTTTATACTGCTTGGGTCAATCATGAAAGAGCCAGCAAGGCTAATATTGCTCTCATAAGACTATCGGTAAGAGATGGTAACAGATTCTATGTTCGAGGTAAATCAACCCTTTTTACTTGACTCATTATATGTCACAACACTAATTCTATCACTCCATGTTGATTTGACATAAAAAGTGGCTTAAACTGAATAAATTCTTTGTCAAATATAAATTGACAAATAAATCATCAGACACTTGAATTACATCACTTTATAGTTATTCCAGCAATAACATACATATTTACAATTCATTTGAGACAAATATGACAGTTTCAGTTTCACAACTGAGAATTATTTTTACAATTTAGGCTATTTGCTTGTTTGGCGAGTTTGGTCACTTCTCATTAAATTGATTGTTGCAGTCAACACCTTTCACAATGCACGACCCTTACTTTGAAGGTGAGCTGTTTCTGCCTTTGAGTTCAATTTGAATTCTCAAAAGATGGGTAGAAGAACAAGTAAATGCTTTGGTGAAATTCATCCACGTCTTATTTTTTTATGCGAAAACTGAGTGAGACAACCAGTCAGCTTGTCATACGAGTCGGCATACTTTTGTTTTAGTATGTTAGGCAACAAAATTAGGAAATACACCCTAAAGTACCTTTTAATTATTGTACATTGTGAACTACTGCAGATAATATATACAGTTGTGCACGATCACTAGAATTATGATAGAGTTCTGCAATTCATTATGAATCATTTGATTATTCACAAACTTGCTTCTTTGGCCAAAGCTACCGAATATGTAACTTTGAACTGGGTCGAGACCTCTGATAAGTCTTTAGATTGATTAACCTTGACTTTTGACTTTATTGCTGGCTCTATGTAATACTTTTATGACGGCTAAATAAGATTTGCTGCCTCTGTTGGTGTCTGTGTCCTAATGCATGTGCATACCCATAAAGGTCAATGTATAATATTCAGGAATTACCCACTCTAACACTGTGAAGCATTGGGACAATATCAAGCTGTGACAGTATATTAAGCTTTAATGTCTTCTTAATATTGTTAATGTAATTTTTATGATGGATTAGCATATGATTACTTTTTAATGCCGCAACTTAAAGTAAGTCATTCAGGCCTGAGTCAAGCCATTTTACTTTTCAAAGAGCAGAAAGTGTCAGCATTTGCGATATATTGACATTCATTTGTGGAAAACTGACAGAAATATGATTCTGCGACAGTTAAGGGTTATAATCATTTTTGAAAACTGGTTTGACCGCTGCAGTCGGCACGCTTTCAAACCTGCAACTTTACTTGAATGTCAGCTGTCTCTGTTTCCGGTCCTCAGCTTTCTGTTCATTTTTTAATTTTCTTAAATGGATCATTTTTTCTGATTTTCATTGCACGCTTCCATACATTCAAATTACAATTACATCAAAGCTTGCTCAAGTAAGTTCGTAGTAAATGTAGTTAATGTCCCGTTAAGGGCCTCACTCACACTACCACAACGTAATCTCGTTCAGGATCTAATACTACCATAGGAAATCCAGAAGTATTAACATACCTGACATTTCATAAGCAGCTCCCAGATTTAACATTTATGTTGTCGCGGTCCGAGGACGTCTGTCTATGCGTGTGCACCATTTTTCTACTCAGCACAGCTAATGTCACTTACGGTTAAGCAGAAAATGTGCTGCGCTCATACCGCAGTCATTACGGTCGACCGTTGGTTCGCAACTGCGGGCAGACCGGAACACGTGACAACAGCAGAGGGAAAGATAGACAAGGAGACCGGGATATCTCCATCCCCGCAGAGCACCGCGGATGAAACACCGGTCACCTTCAGAGCAGCATCACGGGAAAAGGCCCCGTGTTCCCGCCGCGGCCACCTCCACCACACCGCAAGACGGAATGGAGGACAAAACACCGTCAAATCCGCGGGAACTTACTCAGAATCCTCTTAAGAAGATATGGATGCCATACAAAAATGGCCTTCCCGAAAAACACATTTCTCAAAGAAAGGGTGCGTAGACAACGTGGTACCAGATATTAGCATTTGTATCGTTATGTAAAGCTATTTTACCCGTAAGCTAAGTTTAGCTGCTGCGATAATAATTCTTTCTTATTTCTTCATTTGGAAGTTTGTTGTGGTATTTGTGAGCACGCAGACAGACCTACTATGGAGATTGAAATAATTAACGCTAATTCGTTACCTTGCATGCGAGTTAGCGTTAAACGTCAATTTGCTTTTTGCTTTGCTAAGCGAACGTTACTAAGGTACAATAAAAGCGCGGAGAGCACGGTTTGCAGGGTTTACAGGTCTTCCTGTGGCTGCTGGTGCCATCTGGTACGCAGTTATGTAAGGATTCACTGGATGTTCATGCAGACAAAGGCTCCTCGTGTCAAGGATAAATGACTTGTAACGTTACTAGGGATGCCCAACTTACTGCAATTCTGTGCCAAGCCGAGCACCTGCCGTTGGTAAACAGGAATTGTATCCCTGTAGTCATGTGAGGGATTATGCCCCGCGGATGTGCTGTTGCATTTTATCTGCGCTCACATTATTGGCCAATTCTTTATGTGGTCAGCGTCTCCCACTGTGGCATAACTTTGGCATGACAACAGGCTTTATGATGCCTCAGAAATGAAGAGCCTGTCGTGGATAAAGTGGTCTTTTTCTGAGTGAAATGCTGACTATAGGTTGGTTGGCAGAACAAATAAAACAGCACAAACTTAAATTAAACTTGGGTAATCATGTGGGTAGTTGTGAAAGAAACTCTATAACGCTCAATACCTCCACAACTTTTTAGAAAATGTTTGCACCTGGCCTGTTTGAACAGACTGGCATAGACTGCTCATACTGACAGGCCGTTTAAAACAGTGGCTGTTAGTTTGCAAAAGATATATTGGAAATCACACACTTTGACCCAGTAATCTGTGCACACACTACAACTCAGTGTGGAAACCATCCTTTAGCTTTCTCCAGATATCTTGAGTAACTTTGTTTCACAATGTCTCAGATATGTCTCCTAGCTGCCAACATCACCATGGTGGTGTGATGTGACTTTGTCTTCACAGCAGATAACGCTGTATTACATATGCTGATAAAGACAATCAAATGTCAATATAAAACTTCATAACATTATTTTATTATATACTGCTCAAGATAGTATAAGGGCAGGGTTTGACATATAAACTTAAAAATATACAACTTAAGCTGTGAAACTAATTATTAAATTACTCCTCAAGGAAAATATGTTTTTAAATATTTGTCTAATATCATCCATGTGAAGATTGTGCAAACAGCACATGACTGAAGCTGTCTTTCCCCTCTCCCTCATTCATTCCAGTGTGCATGACCAACTGTCCGACCCTGATTGTGACAGTGGGCCTTCCTGCCAGGGGGAAGACCTATATCTCCAAGAAGCTGACTCGCTATCTTAACTGGATTGGCGTACCCACCAGAGGTATGACTTCTCAGCAGTCTAGCTCCAGTGAACAGAATCTCAGGCGCTTCAACGAGGCAGCAGAGTTGAGGAACTGTATTAATTTAGGAAATTTATTCAAGACGTGCATTGCAAGTTTGGGGCCTAAGAAAGAGCTTATCTGAAGTGTCCTTGCCTCTGTTTTACTCAGAGTTCAATGTTGGGCAGTACAGGAGAGAGTGTGTGAAGATCTACAAGTCCTTTGAGTTCTTCCGTCCAGACAACGAGGAAGGGTTAAAGATCAGACAGTAAGAGTGGCAACAGGTCTTGGACCGCCTTAACAATTTATTTAAACCACAAACCATGTGACATTTATCTCTCTACAATCTTTACAGACAGTGTGCCTCAGCAGCATTGAATGATGTGCGGCAGTATCTCACAGAAGAAGGAGGCCAAGTTGCGGTGGGTCATATGTCAAATGTTGTATTGGTTTAGATATGCTAGGCTGACTACATCGAATACAGTGAACATTACCTCATCAATTGTTGTTCTGACCATTTGAACAGGTTTTTGATGCAACAAACACCACCAGAGAGAGGAGGGAAACAATCATCCAGTTTGCAGAACAGAATGGCTTCAAGGTAGTTTGTTGTCACAATTCCAAAAGACACTGACACATTAGTTGACATTCACTGCAAAGCTTGATTTGTTCTTCCTCTTCCTTCTTTCCTTTTAGGTGTTCTTTGTAGAGTCTGTGTGTGAAGACCCAGATGTCATACAGGAGAACATAGTGGTGAGAGTCTTGAGTTTTTCTCATTATTTTGCCTGATGAAAACAATGAACATACATTAATTCCTCTGCTGTTTCTTTTTTAGCAAGTGAAGCTGGGTAGCCCAGACTACACCAACTGCAACACAGAAGAAGCGGTTGAAGATTTCATGAAGAGGATCAAGTGCTATGAAAACTCTTATGAGACACTGGATGAAGTCCTGGACAGGTAAGATTTGAAGCTTGTGTGGAGAGTCCTATCTCTGTAAACCACATTGGAAATAAGTGCTTAACAAGCTAACTCAAACATAACTCGACATTTTATTTAAGCTCCGATCCTTTCTTCTGAACATTGTCATAAATGTTACTTGACAGTTTATGCTCATGTTTGCAGATTTGTTTGAATCAGCGGCATATCCTACTGTTGTGACATGAGTTGTGTAGTATGGTCTTTTGTGTCAGTGCTCATTGGCTTTTCAAAGGAGGTTAGGGGTAAAAATGTGCCATGTGAATAAAAAAATGTAAAGTCTGTTTTCACAAAAAGGGCCTTGTATGGGATTTAGTGATATCTAACAATGAGGTTGCATAATGGAACATAGTGAATACCCCTTTGCTCCCCTCCCTCTTCCATGCAAGCATGTAGCAGAACCTACAGTTGCCACTTAAAACGCTAAAAGTGTTAGTCAGTATTTTGTTTCTCTCTTCTGAGCTACATTATAAACATGACAGTGCAACATGCTGGACTCAGTGGAAGAGAACCTGCTCCTTTAACAGATATAAAGAGTTATCAAGCATATGAAAATATTATGGATAGTACATAACATTTCTGCCAATAGATCCCCTGAATTATTTACAGCGTACCTTTTTCACTTATTCTGTTGAAAACAAGACTTTTGACCAGCAAACTTCTTATTATGTTGGGATTTTTAAATCTATAGCCTGGTCTTGAATCGATCACATCATACAATGTTTAACATGTCTGTGGTCTCCCCTCAGGGATCTCTCCTACATCAAAATCATGGATGTAGGTCAGCGGTACATGGTCAACAGGGTGTTAGACCACATCCAGAGCCGGATTGTCTACTACCTCATGAACATTCACATCACGCCACGCTCCATCTACCTGTGTCGCCATGGTGAAAGCGAGCTTAATGTCAAGGGTCGAATCGGAGGGGACTCAGGCCTCACACCAAGAGGCAAAGAGGTACGTCACATCAACAAGAGAGAGATGCCCGCTCTGACTGGATGACTTTGTGAGAGATGACTTTTTTTTTGTTTTTGTTTTTTTCATCTCTGTGCAGTTTGCAAAGAAGCTGAGCCAGTTCATCCAGTCACAAGGCATCAGCGACCTGAAGGTGTGGACTAGTCAGATGAAGAGAACCATCCAGACGGCTGAGGCTCTCAATGTGCCCTATGAGCAGTGGAAGGTCCTAAATGAGATTGATGCAGTGAGTACTATGTTCTTTACCACTAAGCAGAGCTGTTTTTTGATGCGTGTACATGGAGTTAATGGAGTTTAATTTGTGTGTGATTCGGTTTTAGGGTGTGTGTGAGGAGATGATGTATGAAGAGATCCAGGACAACTACCCTCTGGAGTTTGCACTGCGGGACCAGGATAAATACCGCTATCGATACCCAAAAGGAGAGGTCAGCATTTAAAAGTTAAAGTTGTTATGTTTTGTCTGAGGATGTGATATGATTAAGCAACTGCAGAAGATTGTTTTTGTATATTAACATGGAGGCATCATGGCCTTGGACAGTGTTTCTGCTTGAATTTTGGAATTTCCCACTGCAGTGCCTGTCCCCTTTTGTGAACAGGACACACATGTAACCACCAACACAATTTAATTGCATCCAGATGGCTACTTGCCACTTACCCTCTGCTAATGAGCCTCTGCTTGGACAAGCAACCTCTTAGAAAGATTTGGCTAAACACCAGATGACAGTTAACAAAGATTTGGTATTATTGTGGGAGTGTTTTTGTGTGCCAAAAAATGTGGGGTCAGGTTGTTTACTGGCAGTCTGACTACCCTCTGGCCTGTTCTCACCTTAAGTCCATCTCATTAACTCTCCATTAATGTAACACAGAAAGATGGATGCGGGCCTTAGTTGGCTGCACAGGCAGACATTGCTGATGTCGGGCTTTTGGGGATCTTGTAAAAGCTGGCAGGGGTCTAGACAGCTTGCATGGATTTCTCCCCCTTCTAAAGTGTCAAGCTGTTTGCCTGAGACTGATTATTCGGCAGAATGAGTGAGATAACTGGATTCAATGGCAGTTTGAATATATAGTCTTTGTTTGTTTACTTTTGTTAGTTTCTCATAGTCCAGTACTGAGCTGTTTGGGCATCCTATTCACTTGCTTTTTTGCTCTTTTGGCTCAGTCTTACGAGGACCTGGTGCAGCGACTGGAGCCGGTCATCATGGAGCTGGAGCGGCAGGAGAACGTACTGGTCATCTGTCACCAGGCCGTCATGCGCTGCCTGTTGGCCTATTTCCTGGACAAAACAGCAGGTCAGTCCTTTAACCAAACTTCATGGACGTCATGGGGTTTAATGTATTTGCCCTTCAATAAGGCACACATTTAGAAACAGACACAAATAATGGACGCAAATTCTATATAGTTGACCTAAAGAGTTGAGCAGCACTGTGGGTAATGCAAGAGGTTAATAAATTAGGTAAAAGTAGATCATTGTAAATGTAGGGAAACATGGATTAGTCAACAAACTTGACAGTAAAATAATGATTCAGAGAAGTATGCTTGTAGTGATTATGAACAGATCACATCTCAATGATATTAAAGTAATTAAACTTACTATAGAACTGAGATGTGTCATTTTACTCAGATTCTTATACACCTGATTAAGCTAGGTTGTATTTGGCTATTTAAATTATTTTCATCACATTCTCAGATTAAAAAAAGCCTGAGAGACTACTTAATTGACCTCTTCAGACACATAGAATTTGTGATCTTTGGGAAAGGGGAGTGGTTCTAGGATGAATCCCAAGGATTCACCTTTTCACAGGGAGCATTCACATTAGCATCCACCTTTCTCAGCAGTCACTCAAACAGTGTTTAGGGGTAGGAAATGGGTGTGAAATGTGATGTGCAAGCATGCAGCCTGACTGGCTATTTTACTTACCACTGTTGTGTGATAGGTAATTTGATCTTTACCTGTCTGGTAAAAAAAAATCCAAAGCTTATCTTTATCCATGAAAAGATTTTTAATTACCCGGTCCTAGTTAATGCGTTGATTTGAAAAAGGTACAGGGTACAATGTTTTGTACTCTGTGACCTGTTCATTGTTAAGCTAGCACACTTTTCATCAAGCCCTCCTGGCTAACTGACCTGATATCCATGTTGTAGACCAGGCTACTGTAGCCAAAATGCCATTCTAGGTTCTATCACAATACTACATTGCGTATAAGAACATAAGTAGTATATTACAGAAATGATAGATTCAGGGAAAAGTATGAAAAAGAGAGAAGGAAATTTAAGCTCCTTTTTGAGCAGATAGTTTTCTGAACTTTTGGTTTTATTTGTTTTCAAACAGAAGAGCTGCCGTACCTGAAGTGCCCGCTGCATACTGTGCTGAAGCTCACGCCTGTGGCTTACGGTAGGACTGTTCTTCTGTTAGTGTATAATGTACACAGTAAACCAATTTCTGCTGAATAGAAAAAAAAACTTGTCACCTGAACTAATAAAACCAAACTTCTGTTAGGCTGTAAAGTTGAGTCCATCAGCTTAAATGTGGAGGCTGTGAACACCCACCGAGAAAGACCAGAGGTGGGTATTTATTTATTTATGTATTAATTTATTTGTTTGATTGCTTATTTGACAGAGACAAATGCATAAAAACGTTTCCCTGTTAAAAAAAAAAAAAATATATATATATTATTTTTTAAATTTTTTGTTTACAATAGAACTAAAAAGAACTGTCGGATTATATGCGGGTTAAATGTTATCAGAACACAACAATGCTCCCATTGCTTTTCACCCAAACACCCTTTCAATTGACATGTCTCTAAGGGGATAAAGTTACAGTTTCTTAACAGAGTTTGACTCTGTTAAAGCACTGATAAAAATAGTCACACCGTGATTGTTAAACAGACAGTGATAATTCTCAGTGAAATTTACACATCACAATGCAAATGTTGGCTCATGCAGGAAATATGACTGTGAATATGTGAATGAACAGTGTTAAATGATTCAGGATTTAGAAACATTCACTTATAGGTGAAAAGTATGATAATTTCCATTATTCAAAAGCTCCTTTGTGAGCTTCTTTTGTGTTGTAGCTGAAAAGAAATCTGATTCTAAGACAAAGAGTACAGGCTATGTATGAGAAAGCCCAGTAAGCAGCGGTTGAATTTTTTTGCTTCATTCGCACTGCTGACACACAGCTGCCCACGACCCTGGAGACACAATTTCAACCATGTGAAATGATACCTGTACCTCTGACCATCGGTCAGAGTCCTTGCTCAGTGTCTGTGGATTGGTCTTCATATCTCCCATGTGTTTTGATCCCTGTACCCCTGTTTTGTCTTTTTTTTGTTTGTTTGTTTTTTGTTTTTGTTTTTTGTTTTATATCAAACAGAACGTAGAAGTGTCGCGGATGTCCCAGGAGGCTTTGCTAACAGTACCAGCTCACCAATAAAGCAGTTCCCTTCACACGGTCCAAACCCGACCTCACTTACCCTCCTTTGCACACACAATACCTGTCAGATGCAATGTGTACTAAACTAAGAAAATCTCTATTCTTTCTCCTCCACATTTCTCTGATTGAGTGCTCTCTTCATTCTTCAAAGTTCTGATTACCTATCACTTATTTTTTAATGCCTGATGATGGTGGCAATTGACTGGAATCCAGTTTTTACTTTTGATCATCAGTCTTGTGACACAGAACTTGTGTCATACATGTTCTCCCATTTTTGGAGAATAAATGAAATGCTAAAAGTTTTTTTTTTTTTTTTTTGCTGTAATCCAAACTGTTGACCAACAAGACTCTACCACCATTTTTTGTTGAAGCAGTCATTTCTTGTAGGTAATTCTTTTAAAATAATTTATCTTAGCGTTTACCAGAGTCTAATCACTTTATGTGTTTGTTGGTAGAAGTCAGAACACTCTAATCTTAGTTTTATAACATGGCACAACCAAAACTAAAGTTGTGCTTTTTTATATTTTGCACATGAAAAAATCAACAATATATTTATCTATTTTTTAAGTGTCTTCCTGAGTTTTTGTCTAGATTTACAATGTCTTACACTGTCAATGAAGATCCTTAAAGAGCAGAAATCATTTTGTGCTTTTTGTCCAACAATGTGAAGATTTCTTGACTATATTCATACAACTGATCAGAATAAAAGGATATTTGTGTTTAATTTCTCTAAATAAACTCACCTCAGCCATTTCATGTATCACCACACTCTTCTTGTGCTTCATTTTACAACAATAGCCACAATTAGGACTTCTGCATCCTACAATAACCTGTGAGAGTCTGCACTGAAAGGGAGGGCCTGCCCCTTCACCTTTGGGAAGTTATCTGTAGTTTGATAAACTGGCATTTTGTTCTGCAAATGAAATTGTGAAAAATGTTTCACCAGGCAAGTTTTTCAAAGCAACTGGAACAAAAGGTCCTAATAAAAGCATTTTTAATATAGAAATGTTGTAAAGGGCCTAGTATATATTGCTGTAATATGAACACTGATGGCTTAAATCAAAATAATGAGAGCTTACATATGAATAGTTAAAGCCTAAATATGTATTTACCTAAATGGGATACAAGAAATGGCTTTTTCCCTCCTTTTTTTCTCTTTTTTAATGTTTAGACATGTCTCTAGAAAAATGCGTTAAAAATCTATGTCATGGTGCCACCATTATATTGTCAAGCAGGCGTCTGTTTGCCAGAAGGAGTTGATAGAACAAAAAAGTAAAAATTATATATTTTTCAGTGGTTTTAAGAATTCTCTTACTTAGTGCCAGTAGCAGTTAGTGATTCTGACCACCAGGGAATAAAACTCAGAGCTTTACCTTTCCGAGAGAATATGTGTATTTCAAATGGTTTATGACCAGCGTGCAGTTTACCTTGGGTATGCCTTAATAAGACTTTCAGCCTAATTAAGTCTGAATTTAAGTAGTAGCGAAAAGCTTTGAATGTCTGAAATTAGGATCTTTGGTTATATGTTTTACTTTGAAGGTCAATTTAGATAAAGCTGTGTATTTGTCACTCACCGTATTGGGAGATCAAAAGCAACGAGCTACTTCCTTCCTCTTGTTACTATCAGCAGATCAGACTTACATTGCCCTTCCTGCTTTCTCTACTGTACAAACTGAAGACCAGGACTACTTCCTTCATTTATATGCAGAGGCTCAACAAGGGAGCATAAGAAAGTGCTACCATTCATCAGGCTGAACAGAACACTCACTGTGTCTCACCCACAGTTATTTTTATGTGAAGTTTCACTTTTCATAAAATGTATGATGTTATAAACAGTGTTATTGAAAGGTTCAGTGATTTTTTTTTTTGAGAAATGAAGGATATTACGATATCTTCACCTCGAAGTTATCAAGATCTGCTGCCATGTGCTTTATGTCGCAGTAAATGCAATATGAAAACATGGTCAAATTATGAGGTAAAAAGCTGCTGCTTAAGGCTTATTTTATGTTAATGGAAGCATCTGTGAGCTATGAAATGTTTCTTGTAATCTGTGCTTCCATGAGCTATTAGAGGAGCATGAGGCATAAAGCCATTAGTGGTTTCAAAGAGGTCAAATCATCCATGACAGCTTAAAAGAAGACCGAACCTTAAAAAACTCAAACCTTCTAATATGACAAACTGTTCCATACAGGCATATGGTGTTAAAAAAAAAAGAACTTATCACAAATGGAAAAAAAGATAGTATGACATTACATTTACCTTTCTAGGTTTGTTCTTAACGCTTAGAAATATAAAGCTCTTTAATCTGTTGACTCACGTCTCCCGTAAATGTTTTTCAGAAAGTGTCTGACATTGATTCATTCTTCTTTCCAGAATGTCAACATTCATCGCACACCTGAAGACGCCCTGCAGACCGTCCCGCCTCACCTTTGACCACTTGCTGTGACCCAGGGAGGCTGTGGCTCCACTCCCATGCCTCCATTAACGGCCTCCTGCGGTTCTTTCACTATTCCAGTTTGTATTACCTGCTCACAGTGGTGACCGTCTGGGTGATGTGCCTCCTCCGTCTCCGTCAACGTCAACACTTGCACACCTCTTTGCAACACATGTCTTTTTAAAAGGATGTGAAGGAGCTCGGCCTGAACGCAATATGTGTTTGGGTGTCAGTCTTCATTTTTAAAAGCTACACAGTTTATGTAAAGATATATTTTAGGTGTTGACCGTGCTGTTTCATCAAATGATCATGTGACTTTCTGCTACATGTTTGACATGTTACTGTATTGTGCAGTTGTTGTTTTATGAAGGTGTCTTCAGTAATAATGTGCAATTTGAAGGTTTCAAGTCTACTGGGAAGACAGTGCTAAAAAACTACTGTTTTGACTCTGGTGATTGAATGAATAAATGAATGGATGGACTGGGAAATTATCACTAGGTTTTGTAGAGAAGGAAAAAACTATCTTAGACACGTAGAGTTTCTAAAAATGACTTTCTTAAGTTGATGATTCTATACACAGACTTTAAATGAAATGAGAACACTTTGTGAAGAACACATCTAAGCACAAGCTGTACTGGAAATGTGAAAATGAAGTTTTGACTTCAAGCTGTATGTCCCAACTCCACTATAATAAAGATGTGTTATTTTTATAAACCAACCTGTCATGGCCTCTTTACTGTGAGATCAATGATTGGTGATTGATGTTATTCATTCCCTGACAATCGGCCAGTACTTCCTACTTCCTAAGTTTTTTAGCCATTTGTATTTTGAAGTTTGATTAAAGTTCATTGTATAATTTCTGTCAGTAGAGTTCTCTTTAGCAAAATAGGGAAACTAAAGATGCAGTTTGATGAGATTGCTAAGTAGCATTGGCTCATGGGATGAGGTTTGTCAGTCAAACAGCCACCATTTCAAATTCAAAAATCTATCTGACCGACTCAAGAGGAAATGTTCATAGATAAGGAAATGTAAAAAATTTCATTCAGGTTAACTGAAGTCATGCTTGCCTACTTCCCTCCTCACTCTGACAGGTGCTAACCCTTGAAGTTAGCTATGAGCAACAAAATGAAACAGCCTTACCATGAATAAAATTACAGGTTTTTTTTTTTGAACACTATTGGAAATATTCAGAATAACATTCTCAACTAGTCAACTAAATATGTAACAGAGATGAAGACATTTAAATTTGGAAACGGTACATAAATTGAAATGACTGACATATTTCAGCTCTGTTATGTGAAGGACTGGGGGACATGGACTGAAGTGCCGAAGAGTTAACGTCATCAGTAATCAGTCCGTCTTGCCATTTTCAGTCTTCTAAATTAGGCCATAAAGCTCCTCCTTTGAATACCTAAACTAGTTTAAATAAAAGCCTTCAACCGCTAATACTTCAGTGCATCAAGCAGCACAGCACGGCTGCAGCACAGGGCTTGAGTGGCATGTGTGCAACAACAGGGAGACCTTGTTTATCCAGGATCCACTTTCAAGCAAATAAAAGCACATTTATAAAAACATTAAACTTTGTTTTGAAATTGCAATCGAACAGTTACATCACTTGGATTAAGTCGAAAGTTTGACTACACCAAAAAAAAGAAGTTCACACACTGCCTGCAGCATGAAGGTATTACTTCCTCTTCCTCACAGCTGAAATAACAGGTTAACAGTGTGTAATGTGGCCAAAATGCTGACTAAAAACAACTTCCTCTTTAGCTGAACAAATCCATTTGTGGGCATAGCAGAATGATTCGCTCACAGAGAATGACACAGAATAATGAACAGCACTTAAGCAGGAACACCATAGATATAAACAACAAGGTTTTATTAATTTTCATTATTTTCATACGCGGGCTTTGGTGGCTTCTTTACAAACAGCTCTTGCTTCTTGTCCACAATTATTTGCCACATACTACTTTTCTCAAACAAGATTTCCTGAACAGAGAATTTTGGGAGACAATTTAAAACAACAGTGACAGAACAAACAGACTGACATACACAAAATACAAAAACCTGGCCATTTGATTTGCAACATGTTCTCAGTGCCGCTGTATTCATGGATATCAACTTTATTAATACTTTAAGGACCCGCCTTTGTTTGGGGATTTGTTCTAAGTGGCTGAAAATGAAACTGGTAAACAGCTCCATTATATACAGTGATTGATATTCATGAGTACAGGGAAATACTCAAGACGGCCGCCAGATTGGTCATGTTCCCCTCTTCTCCTCGCCGACTGGCTGTTTACTCTTTTTGTTTCCACTCCTGTGCTGATTGGCCCTTGCAGAGTTTTCCCAGCGTGTGTGGGACCATGGACAACACTGTCATCAGAACTGTGAACAGGAAACATCAAATTATTCTCCATTGTAGCATTAATGTTTTTACTGCAAAGAATATTTGTAAACTGTTCAATGCAAGGAAGAAAGAGTGAAGAAGTTTCTTACGTTCTTGAGGAATTCCTCTGCAACGATACGGGCCCTAGCGTTAACGGACAGTTTCATCTCACTGATCTCCTTGTCGATCTCCTCCATGAAGTGGATGACAAAGTCCACCAGCTTGTGTTTGTACATCTGCTCCGTGTGGAAGTTGGTAATCAAGAAGCTAATATCATATCCCTGTAATCACAGCACGGGACAGGAGAACAGGAAATGAGAATAAATTAACTCAGGTACCTATTAACAAATAAAGACCAAAATTTCACTTGTTTAATTGTGTTCACTGCATTTTGTGTACAAAGCAAATAATGTAAATCTGAGCATGAAGAGCCTATGATATTAACCAGTTAGAAAGTTACTACCACTACTGCTTATTTTTTAAATTTAATTCTTTTGGACGTCTGTTGATTCTCTTGTCACTCAGTGTTTTTAGTTCTATTATCACAGCCCAAATTCACCCTCTTCCACTCTGTCTCTCACCTCGACTGGTTTCCTCCTCAGAATGAAGAAGTTCTCTGCTCTCATCATCATAAAGCGCATGAACTTGTGGCAAAGAATCTTCTCAATCTCATCAGCCTGCAATGATTATTTTGAACACATATTAGACTGCTTAGAAATATGAGAATAGCCCATTACCAAAAAGAGACATCCTGTTGATTTAAATCACCTGTTTGACAGCGATGCTGACTCTGACAGAGTTGATGGATCCCTCAATAAGAACTTTCTCCTTGTCATTACGGCTGATCACCACTGGCTGAAGCAGCAGCTCCTTGCTGCTCCTGTAACCACAGTAAAATCCATCGATTACAAATAAAAAAACAGTCCTACTCAGCTTTTAACTTGTGTTTGCCATGATGTCCAGGCATCACTGTGCATGTAAACCAGCTCAAAAATTATGGTGCAAAAATGCTGAAAAACTCCCACTTTTCACATGGTATTGGAAAGACCCCTGCAATCAGGCTGCAACAGGTCTCTGCTGGCCAATTTTAAAGCCTTGCTCATGCTTGTGAAATTTTTTTTCCCTCCTGCATTTTCTTGTGCAAGTTTACACTCGTCCCTACTTGTGTGACAACTGCAGATGATCCCTGAACAGCTCAAAGGCTGGAGAAACAGGACGACACAAATCAGACTGCTGACTCCAAATAAAGCCATTAAACATACCTGACCTCCACCTCTGGTTTGTTGTGACGCTCCACTACCTGAGAGGAAAAGTTCTCCAGACAGAGGGCCGCCTGCAAGGTGGCCCTCACAGCGTTTAGGTAGGGGCGAAGAGTTGCTGTCTAGAGGAGAAATGAGATGAAATGAATGTTTGGGTGGTACCTCCTGCAGAGAAGACAACGTTGGATGATGCATTTGATATTTAGATAAGCGTAGATGAGCAAACTGAACTTCTCAGTCTAGTAAGGGTAACTGAACCAGCAGGGTCAGATTGAAAGGTCATGTTTGACCAGGAACCAAAATCAGCTGTATGGAGGGAAGCAGTAGCTACTGCTCAGTTAAAACTCACTTCCAGTTTACCAGCTTTGTGTGTTAAAAATGGAACCATGAACAGTCTTGTTAGAGGGAAATAAAATGGCCCCATCAAGATTTACTTGATGTAAGCTGCCTCTGTGTAAATGTGACGGGTTTTTTTTATCAAAACATAAATGATTTCGCTAGCATGAACATTAGAAAATTGGATGCTTTCGAATGACCGAGACTGTAGCACATCCAAATTATTTATGTCCATCTATATTTATGTCTACGCGCAAGATATCAACCGTCTTTCAACCTTTTACTGACAGATCTTTGTAAAAAAAAAAAAATTAAAAAAAAGAGCTGGACGAAACGGGGCCGGGTGGGAAAAACAGCTCGGCTCTATCACTTTTCTTGTTACTGCAAACCGAATCAAGGATGCCCGTCCTCTCATTTTCATTACGGCCAACCAGACATCCTGTGTAAAACAAACGCGGAGCTAGCTAGCTAATCACTCCTCGAATGTACCCATCGTTACTGGGTGTAAATCGCTAAATAAATTAAACATACAGATACATTTGTTGCGAGAGCCTTACCATTTTGAGCTGCAGAAGACGGAAGTTCCTCAGCCACGCCTGAGACTCCTCTTCCGTAAATCCTACATTGTCGAGCACAGACTGGGAGCGCTGGTTTTTATTCAGCTCTTCGCTTGATGGGGCACATTTCTGCTAGCGACGGCGAAGCCGTGCTGTGCGCTCATCACTCCGCCCAGGGGGAGAAGGCTTGTAGTAAAACCAACGTACCATACGATGAGACCATTCCGCTCTATGAACAGGAGACAGTTGACTCAGTGACCGTGAATCTAAAAGTAATTTGAATCCGTTTCAAGCTATCCACAGTTGAAATGCATTGCTTGACAACGCAGTCACAACAAATGAGACGAATAAACTATTAACTTGTTGGTTTAACGGTACTCTAAAATCCTTTAATGCTCCCTTAGATATCATGGTTTGCTCCGGTTATACCACTTTTTTCCCTTAAGAAAGTAATTTAAATTCTTTTAGGTTTTTCATGATATAAAGAAAGGTGTGAACATCAGGATTCCACTTTTGTGATATAATTTGATTTTCAATCATATTTGATAGAGTTATCGTATTTAAAGTTTGGATTTATACCATTTGAATGAATGTCGCACCCCCTCTCACTACGGCTAGTGGTGTTTTCCATCATGGATACCATCCACTGACGGTAAATATCGTTGCTCTTAAACATCTTAAGACATATATTCGTCTTTTTTGGGTTGCATAATTCACCACTCGTTATCTTAAGAGACTATTAAGTAACTTGTTTGTGTGTAAACCTGTGAAACTGTAGCGACCGTAACTATAATTCCCCCCTAATGTGGGCAGTTTGGGCCCAGTGAGCTGGTTTTCTATGAAGCAGACACCTGTGTGTGTGTGTGTGTGTGTGTGTGTGTATTTGGGTCCGTGCGCGCCGACTCGACTGTATGTTTCACGTTTTACTTAGAGACAGATAACCAGATAGACAGAAAAAGAAAAAGAGAAACAGTTGGACGCCGGTCTCATCCTCTTTTATTGTCCACACTGTCTATCTTAATGTATCAGGTCATTCAGACACGGCCAGGTCTGTACCACACGGAATCATGAGTGAATTAAAGGACTGCCCCCCACTGAAATACTACGACTTTAAACCCGTCGAGCATGTGAAGGTGTGCCCCAGGTACACTGCCGTTCTTGGCCGCTCAGAGGACGATGGCATCGGCATTGAGGAGCTGGACACCCTGCAGCTGGAGTTGGAGACGCTCCTCTCCTCGGCCAGCCGCCGTCTCAGAGCCCTGGAGGAGCAGAGACAGGTAGAGACAGATGTCCCTTTTTTCAACTGTCTATATAGTATCAGAATACCATCCTAGGTCATTTGTCTGGGACTAATTCCCCAATAAAGACACATATTACAAGAAACACAACTGATTACATCACCTCCCTTGTTGGATGTTATTTCTAATTTCTCCTCTATGATGCATCTTAGATCCTCACAGACTGGCAAGATAAGAAGGGGGACAAGCGCTTTCTGAAGCTTGGGAAAGACCCAGACCCTACTGCCTCCTCTCGCCACAAACCAAAGAAGCAGAAGTTGGATGTCAAAGGTGGCCACGGGCCTGGTCCAGGTCCTGGCAGACCCAAATCCAAAAATCTACAGGCTAAAGTCCAAGAGTATGAATTTACAGATGATCCACAGGACCTTCCCCGCACTCCTAAAAATGATGCACCGAACAGGTCAGAAGGAGCACCGCCTCATAACGCCTGTCACATTCCCGTTATACCTCATTTACTTTGCCTGTGTTTTCCTTCTTTGCTTCTCAGGTCAAATCAGATTTATTTCACCGTCAATTGTGAAGCCAGTTTCATGCACATAGAACTGTTATGACAGAGAACCTTTGTGAATTATTCTGTCTGTTTGTTCTTTTGTTTTTCAGATTCTGGGCATCAGTTGAGCCATATTGTGCTGATATTACAAATGAAGAGATACGGTTACTGGAGGAGCTTCTGAAACCACCAGATGATGAAGCAGAGTATTTCAAAGTATGACATAAAAAGCCATGGACCTGTTGTTATTTTATACCTAAATTTATTCATAGTACGGTCAAAGTTCAATTTTTTTATTGCCTTAAATAAAGTGTATAATATTGAATGCCTGTTGAGCTCTAATATTGTGTGCTTACTGTAGACTCCAGCACTGGGCAAACACTACTCTCAACGATGGGCTCAGGAGGATCTGCTGGAGGAGCAAAGGGAGGGAGCACGAGCCAATGACAAGAAAAAGAACCTGATGGGGGGGCCACTGTCTGAGCTGGATGCAAAAGGTAAAGGAAGGCTGCAGTCTTAAATGAGCACATGGGCACGGGCTGCTTTGCCCTTAGTACTTCCATGCCAGACTTCAGTCACAGCAAAAACATGCATGTGGCTTTGACACTCACTTTATGTTAAACTATTGTAGATGTGGACTCCTTGTTGAAGAAGTCTGAGTCCCAGCATGAATCTCCTGAGGATGGATGTCCCTTTGGTCCTCTCACACAGCGTCTACTCCAGGCCCTGGTAGAGGTCAGTGTGTTGTAGACTCACACAAATAGTGTCTAAAATGACTGTCTGGCATGTGCAACACATAACTGTGCATATTAAATATACATGCCTAAATATTGTGAAAACACTGAAACGTAGCCAACATTAGTGAGACTGTGCTCTGTCTTTTTCCAGGAGAACATTATATCCCCCATGGAGGATTCTCCTATACCTGACATTTCAGGGAAGGATGCTAATGAAGGTGCCGGAACTTCTCCTCGAAGTCAAGGAAAAGCTTTTAGGTATTTGTGCAACATATAATGAACGTGTGAGATATCAGAGGCATCAGGATAAGTTCTCTGCATCACATGCTTAGTGCATCAGCAGCCTATTCTCGCACAAGTTACATTCACACACTGCAAAGGCCAGAGTGACATATATTGGTGTAAGTTTGGTTCATTCATGTCTTGTGTTGCATTCAGAAACACTGTATTATATGTTTCAAGTTGCCATCTTGAAATTTCTTTCTTCCTATGCCACAAATATAATAACTTTTGTCTTTATTTCCTCTTCCAGTGTTCCGCACACACGTTCTTTGGAGGCTCGGATCAAAGAGGAGCTGGTGGCTCAGGGACTACTGGACTCTGAGGAGCGGCCTGGACCTGGAGGAGACTCTGAGGACGAAGTGCTGGCAGAGCTGCAGAAAAGACAAGCAGAACTCAAAGCCCTGAGTGCTCACAACAGAGCCCGCAAGCAGGAGCTGCTCCGGTGAGGCCACAGACTAACAGTTGTTAAACTTTAAATGCAGTGATATAAAAAATGAAGTTTGATCCATGCTCAACTGTTAACATTAACCTTGTATTCACCACAGGTTGGCAAAAGAAGAGATGCGCAAGCAGGAGCTGAGGCAGAGAGTCAGGGTAGCTGACAATGAGGTCATGGAGGGATTCCGACGAATCATGGCAGCCAGACAAAAGAAACGCACACCAACCAAGAAGGAGAAGGACCAGGCCTGGAAAGCACTGAAGGAGAGAGAAAGCATCCTCAAGCTACTGGATGGATAGAGGAAGATGTAGTTTGAGTCAGGTTTATCCAAAAAAAAAAATATTAAGAAGACATGGAAAGAAAGAAGTGACACAGATGTGAACAGCTTTGACAGCTGTAACGTGATCAGTGCATCACTGCATGATGGTGTGCAAAACAGTTTGCTTCGGGAGATTTCCGTTGGGATATTGTGACTTTTTACACCATGAACAGCAGAAAGCTCATTTGATTAGAAACATGTAGTATACATAAGAGACTCTTTTCTTTTTTCGGCTTTCTCATCAGTTGAATTTTTCTGTTGATTTTCTTTTTTTCAACCATTGTAATGTCATGAAAACACACAAATGTTTGAATAAATCATTGTCATTAAGAGACTTCTTTGTATTTGTATGAAATGCACAATTCAGAGGAGAAGTACATCTTCGGTCTGTGTTGTAGCCTTTTTATTCTGTAGAGATGATGAGTTCTTCTGGTAGCAGTTGCTAATTATCAGCATCAGAAGCATGAAAAAAGCACAAAATTAATGTGCAAGAAAAAACTCCAAAATTTGAGTGAAAACACTCAATAAAATTCTCTGAATGAAACTGGCATGTACAGCACCCTGGAAAACACTGGCTACTTGAAGACTTTTTGGATCACAGCCTCATCAAATTCTGCTTTGCTGTCCTTGTTCAGGTAACTTTCCCCCTCTCTTTCACACACACACACACTTTGATCAAAAAGGTTTAGAAAAAAAGGTCTCGTGTAAAGTAGGTATGTTCATCAGTATGTGACCCACTCCTGGTTAGTACACTGATAAATCTAGGTTTGTAAGGAGCTAAGGGAATGGTCTGCTGAAACTATACAGGAAAATACACACAACAAGGTAGGTTGCAAACTGTATGTTTTAGTGAGGTGAACTTGCAGGTAATAATTCACAACATGAAATAACATAAGAATTGCAATAAAATAAAAACGGGCCCTTTAAAATAATAAATCTGGTCAGTCAAGAGTCAAGAAAGTCTGTACTGTGATCACTGTCACACCAAAAATGTCTTTTAAATTCAATATCTGGAGATTCCTTAGTATTCAAGTGTCCAATGTTTTCATGAATGTTCCTGGGATGAGTGAATGTATATAAATGTGGGTGAATGTGTGTGACGGTCCTGGAGGCTGGCACCAGCCCACCACCAGGTGGAGTATTCGATGAATTTGGT
>JAQNCA010000014.1:21515910-21533017 GCA_029783725.1 Acanthurus tractus
GGTCTATTTTTAGTCAAGACTTTAAGTATCTCTCCTGAGTTTGTTGTCTACAGGCAGGGAAGGTTGTTGTTGTTGTTAGGAGAAGATTCCATCCTCCATATAAGGGGTGATGTAACAGACTTTGATTTTTGCTAGTCATTACCCTTGATTCTACGCTCTACAAGACAAAGACATGATCGTCACAACAAATGTCACTCTGACGAAAAGCTCTTCAGCAGCCTCTCAGTACTGATGAAAATCTTCCTTTCATGGACTGTATTTAAATTTCAGTCTTAGCTTCTTTTTTTCCTATAGATTTATATCGAGAGGAAGAAGAGGATCAGCAATGAGAGGTATGAAGTCGACACGGCAAAAGATGGAAGCATGCATGGATAGAGATGTCATCACGCTTTCAAATCACACATATATACCCACTGCAATCCCCCCGCCTCCTCCTCCTCCATCCACCCACCAACCCACCCTCACACCAGTTACCACTGCAAACCCCAAACCATGCCATAATAGGGAAAGTCACACCGCAATCAGCACAACCTCTTCAGTTCATATCACACAAAAGAGTAAAGATAAAAAGCCACTCCAATCGATCACAGCACACCGCACTGCACTCTCAAGCCATCACTGGCACCTTGGAGAGAGGCTGGCTGAGGGAGGGAGGAAGAGAAGGGGGGCGTGTGGACAGATATTTTCTGTAACACCCCTCCTTGGGACTAGTCCTGTACAGTGGGCATCTTCTGATCCTCTGCTGGTACACTGGTCAGCTGGCAGCAGAGAGCAACCAGAGTAGAAGGTTGGACATGAGGATGGCAGTGATTATTGTCAGCAATAACATTAAGGTCTTGTTTTATCATTAAGTCAATACAGGGATGTGATGAGGTAGGTTGCATTGGGGGTACAGACACATGTCATCTTACTGTTATTAATGTAAATTCTGAATGAAATAGAAATATCCCACCGATGATGTGACATAAGAAACATTCAAAAGTATTAAAAGTTGTACTGGTGACAGTTTTTATCTATAAAACCTGCACAAATGCTTTGTTTATCCAGGAGGACAACATTTCAAACAGTGTGGTAGAAACAAATTACAGAAGCTCACTGAAACATTGAGACTGCAGGGGGAAAAAAGACAAGCAGACAACAGTGGCAAGTACATAATAAGCATAGGCAAATGAATGTAAACCCCCACAACTCACCCGCCCATGAGCGCAATCTGCACTTTGTGCTCACAGTGCTATTGAGCTGCTCACAATGAGGCATTCACTTTCACACACAGCTTTCAAACATGACCATACATTAACGCTGTGGGGCGTATGTGCTTTCACTCACATCATGTTAAAATAAGTCTACCTCCTTTGTGGCCTTGGCAGCATGTTGCCACAGGCAGTTTGCCTTAATCCGGCCTGACCTTGTATAGGTTAAGTCGAATTAAAAAACAAACAAACATATAAATAATGTATGCCTGAAGGATGTTGAGGAGAGAAAGAGCACAGCTGTATTGTACGAATCTTCGGTGCACACAGGGATGGAGATGTTAGCTGTAATTCTAGATTTTATTTAAATAGTAACAGGGACAGGGACAAGTTAGGAACAGCAGCAAGCATCCAGGGGCCACAGAGATGCCAGATGCCAAGTGGATTGTGGGACAATGGCAGGGGAACGCGGATGACGGCCAGAAGATCATAGGTCAGCTGGTTTTGTGCTGACGGCCAGTCGGTGTGTGTTTGACTTTATGCCACTCTGCGGATGGCAGGCTGAGACACTAGAGAGACCATCTCAACGGAAAACAGTTGATGCCCAGAAATATTACAAACACTGGCTGAAGTAATCGTCATCATAAAGGCCACTTAAGCAGCTAATGTGAAAAGCCTGGGCGCTATCACACCCAGCAGCTAAATATTTCTACCCGATAACAGAAAATGACCTTCAGTGCCTTAATCACTGCAGCACAAAGTGTGAGAGCAGGCTGGACTGGCCTGGGTGGGGGAAATTAAACAACACCTTCCTACAGTTGAAGTAGGACTTGATATTCCTCCCCGCCCTCTTTGTTTGAGAGGATTGTGAATATTCTTTGAAAGCAGGAGGGGGGAAAAAGGTGTTTTGTTTGGCACCTGTAGAGGTAGGTTTCCTAGGGAGCACCGGCCTCATTAAGCATTAGTCCCAGAATAAACCCCCCTGCAACCCCCCCCCACCCCCCACCTCAATCTCCTCTTAAACCCCTATCCACCTCCTCCCTCTCAGTCTCACCGAGGTGTCAGTTTTCAGTGCCTTTATCTGACGCGCTGGTAGTGACAGAACTTGAATAGCTAAAGTAAAAACCTGTGCTAAAGGGATAAAAAAAGGGATATGATGTGGGAAAGCTCAGGGAGGTGGACGCAGCGGAGGAGGTGATGCAGAGAAGATGAATCTGCAAGCAAACCAACAACAACTCCTCCTCCTCCTCCTCCTCCCCCTCCCCCTTCCGTCAAAGAGATGTTCCTGGCCTCGGTGACCCCCTCTGGCCCTCACAGTTCACAGCATCTGCTGACCACAGCTATACACACACATACACAGCAGTAAGTCCAAACCAGCACACCAGCGATACACGCAAGGCTCCAGCGCTGCTCGAAAATCCTACTTCAGACCACGTCCTCACACCATATGTCGCCAGGGGGTTCAGGGGGAGATGAGAAGCTGAGAGAAAAGCCACTTGGACACTCTGCATCTTAGGGAGGCCTGCGTCTGTCACCCACCATACAGAGGAACCTCAGAGGGAACAGACAGGTGCTCCAGGCGCCTCTCCACGTCTCTGGGGTGGTGGTCATAGGAGATTAAGGGGGTGTAAAAGGCTGTAATACGAGCCAACACCTGTCAGGCACATGCCTCAGAGCAGCACTGTGCTCCACATTTTAAACCCTTCAGGGTTTTGGTGCCATCCATGCTCACAATGGCAGCAGGAGCATGGACATTGGAGGGACTTTCCAGTGTTCTCCTAAGATCTTGGAACATGACGGGACATGTTCCTCGTGGACCCAGAGACTTATTCAGACTCACAGTGAGATCTTTTGCTTAAAAATTAAATGTTTATAAAAATCTTCCTTTGTTAATTTCCTGTAGATCAACTTTATCATTCTGCTCTTCTCTTAAAATATATCTTGCTGCAACTACTGGTTACTTTCTTTACAGCTATTGATGACTTTTTTTTTCAGTCAGAGTCATCACTTAGTCTTTAAGACATCAGAAAACATTTAGATGATGATGATGACTGCGTCCAACCAACTGTTAAAAGTTAGAATCTCTTCAATTTTCCATAATGTTTAAAGAAAAACGGCAAAAAAATCCTCAAATCAAAGAAGCTAAAATTCATTCTAACATTCTAACTTCAGCAACAGACTTATCAGATTTGTATGATTGTCACATTAATCAACAGAAAACCAATCAACCACTGGACACACCTCACATGTTGCTGTTTAGTATTTCACATTTCTATATGCACTTTGTGTCAAAAAACCCGCACACAAAACCACATTACAGGGTCAACTTGGCTTCTCGTGGTCATTTAAATTGTCCAGACAGGTCTGATTTTTTTGTGTGTAAAATATAGAGAGGAATTCTGAGAGCTGCAGGGGGTGAGGAGAGTCATTACTGCAGAGAAATGCTCATTAGCTGCTCAGCAGACCGTGGTTAGACGCTATCCAGGCTGTTTCTACAACACAGCCACTTCTAGGAAGCCTTCTCTGTGACGGAGCCCACTCCGGCAGGTACACGAGTCAAGAGGCTCCTGACAGAAGCCAACAAGTGAGTCACACATTCACCTCTGGAATGCTCTTCTATTACCACTGATATGTGAACCGTCTCCCTGCCCTCCAAGGCCTACAGAACTCAAATATGCTAATGGACCACTCCTGGAGTTGCATGTGGACACAGAAACTGACATGTACATTCTAGAGGCCATATTTGTCAAAAAAATAGTAGCCCTGGTGGAGTCCCTCAGAGAATACAACAAGCGCCCACTCCTGCTCACTTACCCATACTGCCTCTGGATGAGCGCTGGGTGAATGGGCTGCACTCCGATGGATATGCCTGGAAGAGAGGAGGCCGGCTGTCAGACACACATATTTGCATTTACAGAGGAGGACCAGAGAACAATACACAGAGGGTATGAGAGACAGAGGCAGTGCCTGTTTCAAACCTACCACAACGGGAACAACAGCTTCAAGTGAGCAGTGAGCAGCAAAACATGGATGTGTTAGAGGAACAGAATGTTATTTGGTGTGTGTGAAAATAAAATCTGTTGCAGCGACATGGTGGGAATTGTCCTATTGAACTAACTCACACAGGCTTGTAGTAGTAAACAGTGCTTTTTATCCCCCAGGGGACAGGACAGCATAAACACAAGTTTGTAAGGAAGATTTGTCAGCCTGCTCGAGCACATAAACAAACACACGTCTCAAATGAGCTGTTTAGTCTGTTCAGTTAAGTCCTCTAATATACCTGCTTGCAATTCTTACAATTTTACTAGGGATGTCCATAAAGACTCATTTTACATTTAAACTGAAATTTAACATTAGCTGATTTAAAAAGTCTAAAAGAAAGAAAACACTAAAATTTAAGACCAATTTGAACCATTAAACATTGTTAAATAAATAGCTATTGCATAAAAGAGCCATTTGGAACAGTTAATCGCTTTCTTTAATAACCCAGCTGTAATTTGAATGCTGCTGAAACAATGGCACTTTGCACAAACAAAACATTGAAACCCAATTTATTTTGATACTATTGTAAAGCAGCATGGAACAGATTTTTTTCTGACTGAATGAGGCAGAAATGTTCACATTAGGTTTTGTATTCAAGTTTATGTTATATTAAGTCATATTTGCTGACTTCTCTCCTCCCTCTCGGACTGTTGTTACCCCAGAGACAAAAAACTAAACTCACAATTGTCTAGAATAAAATTACAGATTTCTTTGGGTTTGAACTTGATAAAATATATAACAATGTTAGTTGTTTTTAGACATTTCAATGTTGTTGTAAAATTGTACATTCAAATTCATCCATTAATAAATAATAGTTTCAACCAACTAGTTGAAACTGACTTTCTGGTGCCAACTAGCTTGGATGGCAAATTTCAATCAAGCAGTGACCTGATTATACACATCCCTAGTTTCTCACTATTTTTATTGTGGAATTTTGGTTTTGTGTTTTTAATGGCTTGGCAGACGCACAATTGCTTTCATGACTATCCAGATGATTTATATGGATGTGAAACAACATGTGTCTCACCTGTCTGAATGCTGCGGGGTTTGGCACCTAGGTAGGCCAGGTTGACATTTGCTTTCCTTCCGTCGATTATGGGGTTGGGGTCTTTACAGGCTCTCTCGGCTGCTCCTCGGTCTGTCATTGTCACCTAATGACAGAACAAGCCTTGTCAACAAAGTCTCACAATAAAAAAAGTTAAAACTATCACTGCCTCATGTAACAGGACAGAATCTTGAGATCCACAAGTGGTGATACATCAACTTTTTAAGCATAAACATAACTGACAACAGCTAAAATGCATAAACAAAGCTGGTCTTATCAGAAAATTCCCCCGACATGCTTTCCACTGTTAAAATTCTGTTTCTCTGTGAGAGACGGAAAACTACAAACAAAGCACAATGATAAGCTTTTGAAAAGTGCCCACAGCAGCGGTTGCCAGCCACTTGACTGCCACTCTGCCATGCGCAGACCTGCTGAAATATGGATCTGGGAAGAGCAACAAGGAGCTTATCCAATTAGGGACAAAATATTAAGGAGATTTGGTATTAGTCCACCCCTCCTCCCTCCCTCCCTCCTGGCATTAGACGAGCCCTTCTGTTTTGATTGCCACATTCTGCCAACTCAGAGGGTTCAGTCACCTCAGTGTGTGGATCGAGCAGTGAATGTAGGCCACGGCTTGAATTGTTTAAGAGGACTTTCTTTTCATTTATTTATTTTTTAATTTTAAAAAAAAGGCAGTATGCCCCTTCATCGTGGGAGGATCTGGAACAAAGCCCACTCCAGGGCCTGTGTTGTGAACACACAGGAAGGAGCGAGCCGTGTTTACACTGTGGAGAGCATTGCTGTAGGGGGGTTCCACTAATCCACCTCTGAAGTGTGTTTAGAAAGAAGGTGCGCTCAGCTTTTGGGGAGCCTCCCTCCCCTCCTCCTCCTCCTGCTGCTGCTTTCCAGTTATCTCCTCAAATGGTACGTTCAGAAAAAAAAAAACAAAAAAAAGAATTAGCAGGTTGCCTCATGCCGCACAAAAAGTGTGTCTTGTCCCCGGCAGCACCCACATCGGCCCAAGCCTGTTTAACCTGAAACACCAGCTCCAATATGCAGCCGTTTGATACGAGCTAGACTCTCAGGACAGCTTTCCGCTGAGCTAGGGAGCTGATGTGTAAACACTGATGGCAATTGTCTTACAATTCTGCCTTTGGAAGTAAACATGCACACATAACAGCTTTCCACTCCTTCTTTGGGCTGACAGTACATTAGTGCCGATGCGTCTTTCCAAGGTTCTTCTGGTAAATATTTGCATTTCTAGTGCTGCTTCTGTTCTTTGTGTCAAAGAGAGAATGACTATCTGTGTCCCCCTGAAGCTGCATAAGTCACCTATTAGTGCAGATTTAAATTGGATAACACAAGGGTCCTTGGATATTTTTCATTAACTTGTTTTTGAGGCAACTCTGGCCAAGGATCAGGTTTTGATTAACGTTCCGGCAAACAGAATTTTTTTCCCACCTTACAACGTGAGTGAAGGTCAGAAGGTAGGTGAGATGAGATACAAGTTAGTTTATGTTTCTATGAACTTGGATGAATTTTCTGTGGCTTTGACTGTCCGCAAACACACAAAAGATAAGATCAAAGGGAACTTCAACATACAATAGAAGTACTCAAGAGGGCCAGTTTGTTGATGTTGAAATTTCTCTCTCTCTCAGCAGCCAAGATGTGACGTTAATCATGTGCTACGGCCGACTGCTCTGGTCCTTGACAATGGAGGGCAGGGTGTGCAAGGTCAACCTCCCCACTGCTCCAAAATAACCATATAAAGCCAGCAAGTGGTGCAGACTGTCACACACACAATATTCCATAGCCATAAAGCTGGGGCTGCTCAAAGAGGAGCATGGGGGGGCTTCACTGTTTTCCGAGTGTGTGTGTGTGTGTGTGTGTGTGTGTGTGTGTGTGTGTGTGTGTGTGTGTGTGTGTGTGTGTGTGTGTGTGTGGAGGGTGAGTGGGGGTGCGGGGGGGTAGTTGGACATCAGACATATGTTGAAATATAATCTTCTTAGTTACCCATCAACTTGTGTGATCCTTCATCCTCATTAAGCTAAAATAACAACCAGCCAGGCGTAAAACAGAGGTGCTGTGCAATTATGCGTGTAAGCTTCAGTGGAGGATTACCTTTGAAATAAATCTAAATAATTACATGCAGGAGATATCTGACTGTTATGGATATTTACTCATAAATTCCCCTCCGGACAGAGGGTGAGAGACACCCTTTAATAAAATAAAAGGTTAGTATGTGGACACTAACAACAAGCATGTTTATGTCCAATAACTACACTTTAAGACGAATCGTAGAAAATGAGCAGCATCTAATGTGCTTTGTGTTGAAAGTTGTGAATGAGAGCTACATGTTGGTGCCATGGTGGCTGTCTTGTTTTGTACTCACAAAGCCGTATCCTCTGGATTTACCGGTCTGTCTGTCCGTTATCACCACAGCCTCGTCAATGTCCCCAAAGGCCTCGAAGTATTTTCTCAGCGAGGCATCGTTCGTGTGGTACGGCAGCCCGCCGACGAAGATTTTAGTAAAAGTAGTGTCTTTCTGAAGCGTTGTGGGATGCATGACTTCCAGGGCTCCGTTCATGTACTGATGCAGAAGCATTGGTCAGCCGGGGAGAAGACCGGAGGCACGCTGAAGACTCACCGAGCGCTCAGCAGTGTTCCAGCATCGGTAAAACAAAACTTCGCACCTCGCTGTGTTTTGCTGTAGTTCTCCTCCGCTGTTTCTTCTCGCTCAAAGTTGAAACAACCTGATGACAACTATGGTTCGCACTGCGGGAGCTCCCTCGGGTTGCGTGCACATTGGTTGCTTCGTTGCCGCTGTGAGGAAATGTGCCGGGAGACTTTATACGCCGCGGCTCATGCCTTGCCCACGCGCAACTGTTGACCAATCGGCGTCACCGCTGAGTGCCAACTTGGGCAGCGGCTCCTCCCATTGGCCCGCCTTCCCCGGCGCGGCGCTGCACCTGCTTTTGTCCTTTACAACACAAAGAAAAACGTACTGTACGACAGAAAGCGCGGCTCTGCCACATGCTGCATTGTGCCACTGTAATGAGGAAGTAATTGTCTCGCTTTCTGGCCTGGATCACCTTTTCCAAGCTTTATTAAACTTCAGCTAAATGGTGCTTGTTTTGCTGTGAGTTTTTCCTTATAATCATGACATTGCAAATTCATCCTGAGCAAAGTGCAAACAAAGAAGTTGTGCAATTAATACAAGCTGTGGTGCCGCTGAAACAAAAGGCCAGTGCCAACTCAACGAATTTAGCTAAAAATACAGGTTATTCTGAGATCTTTCTTTAAAATCTGTTATTGGGTTTGCAAACCTAACCACATACATGCCCTATAAACTTGTTGACTAATCACATCACAAACAGTGTGCCTCTTTCTACTCTTAAATATAATAAAATCTTATCATAACATGTATTATTCCACTCTGGTCTTTTTTAAAGCTTTCTAACATGGTCTCACACATATATCTCAACAGTCTGGAATAACGTTGTAGTACAACATAACATGGGAAATTAATATAAAACCACCACTTTTATCATATCAAAAGTCAGTGAGCTTATTTTCTAACTTCTCTTTGAATAGATAATTTATGTATGAATACAAATTGTATACAATTTGTGAAACGAACCAGCAAAACTTCAATGGGCCTGCCTCAACAGGCCAGCTCTTATCTCATCATAAAATCAAATGCTTAGCATGTTTTGAAAAGAAAAGAGCAAATGATCAGTGTGTACAGCTCAAAACTCTTACTTTTAAGCGTCAGTTATCTTAACACACATCTCCGTGCCACAAACAAACACTGATGACCCGTGTGCAGGACAAAAAAGGGAAGATCCAAGTCTACAAGGCAACAGGTCAGTGTGGTAAAAGTTTACTAATTACCTGACTGTCTCTAAAATATTACGCTTTGGAGGTTTATTGGGGGCAGTGAGTCAACTAGATTTACAACCATGAGGGAAGTCTACCTGGATGACTCTTTGTTGAGTTGGCAAAGAAAGGTGTCAGTGGGCCTGAGAAGTGGCACAAGTATCACCCCACGAAAGCTGAGAGGAGCCGCTGACCTTTGGCCACAACATATCTTCCCGCCGACAGTGTCTTGGAGTTCCACTGTTAAGTATCAAGGGTCAGGCTTAACAGTGAGGTGATACTCTAATGACCTCCATAAAAAAGGCATTTAATTCACACCTTCTACTCTATGAACTGGTTCACTTTTCACACATGGCCTTTGTGGCTGCCCATGCTCCCTCATTCATATCCTGTTGATAATCCCCCCATTTCCAGCTGTGCATTCCTGTCAAAGGGATTTAAACTGGATGAGGAACCCCGCTGTCCTGCTTTGATCTCATTTGTTCTGTTTAGCGCTATGACCTCGGCTCCTGTGCTCATCTACAGGTGACTCCTGGAGTTAACACGCTGTAGGGGGAAATACTCCCCCTGCTGGTTAACTTACATTAAAACAAGCAGACAGGAGGTTTCACTAAGATGCAGATGTTGTCCACAAAGTTTATCATTTTAAATTTGTAAGGGTTCCAATGATGAAGACATTTTATAGCTGAACTATGCGAGGAGTCAAGTAGATTGTTTTGCATGCACAATACAATTTGGTGGATCTCCAACATTTACACAATTAATACATCAGGTTATTATCCTAACCTACTTGCTGCCTCAGCTTTGAATGAACATGATCAAATCGATCAAATCAAATAGAATGCACTTAATTATTTATTTTACATCCCAGTGTCATCAATGGAGCTATACCACGGAGCAACAACAAGTCATAAGAGAATGGAAATTCATTGGAAAGCTGTAAAAAAATGAGGAACTGGACACATAAAAAAAGAAACATCAAAATGAATGGCAAATAAACCCCTGCCCTTCTATGATGACATTTAAGACCAATTGTCACGCAGCTGTCATCAATGCCAGGTTGAGTAGGCCCCTCTGATTGGTCCATGCACAGTACGCAGCACCACGGCATTGGTCCAGGTGTTTGCCGAAAGGAAGGAGTCGGTCTTGAGCGCATACACACACTAATGCAGCAGGTCTTCCGCATTTCCTCACACGGCACGACGAATCTAAAGACAGGAAGGAGCAGTCGGTCACACAGAACAATTTTCATGTTTTTTTTTTTTATTTTTCAAAAGGTGTTCACTGTTCTCTTTTTGCAAAAAGCACAATATCACCCTTCAGCAAACAAAAATCAATCCTTACAGATTATGGTTGATTCATTGTGAGGTTTTACTTGCCTGTGTTTAATAATTCCAAATTATTTTCATTGTCACCTCCAAAATTTAACAAATTAAAATTCAGATTTGCCTTTTTATGTCACCAAATACACTGCAAGGCTTTACTACTTACAAGCTAAATGCTGTAAAAATGCTGGCAGGTTTACAAACTATTTTCGATTGGACAGCAAAGTATTGCAGAAACTAAACAACCTTTAAAATGACTTCTCTAAGGACAATACCATTCCCACACTAAAGGCTACTTGTAGCAGTACATGGGAGTATTGAGATATGAATCATATTCATAGCTTTCATTACTGCCCCCATCTATTCACACCAGGGATCATGGGTAGCCTTTCAAGGCCCCACTTAGAGACACAAGGGCACTGAGGAAGGGGAGGCAGCCCAGTCCAGCGACCACAGTCTCCAGGTTTACGGACAGTGGCTGCCCTTCTCTCACCATTTCTTGTTCCGAGGCTTCAGCTCTTCGGCAGCATTCCTCAGGAAGATGTAGTTCTTTTTCTGGGGGTTGTAGTACTCATGCCCCTGAGGCAGAGATATAAGCACAATATTAGATATACTAAATATGAGCAAAGGCCTGGCTAGTATAGAGAAATGCAGACAACCGCTCACGACCTCCTACCTTCGACCAGTCATAACTGGAAGCATATGCAAAGATGTTGCCATTGTGGTTGAAACAGCAAGCCGTGATTGGCTGATCAAGCTGCTCTGAGGTCTTCAATTTGGTGCGGGCATCTTTGTCCCAGAAGCTGAAGCGCCCGTCTGAGCCCACAGTGGCCAGTGTCCCATGGACAGGATGGAAGGAGATGGCATTCACCTTACAAAATGAAAATTAACTGGTGAGACATGATGTTTCTTTCTGCTATGACAAGATGAATGCCTGCTGTGAAAGAGGTCTGCTGAAATACTATGCTTCAAAACAAAAAGCATCTACAAATTAGTACAATCTTATATCTACGTTCGGAAAAAAAAAAACCTAAACAAACATACAGACAAAAAGCTACTTTAAGAGCAAAAAAATACTTTTTTTTACATCAACACTATTTTAAAAATTTTAAATAACTTACAGCATAGATGTCCTGTGGAGTGGTTGTGTTTGTTCCATTGGACCTGTGGCACTTAAAGGTGAAGTTGTCTTTGGCTCTGAAAGGGACAAATGAAGACTTTCACTTTTGATTTTGACAGTAAAAGCAGCTTTTGTTTAAAATAATGTGCACAACAAAATAATAAAAACATTCTTAACTGTCACTGAACTAAACCAGACTTATGGTAAGACTTTAAAAAAAAAATCATTCACTGGTTAAAAAAATGGACTGTTTTAGACACTCACGGGTTTGGAGGGTTGATATAGTGGATGGCCACTCGGCCCTCAATGCTTCCCAGTGCAAAGCCTGTGGGCTTGTTCTGCTTGTCCTTAAATATAGCAACACAGCGATGCTGCAGGACAAAGACAGAAAAGTACATTGGCTCAGAAGGCAGTCACACATGATTAATCAAATTTCTTTGAATATATTTCAGAGTTTCGCCTGATATTAAACATCAAGTCAAAGGCTTAAGACAATTAATGTAGCTGTACATAAAACTATCAGGATGAGTGGCATAATGTATTCAGAGATATACTAATATTAGGAAAAGACAAAAAGGGATATTAACCTGATGCTTGAGAGGAGAGTCTATTCTGCGAAACTCAGAGGGCTGGTTCTCCAGCTGGTACACTATCAGGCCTCTCTCAGCGGTGGCAACTACTGCCATGGGGTAGACCTACATACAACAATCAGATGATTAAAAGCACCAACAAAGAAAGAAAAACCACACAATCAATTATCTATTCAATAAAAATTCAAACTATGTCATACTTACAACATCTGCACAGTAGCATCTCTCTGGCATCTGCAAGGACATCATTGGATTGGGAGAGCGGGTGTCCCAGAACTTAAGAGAAGAAAAACAAAAAGAAAAAAGAAAAGCTGTCATGTGTCTTGCTGCTATACTGAACACAACGATCCTAGAAATTCTCTGACTAGTTCGTTTTTGTTAAAGTAATCATCATGCAAAAAAGAGGTGTCCATACCAATATACTATTAAAAAAAGGAAAAGAAAAAAAGAGGAAACATCTAAATATAAAGCTATTGATGATCACTTACATGCTGATTCCAGAATTTTTGCAGCAACCTGATTCATTTAAATTAGACCACTCAACAGCAGGGTCATCTGACAAAAACTGTTGCTTCACCACAACACAATGTGAACATTCATTGCTGGTAGATTGTGTCGTAACATGAGCTGAAGTATTAGTTAAACATGAATGGTCAAAAGAAAAATACAACCACCATGTCAACTTCTCAGAGTTTTTTAATCCTACCTCATAATACCATAGACGCTGCCCAGCCTTCACACTCGTGAACTTATCATATTAACTGGACTTTCTGGATCATGGTTCATTGCCTTTTATTCAGATGTACCATTGACACCATTAAAAAATGAAAATGAACATATTTTCAAGAACTGACAGATGTGTGGAAGTGGCAGTGTACCTTCAGCGTTTTGTCCCAGCTGCCCGTCATGATGCAGCTGTAGTTTGGGGCCTTTATCCAGTGGATTGCTTTGATCGGACCATCATGCTGTGGAGAGAAGTGGTGGGATTTGTAAAATGATGCTACAGTATTCTTATCACCACATAGTTGATCTGAGGGCTCTCATCCAACCTGTGCAATCTGCATTGCTTGGTTACTGTTAAGGTCCCACATCTTGGCTGTTTTGTCACAGGAAGCGGTGAAGACTTTACTCCCATCCTGGTCAAAGAGAATAGCACATCATAAATTATTCTGTGGCCGCGTTGACAACATCTGTTACAGGGCCTCAATTACTGTGTATCATGAGACCTACGTCACTCCAGCATGCATCCAGCACTGGACCTGTGTGCATCTGTTGGGCTTTGGGGACAGTCTGTCCATTGTCCTGCACCTCCCAGCACCGGACCTGAGGTCAGATGACACAAGTAGTTAAACTATATTTATATGTTAGCAACTTATAATGTAGTACAAGAGCAGTACTTGTAGACAAACATACTGATGGTATCCTCAGAGACTTTCACTGCACTGTAATGCCAATTTAAAATGACCATTCATGATCATGGTTTCACTGAATCAATCCACAAGTAAATAACCTTACATCATTGGCCCAGGATCCTCCAATGAGAAAGTTCCCTGGCATGGTGGGGGGGCTGAAAGCCAGACAGCTGATGCTGTCATCTGGAGGTGAAGTCACTTCAACATCCTGTGGGACATGTCAGAACCAAACACACAAAAAACAAAATAAAATAAAAATTGAACTCTGTTGACATGAAGAAGCCCTCATTCATGGATAAGTGAGTAATTTGGATCTGGATGCTGAACATAAAGCTGCTCCTAGGTCCATCTGGAGCTGCTGTCACAGCAACAAGAATTTAGCCCAAACCTGAAACAGTGCAGGATTACTGACAGGTGGCTGGATCATGACCAATTTTTTTTTTTAGAGCAAATCCAAAAGGTAAACACATTTTGTGTACAAGTAGCTTGCTTTCTTAGATTTCTAAAGTGTAGATATCATTTTGATATTGAGAACATGTAGGTTATCGTAAAATCACTATAATCTGTTTGTGCAATTGTCACAATGAAATTGTCATAATTTAGAAAATGAAGGTAAAAAAATTCAATAACAAAAAAAAGTTGTATGTCCTGTGAGCAAAAATAGCTGGCTAAAGATCAACAATTAAAATCCTTTTGCATTTCAGTTAGGAATCCTAACCTATCAAAATCAAGTGTGATCACAGAAAACAGGTAAAACTGTTAAACAGTAACGGAAGTTTTAAACATTGTGGAGTACGACATAAAACAAAATGGCACATTAAACAACACAGGAATTCATACACTTTAAGTTATGTCCAAGAACGTATTGGCTATGTATACCTCGAAAGGTTCCCATTACATCAAATTTAGGTAAAAGGAATCAAATGATCGTGAATCAGTTAATCACGTAAATGCTAATCATGGATGGTATTGTCTGCTTATTTTGCCTTTGTTTCAAATAGCATCACACCGTCAATCCACATATATTCCTTCAGGATTCATAAATAAGCCCTTACACCACCTCCAAAGAACCAGATCAGCTGGATGAGAATTTGCATTATTACTTTAGCCTGATAAACACTTGTTTCCCTTTCAACAGTAAAGACCCAGGAAGACCAAAGGCAAAGGTCTTGTGAGATATCATTAAAATCCATTAAAGTCATGGCAAGTGATTTTCCCTGTACCACACTGGTTTACCTTCATGGGATTGTGGCTGTCTGTTGCTGTGTTTCCGAAGACCCCGGTCCCTCCTGCTCCAAACCCGGTGTTTGCCCCAAATAAACTCATAGTGCATTAACGTAAATCTTTCAGTGCCCCTGTGAGAGAAGAAAGGGACACGGTGTCATTCATGTAAGGGTAGGCTACTTCAATTAGGCTGTCGTTTTCGAGTGTATTAATATATTTTTTTTATCGAAATTATTGTGTTGTTCACAGTTGACGTACATTAGCTGACAGAATCAAACTGGATGTAAAGAGGGCGTGTGGCATACATGTGTGAAACGCTAGCTAACGTCAAAGAATTGCTGTTTACTATATTACTTTGAGTGCCTGTGGTTTGTCATGGCGCTTCGCTTGGAAACTAAGCAATAATGATATTTACAAGATGTAAGGAAAATTAATCCCACCCACATGACCAAAACAGTTGACATTTGACAAGACGTAGCTGGACAGCTAACATCTATGCTAACTATCAATAACAGTACGTCAGTTGTGCTGCTAGCTTCTAGCTGTAAAGGTTAGTTTTTAACGTACGTGGGGGTATAACAGTATACGGTTATTCAGCATGTGCCACTGTTATGGACATTTTTTGTGCGTGAAAATAAAACGAATGCCGTCAGATAATTCAGGATGGCTAACGTTAGCTAGTTTTAGAGACCATCTAAGTTACTGTGATTGGGTTACGATAGCTACCGTTATTAGATTTTACTTTTCTATTGGGCAGCATTTTCAAAAACAGCATGTAAACAGTGTATGAATGCAGTGCTCGTTCGTTACTACATTAATATACATACCCAGAATTTGTGTAAATTCGGCTTGAAGCTTGTTGCGTTGAAAATGTCCCAAAAATCCACCGCAATAAAATGTGGCGCTTGTTTCTCGGTGTGTCGCAGTTTGATGACGTATGAGCGCTGGTGAAAGCATGCAACATCAGGAGGAAACGCTTGGGAGCAGTGCAAGACAGCAAGCGCTTTTGCTTCTTTACGGACAGTAATTGAGCAGCAGGGGCTGCAGTGCAGCCTGAGGTCTCAGTGGGTCTCAAATGACAACCCCGTCTCCTGAACAAGCCATAGATTGTGGTCCACAATCAGTATCTTCGCCGTTTTTCTAATTCAGTGGAAAGCTTAGTCTACAGGATCATGTGAGGTAGGTGATGACTGCTCTTGTGAGAAGTACTCATTTTCTTTATTTATGGTAGTAATACAAGAGTGAAGAAATAATCTATCACAAGTATCATAATATTTAAAATTCAATTAGTCAAATGAAAATCTTAAACCCTAAAGTAACCCTAACTAGGAACAGTTGTAAGATTGATACAGTGGAATAACGTTTTCATCTGAGATCTTTTAAACTAGAAGTATAAAGTATCATCTTATGGAGACATTCAAATTTAATACAAGACCTTAGAGTCCACTTACAACAGTAGCCAGCTTCAGTACAAGTGCATTTGTAATTTTTTTTAACACTCCAACCGGTAATCACACTTTTTTTTTACCTGCATGGACACATAATCTAAATACAACTAAAAGGTATCAATCTATGTGCCTATGAAACTGTGTGTAAAGGCATCTGTCTCACTTTGTCAGTAGGTAACCCAGACTTGGCCTTCGCTGACAGCCACTTGTAAAGGGACCATATAAAATAGGTTGATAAACAATTTGGTGAGGGGTTTAGATGAAAAATGTATTGCTGTGGAGGATCAATATGAACCCTTCTCAGTATTACAGAATGTATTTTAGCCGCTGCATGCAGTCGAACCAATGTAGCTGCACCTCTTGTGGGAGACATTCAGAATGAGTCTTATTGCACTGAGATAAGTATACATTTGGAAAATTAAAAGAGTGTGTGACATGAATGTAATTATAAGATGCAGAGTTCCCTGAAGCCGGAAACTGTATAACTGTGTTAAGCTACACAATGGTGCTGTCGCGCCATAGAACGTAAAACCTCCTCCAGATCAAATGAGTGGGATAATGATGATTGTCAGTGGAGGACCTATTGGCATGCATCCACTGTTCTGAAGAGTCCTTGAGCGAAATAGATTTTTACAGTCTTACACTGTTAGGATTATAGCAGGATTGTTTACAAATGTTTGCAGTGGACATGGAGGATTCCTGTTGTTTATATAAATTTGTAAGGATGAGCCACGTAAAGTGACCTCTGCAGGAACAAAAAAAAAAAAAAAAAAGAGAGAAAAAACAAATTAAGTTACAAGCATGTGTTGATAAAATAAATTTAGTTGTGTAT
>JAQNCA010000014.1:21533558-21576337 GCA_029783725.1 Acanthurus tractus
CCCCCCAAAAAAAAAAAAAAAAACACACACACACACACACACTCTTCGAATCTAGTTATTCCCACTCTGGACCCCTCCTGCCCCTCCCCTGACACAGCGCCTCAATATAATCCATTCCCAAATTGCCTTCAGATATTTCGCACCAAGACGGTGCGCAGCTACAAATGACGAATGGCTGAGCGTGTGGGTTAAATCCACTGTGCCACGAGGAGAGGAACTTTGCAGGCACCTTTTCACGAGCCGCGCGTAAACTCTGGGTAAAATGGTGACAAGCGCCTTGCCGACGATAGTAGTCCTTCTGTCGTGGGGTTCCTGCGTGCCGGCCACGCACGTCGCGTTTTCCAACTTCTCCTTGGACAATGAAGTGCGCTCCAGCTTCATCCAGCGCCGGCTGAGGAGCCAAGAGCGCAGGGAGATGCAGCGGGAGATCCTCTCCATCCTGGGGCTGCCGCACCGTCCGCGGCCGCACGTCCACACCAAACACAACGCTGCCCCGATGTTCATGCTGGACTTGTACAACACCATCTCTGCAGACCCACAGCCGCCCGGGTTTTCTTACTACAAGCCCGTTTTGCCCACCCAGGTCTCCCCCATGGTGACCCCACAGGACAGCCGCTTCCTAGTTGACGCAGACATGGTGATGAGCTTCGTCAATCTCGGTAAGTTTGAACAGTTCAAATTCAGATTGACAAATGCCAGTTTACAGCGAAATATTTCTTAACTTTTCCCGAAAATTACTCCGATACTTTCCTATGACTGCATGTTTATGCTTTATGCTGGCGTTTTTACATTTGATTCAACAATATTTTACCAAAACTTTCAGGTATATTTAATAATGCCCTTTGGATTCTCTGCCTTCAATGTGTTCCAAGATCTGCCCTTAAATTACCCACAAGGTTACCTTTTCTACAGGGTCCTACTCTGATAAGAGTTTATTTTTAGATTTAATGAATATAGACTCTGCACAATTTCCAAATCAGTGAAACTTAAAAAATCTTATGTAGGTTAGGGAAAGTTTTATGTCTGTCTGAGTAAACTGGGGAATCAAGAGTGCATTAGTTTAGTGTGTGAAAGCCAGTTTGTGACATTGTGGCTTGTAGGTCAACTCTTTACTTGAAATCCAGCATTTTGCATTCCGAGCCGTAAATGTTATGACAACAGGCCTGTATCCGATTACTTCAGAATCCCTTCAAAGCTGCGGGGGAAGAGGCTTTAGCCTGGCTTTGTTTCACATGACTAGGACCTGAACAGGGCATTTCTGAACCTGCAAGGAGTGAGACAAGCTGACTAAGATCAACATCAACCCTGCATCCAAACATGCTATGACAGTAGTAATCTGTATGAGTGCAGGTGCTTGTGTGTGCAGAGCTTTTCCTCCATTTATGTGTTAGTGTGTATGTTTGTTTGAAGGGGTGTAAGTCACAGGGGTCACAGGTAGGAGTTGAGGCCAACTCAGACATTATTGCATTTAGAAAAAGGCAAATCCTGCCTTTCACTAGAAAATCCTGTAGTGGCTCTGATATCCCTACGGTGAGAGAGCAGACGACACGGTGCCCTGTGGCTGTTATTCGGATGTCGTTACATCAAGAACATGGAAAAAGAGTTGCTGCTTTTTGTACTCCAAAATAACAATAATGTTTTTCTTTTCATCAATGTTGATCAACAAGAATAAATTAACATTTTTGCAAAAAGCAGTGATTGTTTGACTGTGTGATCTACTTAAAGTTTCAAAGTTTTATTCTTATGTAATCATACATCTACAAATTGTCTTATTTTCATGACTAACTTTGAAGGGAGGATCATTAATATTTTACAAATGTGCTAATGTTTTTTTCAAAAGTTACTTTTCATCATATTTAGAGGGCAGAGGAGTAAGTTTTTCTTTTGTTAAAATGTGAATCCAAATAGTTGCTGTGTGTCAAAAAATGTGCGTCAATTACTGATTACAGTCCAACGCTGATACAAGTCAAGGAGATGCAACTAACGGCAAATTTTAAAGAACTTTTTCTGATATCTTGGTTGAAATGGTTGAACATTTTTGGGTTGACATGGTGGGCCAGAGCCTGAAATAAGAAAATGCAACCATTTGAAGCTCGTTAGTGCTGTAGTATTTGATGCATAGACAGAAAAAATGAAGCCACTGCTAAAGCACTACACTGTGGTATTGTGTATTTAGGAGACCCTCGCGATTCTGTGTTCAGTAATGTGGTTGGTGTTCAGTGTAAATTTTTCGACTTTGGAAAAACAATGGGAAAAATATTCCAGGACATGGTCTCCTCCCTCATCCCAATTGAATTAAAGAGAGTAAATAAAATAGGATTGTTTTTTTTTGTTGTGTGAGTGTACCTAAAAAGATTTCAGGGCATTACGTTAAGAATCTTGTTGAGGACAAAAATGCTAAATATCTTCTGTAATTACAAAACATGGAAAAGTTTAAAACCAAATCTGCTCATATAAAGACTCCATCTTTTTATTGCTCATATCTCAGATTCAATTATGCTAAATTGACAACAGTTTAGATTTTTCTTTTCCATTGAACTAAGCCTTGACTTTTTGATACTTGTCCTCTGCCTCCGGGCTCATGGGTTTGTCTGACCGTATGGAGTCTGTTTGTGCCGAATTTGTCTGCTTAAAACCTTCCCGTCTATGTCATCGAGATCCAAATGAGGCCTTTTAATAAAGAACCATTTAGGGCTATTGTTCGATCAGCCCATTAACATGTAACTAATAGGAAACATTCAGAGGCTGTAAAAAACAATCGAAAACATAACATATTATGTTCTAAGTCGTGAACTTTTTAACTAACACTCTTCAGCTAATGAGGTCGTTTGTGTAAACTCATTGCAGATTCATGGGGTTCCTCATTTTAGGGTTTTGATTAGAGAGAGGAGGGAGGGAAAAACAGGACCCAGAGAGTGTGTATTATTCCCCTCTCAGGCCAACCACAGGACCCTGTGCTGATGATTGGCAGAGTTTTAGCCGGGGCTCCCACACCGTGCCACAGTTGACTCTAACTTGGTGGTCCTGGGATGATCGCTTCAAGACTGAACTGGATTATAGTATTTCCCCTCCAAAAACCACAGCTTCCACAGTGAGGGAGAGTGACCCTGCCCATTCTCCGTACTCCGTTAACTGCACCCAGGTATATCCTGCAGGTGGACGGGGCCCAGAATAGTCTCACACTGTCATTTTAGATAAATCAGTCTCATTTTCATGGCGTCAGTTCAGCCCCTCTTTTTAATATGTAACACAGGGGAACCACAGATCAGGCCTCAGAAACACCAGCATGTAACATCATCATCTTACACACAACACAGCAAGGGACGGCTGCTTTTGCATTGCATATCTGCTGTTTTTTATTGTGCGTTTTTTTAAGAATTAGATTAAGTGAAGCAGCCATATTTAACACTAAGCCTCACCTCTTGTAGCTGTTTGGCTGTGTTCTGTTGTGCTACCCACTTGTTTACTGCGGATGAAATCCTGGCCTAGAGACATGTACACATGTGATCGGTATGGGACCGCGGCACACCTGCAGACCATGGGAAAAGGCTTAATGACCAGAAATGTCACTGGCTTTCATTAGAATAGAAAGAGTGCAAAATGTTCTGCTCACAGTGGGAGGAATAACCATGTGGCTGAGGAACAGAAGGTGTATTGTTTTTCTTGAGAACAAGCAGCGTGAAATGTGTTTGTTCTGCTAAGCTGATCTGTAGGGAGCATAAAGAGATCATTCTGATTACTTCTGCCCCACCAGAAAACCGTATTAATTGTCTCAATATTTAAACTTTCATCTGCAAAATAATTAGTTTCTTTTTAGCCTGAAGCTCAGATTGTAATCGCACAGCAGCATCCACTGATGAGGCACTTTAAGTCCTCTTTTGTCTTTTAAATCTTCTTTAAATCTGCAAAATCACTCAGTAGATTTAAAACTCACTTTGTCCACAGTGTGCAGACACGATGCTCCATTCTTCAACAGATAAATGCAGGGGTGAAACATCTGTTTTTGCAAAAGCAACTTTAGTTGTTCAGTTATTAACTTGGCTGACTCAAGTCGGTGTTAATTTATGTAGCCCGACATCACAAATCATGAATTTGGATCAAGGGACTTCACAATCAGTACAGCACGCAAATCCCACAATCCACAGAACCTTCATTCAGATGCAAAAAGACTTCCCTCAAAAATCTCTGTACAGGAAGAAAAGCCACAAAATGACATAAATAATGTCTTTTGCAGTCATTTTTTACAATCATTTTTTGCCTTTGTGTTACGTTTTTTAACCTCCCATGCTGATTTGTAAAAAGAGCCCTTGCTATAAAAAATGACTGCGGGTTAATGCCAGCTCTGTGACTGTGTGGCCCTGCAGTGTGAGGGGTATTCTGAAGTGTTGAAATACCTCCCAGAGGGAAGTTTGCATATCTGAGGTCTGATCTGTGCAGCTAATGGTCCCTAACGTAAACATACCAAGTCCTTACAAGCAATTATTGCTTTCATAAAAACACCCCGCGTTCCCTCGCAGCATTTAATTGCGGTCAAACAAATGACTAGCAGGGTTCAGAATGCACCGCTCTTAACGATAAACGGCCTGTGTGTGTTTTTGTGTCATTACAAATGTTTTTAGAAGATTGTGAGCCAGTATGTGTCTGTACATATGTGTGTGCCTTTGTGCGTGTTTGAGTGTGTGTGTGTGTGTGTGGGTGCTCCTTCATTAAAAAAAAAAAAACATGCTCTGTGTCTCATGTTCGGCTGCTGCGTGTTTGGTTGTATGTGCACTGAAACAAAAGTGGCCCATCAGAGGGAAACACTGGGTGATGTCATGTTGATGTCATAGTGTGTGCCAGTGGGCAGCATGTGTTTAAGGCAGCTAATCGTTACTCTGCTCTGCACACACACACTCGCCATAGACCTCCACTGCTCTTTCCGAGGAGAAACACGTTGGCTAACGCTATAAAAACAGGACACTGGAAAGCTTCAGGAAACTTCGGGGTCTCTCTGACCGCCGTCCTGCTGGAAAGTCTGAGTGCTGGAGAGCTTCAGCTGGCTCGGTGCGGCTCGGAAACCCCCACAGTGCCATGTGCTCACGCTCCTTTCCTCCGTCCTCTGCAATCAGGATGAAATCACTGGACGCTGGTACATGGCAAAATGATCAGGGAGGTGTGGGTGGCACAAACTCTGGTAGTTGGGTCACATGAATTTGTGCGTCTCTCTATACTTAATGTGAGTGCGTTTAGAAAAGCACACTGGCTGCTGTGGTTTTCCGGGCAGTGCTTTAACAGGCCTTTTCTTGTGGTCAGCACATGTGTGCAATTTAAACAGGGAGCTCAACCGAGTGTGTTTTTTCTCCCCCGCATTGGCACGTATGGCAGACTTGACTTAAGTGATGTTTAGATAAATCACTTCTCTCATTGAAGCAAGACTTTTCCTATTTCTGACATAGTGCTTCCGAGCTGTGGGCAGAGCGACACACATCAGAGAATCGTTTGATTCAGCAACAGTTTTGACAGATATGCAAACCACTGACTTGTTTACCATCTGATTGTACTCACAGTGGTTTCCTCAGATGTACAAACTTTCCTTTGAGGGCCAGGAGTATCATTTTACTGTGTGTGTGTAAGCTGATGCAGTCAACAGTAAACCATATATGACACTGGTGTTTTAAACTGGTGGACTATGATGAATCTCATTAAATTCATTCACCAAATCAGAGATGTCCACCTTGTAACTCTGTCTTCCTCTCTGCTTCATCCCAACAGTCAATCAGGATCAGGATCTTTTGTACCAGCAGCACAGAAGAGAGATTCGATTTGACCTTTCTCGTATTCCCGAGGGAGAAGTGGTCACAGCAGCGGAGCTTAGGATTTTTAAAGACTTCATCCAGGAACGTTTTGAGAATGAAACATTCAGAGTCAGCATCTACCAGGTCCTCCAGGAGCCTCCAGACAGGTATGAGTGGTTTCTTTCCGGTTCCTGCGCATTGCAAGGTTTACAGGACTTTAACAGATTCTTTGCAGGTTTTACTAAAGTTTGTCCTTGATTTGATTTTTCATGTGTACAGTGTTTAGATTAATTTCTACAGAAGAGTTTAGCGTTTACTGATCATTACACTTAACATAAACAGGTCCCTTACCACTTACCTTTTATAGTCCCTGTTTTAATTTGTAAAGATACTAAAGAGATTTTGCCAAAATGGCCAAATACAGGTATATGACCATCACCCATGAGGCAAAAATGCAAATTTGCTAAAGTTAACCATTTTTTCCCACATGTTTGACCCACTTTTAAACAAAGGAGGTTTATTGGTGGTGCACTGCATTAAAGAGTGACATACAAACACATTTACAGCTGTGTGAGCAGCTGTCTAAAGCTGTGCTGAGACACAGCAGTGCTACTGGCTAAATGCTAACATGCTTAATTTAGCCTAAAACTGGGTTTGGCAGGTTTTCCTTTATGAATCAATGTACTTGACAAATAAAAATTATGAAGTGTTGAATGCTCCGGAGGGACAATTACTGCAACTCAGGGGGAAATTTATTCCCAATCAGAATTTCAAGGTATCTATTCAACAATTGCTGAGCCATTTAATGTAAAAACACTCATTTCTGTCGCACTGGGATGTCCCCCGGTTATTCAAATTCAACCCTTTATCAGGCAGAGATATTTCACTCGATAAGTGACAACTGTGACCTGCTGGTGGCGCTACAGAAAGATTACGAAAGTGACTGCAGATGATCTTTAGGTAGACAGAGATTAGTGGCGATCCATTCATTAGCTGTTATCATATTTCACAAAAAAATAAGAAATCATCCTGTTGGTGGCGCTAGTGGAAAGGTCTGGGGATCATGGAAGTCATTGGACTTCATCATAGAGGCCTAATGAGCGTTTGTAGGAAATTTTACTTTAATCTTAAGTCTAATTGTTAAGTTATTCCACTCTGGATCAAAGAAGTGGACCCACACACATTTCCATTTAAAAAAATATGCTGCTATTGCAAAGTTAAAAATCTAAAAGCAATTCAACATTTCAGCATTGTTTCTGTTCCTCTGGATAATCCCCCAAACACCCAGTCATCACTTTTCCTGGAGGTCTTTTCTTTGAGAGAAACTAGTGTTGTTGGTAATTATTTTTAATTGAATCGCAGTGCTCTGAGCCTTATTGTGTAAATCCCTTTCACCTCCCTTATAGCAAATAAAACAAAACCCATCTGCAGAGCAAGATATTCAGGAGGATTTCTTTTTTGTATTTTTATTTTTTTAAGAGCTTAACAGATTTCTTTGCAGCGTGTCATTATATCCTAACTATAGGTACATAGAATAAGCAGTGTGTTTGAATTCATACGAACATCTCATTCTGCTGTGTTAGTTACAGTGAACAAGGCTTGTCAGGCTGCCTTACACACACACAGATCTGTCTGCCTTCGCCCTGTCTGTCTGCATTTGCCCCTGAGTTATTTCTGCCAATGTCAGTGTCAGCACTGACGCTGTTTACACAGACATTAGTGACAATTACAGAGACACAGCGGTTCTCTCCAGAGAAAGTCGACCTGTACTCAGTCAGAACAGGACGGCCCCCCCGAGACCTGCGTTTATAACACTTAGCCCCAACCACAAATAACACCTTCAACCCTGAAAACACCCATTTACTCTCTGTCTCTCATGCAGGTGCCTGTTCCTCCCCGTGTCTGTCTGTCTGTCTGCCTGTTGCTTTGTTGTCTGTCAGTCTGCCAACTTTTGTTGAGCTCACACTGCTAGCTTGTTTTCAGCCACATCCGAAATGAGATAATTAGACTCCACGCACCCCATTCTTCCTCAAAAATCAAAGTTCTACCACCCACATAATGAAAATCCCGTCTAGCTCATTAACCTGCGTGACTCCGCCTGAAAGCGAGACACGAGGAGCAGCAGGAGCCATGTGTAGGCAGTAGATCTAAGTCTTTTATCTGTGACAGCGGGGCTGACGGTGGTGTTAAGGCCAACACCATTATCATTCATAGACACACGGAGGCCACTCCACACAGACGAGCAGGCGGCGGGACTAAAGACAGACGTCTGCCTGAGGGTTTGAAACTCGGTCTGTAAACAAGGCTTTTGTCAGGGAAATCTGCCCTCAAGACGGCACATATCAGTGTAGGAGTGTAAGTGCTCCTTTGATGAATGCTGTTGGCTGTGGGTGGATACACAAATCTGAGGGCTGCGCCGTGTGCCTTGATTACATCGTTTTGATGCTGATACGACAAAAAAAGATGTCAATGCTGCATTAAAATGTTTAAGAATAATTTCAAGTTATTAATTGAAATGCATATCTTCATCTGTGACCGGTTTGTGCTTTCTGCTTTTTGCTTAATTAGTTTACTATATAAAAATATGGTTTATTCTGATTAGCACATTCATTTATCCTGATTGAGAGTGTTTACACTGCAGGAGGAAGGGTCAGGACATCCACATATCTTCTGCTCTAGAGGCTCTTGAGCTACATCTAATGATATTTTCAGTATCAAAAAATCTGCTGCGAATTTTTACCATTATCTGCCTAATTGTTTAGTCTATAAAAGGTCAAGAGACTGTGACATGTGCTTATCCCAGTTTGTCATTGCCCAATGTAACATTTTTAAGTTTGCTTTTGAGATTTTTGCTTTGAAAACAGCTCAAATAATTTATCAGAATTGTTTATGTTTATTTTTCTTACATCTGACTGAATGATTTATGAAATAATTGTTGCAGTAGGCTTTGTACTTCTGCACAGACACCGACGTTGAGACAGCTCGTCCCTCAGCTCAAATTTAAAGTTGTTTAACTCCTCATCAGTTGAACAGTGCAGAGCTGTGGCCCCGTTTTTGATACAGATAAACAGATTTCTGTGACACAACGATGTGGCCAAGTGAACATGAACTTAATTAAAGTTGTCATGTTTTACATTTGGTTTCTTTGTAGCCACACACACAAACACTGCAGCCCTGTTAATTATTTTGCATATTTTGTGCCTTTAGTCTGGTTTTCAGCAGCGGAAACACATTCTCTGTTGGCCTAAGGTCAAGTGTCTGATTAATCAACAACATTCCAGTGTTTGGTTATAAAACCGCTGGATTGCCTTGAATGTATTATCGTCCTGTTGCATTGTGGGGTATGGGGAAAATAGGTCATGGTTCCCTCACTGCACTTTAATGTGAATGCATACACCTTCACACTCAAGGCTCAAATCAGACGTTGTAACCTGAAAGTCATTGTTTCATTTTTAATCCTATGTGCTGGTGCCAACAAGACATAAAATAAGTTGGCTTACTGCTTTTTAATTGCACTCTAGATATTACCGGACCACACATGTAGTTTTGCATTTTTCAGTATAATAAAGATTAATTTTATGCCAGTTGCATGACAGCCAACATTTTTCCCAGCATCCCTCGTCCATGTTGATTGTTTTATACATTCCAGACAGCTGTTGTTTTGCATTAATGTCAGGAATGAAAATTCATTAGCATAAATTTAAAAACAAGAGGGATGTAACAAACCACAATGGATAATTCACTGCAGCATTTTTCAACTACCGTGTTCATTTTGTGGTAGCATGTTTGCAAGTATTGACTGTTTAGAGGCTTAAGTGTTGCCTCCAGAGTAAGATTAGGATACTTATAGCTTTTGACGCTTTTCACTTGAAATGCCTATAATGTGGTTACATACCATCCTCTCCTCAGTGAGGTGGAGCTCCTGCTGCTGGACCGGCGAGAAGTGTGGCCTGCAGAGGAGGGTTGGCTGACCTTTGACCTGACCGCCACCAGTAACCTCTGGCTGGGCAACCCCAAGCAGAACCTCGGCCTGCACCTGGTCCTGGAGGACAGCCGCGGTCAGTCAGTGCCACACTTAAACTAACATGGGGAGGGAACCATACCAGCAACAACAGCGAGAATACAGTCTTTGTCTAAGTCTTGATTCAAGACTCTAAATTTGGTGGATATAAGGACCACCACATGTTTAGTAAATGTGTGCCGAGGGTTCTTACAGAGTTCATGTTATGATTGTGGTTGCTGTGGTAGTATTAGAGAAAATAAATGATTGTTTAGCAGTGACTTAGATGTGTGTTTCTGGTTGAGACCTTCATTAGTTTTGTTCACTCTGTCTCCCTCTGTAGGCCAGAGGAGGAACCCGCGGCTAGCTGGGCTGATGACAAGCAGTGGAGCTCAGGAGAAACAACCCTTTATGGTTGCCTTCTTCAGAGCCAACGAGGTGCGCTTCCGCAGCATCCGCTCTGCCCACGGCCACAAGGGGCGCCAGTCTCACCGCTCCAAACCTCAGAGGACTGTTCAAGATGCACTAAAGGCAGTGGAGGCTGCAACAGGTGCCTTAAGCCTTCAGTTCTCACCATCAAGGACCCATCTCATGGTTTTAGTGACTTTGAGAAAATGGAATTCAGTATGTGTGTACTCATACTTCCTTGTTTTTGATTTCAGATCATTTTGGCCTCGGTAAAGAAGGATGTAAAAAGCATGAGCTGTATGTCAGTTTCAGAGATTTGGGATGGCAGGTATAAATAATGTCATATGATCTCATTTTATTTATCTCTTATCCAAAAGTTACATTTGACTGACATCTGCATGTGGTTTTCCCCTGGTCAGGACTGGATCATAGCACCAGAGGGCTATGCAGCGTATTACTGCGAGGGAGAGTGTGCCTTCCCTCTCAACTCCTACATGAATGCCACTAACCACGCTATTGTTCAAACTCTGGTGAGTCCCAAACAGCTGCTGCTGATGATGCTAGACACTTTCACTCCAACCTCCTCTGCTTTACATGAGGGCTGATTTATGCTTCTTCTACCCACAGGTCCACTTTATCAACCCGGAGACGGTGCCCAAGCCCTGCTGTGCCCCAACCCAGCTCCACGGCATCTCTGTGCTCTACTTTGATGACAGCTCCAACGTCATCCTCAAGAAGTACCGTAACATGGTGGTCAGAGCTTGCGGCTGCCACTGACCACTCCCACCTCGACCTGCGAGCTCAGCACGTCCTGAGGGATGCTTTAAAAAGGCCGACGTAAAGGAATCAGAGACAGGAGATGATTGACTGGCTGGTCACCAGAGAGCTCCTGCCGCAGAGGGAGCTTGAATCTTTTGTACTGTGACCAGCAGCTGAGCCTCACATGCAGTGTGAACCACTACCACAAACAAATTATAGCTCAGAGAAAGGTTGAACAGAAGGGTTACTTTTGTTTTCCTTTAAACGATGACTAGCAAAAGTACAGCAAAGGACTATGAGCACTGTGGAGTTACTTCAAAGACTTAAACAAAGCATCCAGTGTTAGAAACAAAGGCTAAAAACTATCTCATATAATGAGCAACACAGATCTCTCTGCATTTGAATTCTCTTGCAACCATCAGACATCAGAATATCAAAAGCTGCAGACATGTGCATATGGTACCTGATTTCACAGCTCATACAACTTTGCAACTCTATTTTCCTGTCGAACCACTGCATCCTTTAAACAGCTGGATGAACTTCTGTCCCGACAAGAGGAAATAAAAATCTGTGTTCTCCAACAAACTTAACTGGCGTTGTACTGGCCATTTGGAACCGGTCAGGTGCAAGACACCTGGCAGCCTGTGCATTTGCTGACTGGTTATTACAGTGAGTGGGACTGAAAAGCCTGTGTGTTCTGGCTGTGTTTCCTGGTGCAGACATTTATCACCAGGCCTTTCAAACGCATACAGTCTGTGAGATGTCAGCGGCGTCAGTCTTCATGAGGTAGAGATCAGGTTTATGCAACATCACCCTGACTGCGGCTGCCTTCTGGTGTCAGACCGGAGCTGCAGGTGGGCAAAGGCAAGCTGTAATTTTATTTTGTCAGATTAAAGTAGTCAAATAAATGGAATCCATCAAAGAAAGAGCAGGTGTGTTTTTACCTGGTTTAACCTCAAAAATGATCCTCACAGTTGCATTAAAAACACCTTTGAAGTGATTTATTGTTTCTGACAATAAAGTATGCAAAAAAACCTTACTCATGACATATTTATTTAACAGAGAGAAAGTGGTTTCACAAGATTAAGATCCGGTCTGTGTGTTCAGCACCTTGTCTGCCTTCATTTTGACATAAATGTTGAATCCTCATGGTTCAGATTATAATATTTGTTTGTCTGTTCTCCTATACCCTGGGAAAACATCTTCAAATAACATTTAAGTGTGGACATGTAGCACTGTACATCCATCACTGATTGTGCCCTGCAAGTACTCTAAATATTACGAGCATCTCCACCCTAAACTATATGACTGAAATTTAAAAATAAGCCTCTTTAATATATCAAAATAATATATATATATATATATATATATATATATACACCGTGTCAGCAGGCAAATAAAGGCGGAGAAGCTGAGAGCCAACATAGCATATTACGACACAGCCCACACAGGTAGAATCACAGATTATATGTATCCATCACCTTGAATAGAAAATAGAGGTAGAAGCGTTAAACTAACCTGCTGAATGAAGGGGCATTGATTGTGCTGAGTATCAAACAGCAATTTAGAATAAAATCCGATTTTTTTTTTTTTTACATAAAGAGGTATTACATAATCCTATTAGGTGAGGGATCAACTTTTTGAAATAATATGATCAGCAGTGAAGGACCTGAGGGATTTTTTTTCTTTGCTTTCAGAGAACATGGGCTGATTTTGTCAGAACTGCTAGGAATAACATGAACGCTCGTGTTAGTGAAACCCAAGCTAAAAATATTCTTTGAACCTGCGAGGTTTAGGTCTATTTCGCTGTCACTGAAGCAGCTCCCTGCGGCAAAATAGAGGTTCACTCTGGTTCCCCATGTTCTTATGAAAAGTGATTTAAATTGACTGAGCACGGCTGCATAATAATAAGACCTGACTTTTGCATTGTGATAGACTTGGATCAGAAAATGTAATATTTTACTTAACTCGCATAGTAGGGGTTTGATCCCTGACTTACCTCTACAATTCAAATGCAGGTTTACCTCTGGGAGATCCTGAGAGTTAATCCTATCATTCTCCATTAGCCTTTTTTCTTTAGATACAATAAAAAAAATGACACTCAAGCACAGAAATTCAGGAGGTAGAAAGACAGCAAACATAGGCTGAATATAGCAGAGCTTGAAGGGGCTGATGTGCTCCCTGTCCATACAACAGAAGACCTCCTCCTACATGCAGTTAGTCCCTGGACCTCTCAGCTCAGGGGCTGAATAATGTCTCCTTCGGACCTTCTCTGCCTTATTTTTCTGCTCCCCTCCTGACTGCTCTTGAAGAGCATGGAGCTGTGGGCCTTTCAGGGACTCACACCCTTCTTCTGACTTCCTGGGGGAGGTTTTTGACTCTAGGGTGGCTGACGGTCGGGGCTGGGGGGCTGAGACGGGGGTAAGAGCCAGGCAGACGTCCCCCACGCAGAGCTGGCGACACTGCAGGCCACAGAGACGGGCGGTCCTCTGAGGGCTGCAGGAGGACCAGCCCCGACCACGCACGAAGAACGGGTACTCCACGTAGACATCCACCAACTCCTGGAGGAGGATATTACATATGCACAGAAAAATCAGTCACAGGAGTGCAGCCTGCAAGCTTTTTCACTAGGGGGTGGTATTGTCCTACTTCAGTTTTTAGATGTACTAATCCAAAGCAATCAACTAATAGAGACCTTTGGGAAATGCAGGCGTGTACTGATCAGGTATTTCCACAGCTAAATTGATACTCTGATAAACAGGTTAATGTTCATAGATTCATTTATTTTAATTGTTTTTGGGAAAACAACTGAGGTGATAAAAACACAGCAAGCGTATTTTCAGGTAATCCTAAATGAATGAAAATCTGACAATTAACATTGTATTTTCTGTCACATTTTGTCAATCAATCCCCTAAATCTTACACACTGGATATTTAATCCACTCAATCAGTAATGCTTATTATCAGCAATATTTCATTCTGATGGGACATCAAGTTTACAGACGCATGACCTAAATGCAACGCTTGTAAATGAACTACAAGAGAGAATAATATAGTCAGGGGTTTTATTTCACCTGGGTCTGCTGGTCATGAAGCAGGATGAGGAGACGTGAGATAGAAGAGGAGGAGGAGGAGGCTGAAGAGGAGATGCTCTGCACCGTGCAGCAGCTCAGGCGCAGGTCAGGACAGGCCAGCGACCCCAGCAGGAAGTCCTCAGTCTGCAAGTGTTCCACCCTCCTCAGCCGCCCATCTCTGAGCTCAATCAGTGAGCCAACCACAAAGTGAGGGAGCAGCCAGGGAAAATGATTGGGAGACGAAGAAGAGGAAGAAGAAGGGGAGGAAGCCTTATCAGAAGGGACGAGACCAGATGATCTTAACGCATCGTCCTTCGTCAGGGAGGAGTGTGTCTTGCTTGAGTTATCGTCAGAGGAAACTCTTACAAAGGAATGTCCCGAAACAGGAGGTTTGAAAGCCTTGGTTTGGTTCTGCAGAGCATCATGTGGCAGTGTTAGGTTCTCATGAGGAGACTGAGGTAGCAGTGTGCTCAGTGATGGAGGACCTGCTTTTTCAAAAAAATCTACTTTTCTGTCTCTTCTCCTCACATACGGTCCTCTATTTCTCCCATTGCTTGGCCGCTCTGTGATCAAACTCTTGTCCCTTGATGTCTTGAGCTGCCCCCAGCTATAGCCTCCACCCACCCTTTGGAAGCCCTCACTGACCAGGGACACAGGGCTGAATCTGGAGGGGTGGTGTGGGTGGCCTGGGTGGAGTGCTGGTGTACCAGACAAGTGGCTGTGGTGCTGATAGTGGTGAGAAAAGTCCCATCCAAGGTGAAGGGGATTAATCTCCCTCCATTCTGCCCAGCCATGATGCTCCCTGAACGCAGAGAGGACCTGAGGTTTGAACCTGGTGGATGTGTGAGTCTGCATCCAGGGCTGATAGAGTGCGGGGACCCGTTTCGGCACAGGCTGGAAAGGGCCAGTGTGCTTTGTCTTAAACTCACTGGGGCTCTTGTAAGGGTAGGGGGTCTTGAACGTGGCAGAATCACACTGCTGCTGCTGCTGCTGCTGCTGCTGCTGCTGCTGCTGCTGCTGCTGCTCTGATGATGGTGAACTCCGTCTCTGGTCCCTCTTTTTAAGTGGGAGGTTGTCCCTGTCTGGGACCAGAGTTGGGTTCTGTGTGAAGCTCATTGGCTCACGCTGTCTGTCACTCACACTGGCACTGCATGCCCTCCTGTAGAAGCTGTGGAGGTGTTGCGATCATGTGTCACAGACTACAGTCTCTTTTGCAAAATAGTCATGTCCAAGGTCATCACGATCTGAAAGGTAGAAGAAACAAATATTGATGCACTTTAAGAAAAGCTTCAAGATGGAGGAGATCATTAAGTTTTCGATTCAGGCTCTTTTTTTATCCTTGTCTTTCACTCTTTAAAGTGAAAAATTGACAGAGCTCATGTCCAATGCCTGCAGATGTGCCACCTGATGAGATCGTTGACTCTACATCAACAATAACCTCACAATCAGCTTCAAACCGAGGCTTTCTCACCATCAGATGCCATGTTGATGGAGTTTTGTTTGATGGACATAAACTCCTTTATAAAACAGGGGGTTACTATGGTAACAAAGTACAACAGTGTGTTATTTGTTGAAGGAATAAGCTAAGTGGTGATAATGAAGAGTGAATAGTTGAGGGTCACGCTTTAATTAGGTCTCCTATCAATCAATGTTATATTTCAATTAAGTCTTACATCCAGCAGCTATAGAGATGCAGGATATTGAACACACAACACAAGGCTGCATCTCTCTCAGAGGTAGTGAAGTGATCTCCAACACCATAAACTATTGAGACCCATCCTCCTCCTTACATGCACACACAGCGGTGAGTCAGTTAGATGAGGTTGGGCTAAAAAGAGGCACTGTGTGGCCACACACAAGAGTTTCTTACCTATTCTGTAGAGACTATTTAAAATGACGCAAGAAGGTAAAGAGCAGTGCGGGACTTTTACAGCCAGTCAATGCAAAGCTCAGCTCAATGCCCTGTATTATGTCATCATCATGGCTGAGCCCGGCGGCTGAATGGACCTCTGTCACACCGCCTGACATGCACGTCCCTGATATGAGCTGTCTCTCTATAATGTGTCTGTGTGGGATCAGACAAAACCCTCACACTGACATTCCTGTGTGAGCTCTCTGCATTAGAACATGATGCATAAATAGACAAGTATTTGTCAGCTAAATGCCTGCAGTGTAAATGCAAATTCATTAAAATGGCTCAGATGTGTGGGCTTCTTACTCACAGTGACCCACACACAGGTACAACGCGATTATGATCCAAACAGGCCTGCACTGTAATGTTATCCAGACTGCATAACCTTATGAGGCGATCACTTCACTACAGGGAGCTAATCTACGGAAATGAAATGTATACACAGCAGTGTTGATTTGTTTAGTCCCTCCATGATAGCGATAATCTGCACGGAGGATTATTTGCATATCAGTAGTGGCAACATTGCACAGAGTCAGCTTGATGTTCCTATCTATGGAGCTGCACCGAAATACAAACAAATGTAACCTGCTGACTTTCACAGACTGCAAAGAGTTCCTCAACCATGCATTCAGAGTTAGACTAATGCATTTAATGCAGATATCCCCTATGATTCTGCTTGTGGAGCAAGAGACAGGAAGGTGCTCAAAATTCAAATTCAAATAATTTTCTGAGAAGTTTCTTACTCACATGTTCTTCCATCCATCTACCCGTCTCTCTGTGCATTCATCTTCACAAAGCAGGTCCATCCATGCATGTTCACAGACCCTCCACACACACACACACACACACACACACAGTCCAGCACTCACTCACACTCTCACACACTCACACACACCTGTCTGGCTTTGCGTCGTCCTCCCAGGCTGCAGGTGCAAAGGCAAAACAGAGCAGAATGATCACAAGCATCCAGACAAGCTCAACAGACTGTCTATCAGACACGCTCTCCTTCTTTTCTCTTCTCCTCTTCCTTTCTCTTTTCCCTCCTACTCGCTTTTACATTTTACACTCCCACTCTACTTAGTCAGTCAGTCCTGTTAACCTTTCTCAGACAGATTTGATGTCTCTCCCTCACCCTCTCTCACTTTCTTTCTCTCCCTCTCTCTGTCTCTCTCTCATCTCTGAACTTGTTCACCCAGTGTTTGCTGCTGAGTAGCACTCTCAGCCTCTCTTCCATTTGTAATCACACTCCTCTTCCTCTCTCCATATTCCACTCTCTCCCTCGCGCCATGGCTCTCTGTTGTTGGGTGTATAATTAGAAATGAGACTGCTGTGCAACTCCTCAGCTGATGGTAGGCGTATGACTGCCTGATGGCTTTGGCACTTTGCCTAGTGTAGTGAGGGCGGGAAACCGTTGCTTTAGACTAGCATGGACACACACACACACACAGAGGCAAAATAAAACAGAAGTCTTGCTATAACATCTGCAATCTGATAGCCCATAGCCCTCTGGTTGTTAATTCTTCCTTCCATTTCTAACTTTCTGCTTTTCTTGCCTCAGTGGGAAACTGTGTGAATGCTTTGAAATGACCAAGTAATTGCTTTGGAGCAAAGTGTTGAAAGGTCAGCATTAAGTAAGTGAAGTCAGTCTGCTGCAGAGGAAGGAGGCCTTTCACAGCTGTGCAGACAACATAAACAATGTCCCCTCACCATCACCTATGACCCTCTGTCAGCTTGCTCTTTATATATTTTACCTCATTTTCTTCTTCCTGGCTTTTTTTGCCTTCTCCTTACATCTCATTTTAAAACACAAGAAAGAGGACTTGGCCTTTTGCACCGTGGCTGCCTCGCAGCACAGCAGCCCAGGTCTCAGCTATTGATTTTGCAGGGCCTCAGCAGGTGAACCCCCAGTCATGAGAAAGCCCACGCAGAATTTAGTTTGAGGTGAGGAGGATTTCTCACTTTGAGTCACATCATGCTTCCTCTGCCCACTCTCTTTCTCTCTATCTGTCTCTCTCTCTCTTTTCTCTCAGTTTTTTTTTTTTTTTTTTTTGTCCTCCGATACACATACACTGAAAACGCACATGCTGCAGAGAGTTCACCAAGGGAAGCTAAGACGCTGCATTGCAGTCTCTAACAGAACTAGCACATTCAGGCTTCACCACAACCACTGACATTTACAAAGTGTGTGTTTTTATTGATAGAAATCACCAGTCACTCCCACCACTTCCCAACTGCTAAATTACAGCCTGTATTTGAGTGTCATTTGGCGCAGATGCCATGTGTGAGTTTCAGAGGTGAAAGTTTCTGCGCGATGCACTTGTAGATATAAGAATATGAAGGCTTGGTATTAATTTCTTGTTATCCTTTTGTTATCTTCTATCAAGAATTATGCACCGAGACTGTTTTTTTTAATAGAAAAAGATACTTTCAATGATTTTTAAGTAAAAAATAAACACTTATTTATTCGAACAAAGTTGTAGATGATCAACAAGTTATCTCAGTTTGTGCTTACGGTCACACAAAGATTTCTTGTAATGACTCATAGCGGCAACATTTCCTGCCTGTAAGTAAAGCAAGGCACTCTTTAAACTCTCAAAAGCTGATGCAGTGTTTTGAAAAAAAAAGTGATGATGTAATGCTACTTTTCGAGGCCTCCGCATGCAAATTTTGTGTGATCAGCAAGTCCAGCGAAGAATTAGTGGGCATATCCACCATTGTCCACCAGATGGTGTCAAGCACATACTTTAAGTTTATTGTCTTCATTCCCTGCCCTTAAATCCAATAAAAGTAAGAAAAAAGATCATTTGAGAAAAAAGAGGAGCAAAAATTTTGCTTTGTTCTTTTGCTTTCGTGGTTTTTGTCCTAATTAGAGAGTCAATAACAGGAAATGAGAAGGAAGAGAGCAGAGAGAGAGGGGACTTACATCACACATCAAAGATACTTGATTTGACTCAAACTGGGATGTTGTACCCCATCAAAAACTAAACAAAGAACGGAAGTTTACTCAGTGATGTCAGGTGGTTTAAGCTAAGAATCAGTCATTAAAGAAGCAGATTTCACACTGTTCAGAGAAACATTATTCAAGAATTTGTGCCACAAGTAAAAACAATGAGACACATAAACTATTGACTTAAAAGAGGACATTTACTTTCATACCTAATAAATCAAACGTTGGTTTTGTGAAATGTCTTAAGACAGTGATAGATACTCTTTTAGGATTTCCTTGAGCTTTGTTCTGTTCGATCAAGGTTTTAAAATTTATGAAACTCCCTCTTTGCTGGATCAAGCTGTAACCAGACTCTATTGTCCTTTTTTTGCTTAAGAACGAATTTCATTATTAAAAGTTTTTGAAGTGTTCGCTAACTGATTTTCTGTCAGTTATCAAAGAGGCATAAAAAGCTGGCTGTGCTGACTTGCACTGATGCCTGCATGATAAAGGGGCCCTTAGAGACAGCAGGCCTTCAGACAGTGTCTTGGATGGAGAATTGGCTCTCATGACTCATTCAGATTCAAGCTCAGATAGATATGTGTGACAAACCTGGTCAAAGAGAAACTTATGGTAAAAGCAATACTTTGCCATTTCTTTGGCCAAAAAAGGCAATCCTATGTAGGTTTTTATCATGTTTGCCATTGTTGTTGTTTAGAATAATAGTCAGTAAAAATCCATATGAAATAATGGTTTATTTTTCATGTACTATGAAAACTGAGAGTATATATATACTGCATATAAAAATATTCAATTGAATGAAAAATTTCTGATTTTATTTGGTATTTTGTCATATACAGATATGCAATGCAGACTGCTGGGTAGTGTGTTTTATTTCAGTTGAACTGATATTTAACTATTTTATTTGCAAAATACAAGCAGACTGACAAGCTGAGCACATCTACAGTCGTGATGCAAACATAAAAGCAGCAGTTAGATAAGACAAAGAGAGAGGAACAGCAGGAGTGATAGCATACACTGGGGCCTGTTGTTGGTAACCTACACCACTGCTGATCAATGAGCCAATAGCAGTTCTAGCCCTAAAGTGAAACAAATAGATTTTCTTCTAATGTTTTCTTAAAGGATATGCATCCAAAGAGATTAACAAGTTTTTTTACTTAAAAATATTTTTTTTTTGTCTGGACAGGAAGTGCATTTTTGTTCAATAGTTGCAATTGTAATGAAATTGAATAGTAATATTTGGTTTGAATTGATTATTCTGCAAGGAACATCATGTTCTTTATGAAGAGGGAACGTTAAAAAGGTTTTATTTTTGTGAAACATCAATGCCATCTGTATTGTTATTATTATTATTATTATTATTATTATTAAAATAGTATAGGAAAAAACAAAACAATAAAACAACTCAAGGGATAATTTTTGGGTGTTCATGTAAAGTGTGTTTTCATCTTTTGACCCTGAAGGGTGACACAGAAGGCAGGGAGTTTAAATCTGCAACAAAAAATAGGGAGACAGGGAACAAGAGATGGGAGGGGGGGGGTTAGCTAGACAAAAATAACAAAGGCATGTGCCTGTCTCTCCTTGGTATTTTCCACTCTGTTACGTAAAATCCCTTCTTCCCTCCTCTCAATCCCTTCCTCGCTCTCCCTCAACCCCTCCCTCCTCTCTGTCATTGGTCAGCTGGTCGGCTCCACAAAGCCTCAAACTTGTTCTCGCCTCATCCAAGTGGCTCAGAGTCTACCGCGGGGAAAGAGGGGAAGCAGGGAGGGAGAGCAGCTGAGGGGCAGTCAGCATCAGTCACTGCGAACAGAGGAGGTGGGAGATGATCAGCAGCCTCTCTGCTCAACTTTCACAGGGCTGACCGGCCGTCACTTGCTCATCATTACCTCTGTGACCTACGACTCTCCAGCAACAACATGAGCTCCTCGTCAGCCAACCTCCACAACAAACGCCTGCCCTGTGAGTCATTCTTAAAACTTCTAAACCTTTTGTAGAAACTCATTTTTTAGTTCAGGCGGATGATCTGGGTTAGATATGGAGTTGGACCTCAGAGAGGAGTACATTTTCCTGAATTTTCTCCTTATTTAGTTGTCAGAAGTACAGCAGAAGTACAGACTTGACATTTAAGGCAAGAAACAGAAACTAGGTACAGTGAAAGCGTCGCATGTAGATGTGGCTGAGGTAACACTTACTGTTACACCTTGTTACATTTTGTATCTGAGAGTTGAGTTTTTCCTTTATAAAATCCAGCCTCTATATTAAAAGGTATCAAATTAAATGTCAAGTGAGAAAAAGGCAGAAACGAACAGTATGTTTTTATAGATGGACACTGAATTAAATCACTGCTCCGGTACTTTGAGGCATTAGCTGTGTGTATGTGTGTGTGTGTGTGTGTCAGATATAATGAAGGAGCGGGTGTGACAGCTCAGCCAGTGTGTTAAATAGCTGCTGTTGTGTTGATGTTGCCTGAAGTGACTGGTTCAAGTGCTGTGCAGCCAGAAAAATCAGACAGGAATGTTGAATCATCATCCTGAGTAATGTTCACTAATACCAAGTGAATAGGTCACACTCTCATTGCACTGGAACAGGGATGTATTCACACTCACACGCACACAAGAACACACACACACGCACACACACACACGCGCACACACACAGACAGGCTTGGATTGGGGCCACACAGAGCTGTAATGGGATTGTGCCTGCAGATCTCATCAGAGTCGGCTGACTGCAGCGGGGTCTGCAGCCTGTTCCACAGACACACCAACCCAGATAGGACTCACAGACCTGAAATTGAATTAGTCCCAGCGAGATCAGTGTGTGATTTCATGAGGCTAACAAGGATCAGGGCTCTAACTCCAGAAAGGACGTCTCCCATCTGTTGCTCTGCCCCGCAGCCTCTGTGTCTCCACAGTCCGCTCCGTCACGTTTTGATTACTGTGGGAATGTGCCAGAGAGCGGCACATCCGTGTGCTGTGGAGTGAAGGTCTCACCAGCTGTCGAGAGGCAGCAGGGTATTAGGTGAAGGAGGAATTGTTTCTGTTCTCCATGTATTCTTAGCCCAGTCCCCTTGGACTTGACCCAAATAGGACTGAGGAATGGATTCTTTTTAATGAGCCAATTAGAGAAGTGAAAATCCATATCATGGAGTGTCTATATATTTAATTGATCACACGCTGAGGAGTCCATAAAGCACATATCTCTGCTGTGCTGCTTTCCAGTCAGTGGAGCTTAATGTCTGAGTTAAAGGGGATAGAGCGAGACCAAAATTCACACAACCTACTTTACTTCGCTATTTTGAATAGAGGGTTTCACAGATCAACACTCTTTTCTCTCTACTGATTTGTTTTTTTTTATTACCGGCCATTATAAGCGATGCTTAAAATTGGCGAGGAGAACAGGACAGAATAGTCACTGTTATCTTTTTCGAGACTCTGTGTAGTCTCAAAGGGGGGAAATATGTGGGATATTATGATATAACCTAATGTGATCTGAAATGCTTTCACTGTGGCAAATAGATGTTTTTGTTCTGGGGACACTGGCCTTGGCCGAAGGGAGTAGATGGTTTTTGTCCTAGGGCCGCTTCTTCTTATCAGGAGTTGGAGTCCCAAATGTGGGATTCATTGAAAGGACAGTGGCTGATTGTTTTCACCTGTTTAGAGTTGCATTTTTTGGCTATGATGAAACCTTTGCCAGGCCTACCTAAGTGAAATGTTTGAGCTGTACGATGGAGATTCATATTGGCTTTGAATCCTCTCTCAGGCAAACCAGGATGCCTGATCGATACTGTACTTCTTTGTTGTAAACTTCTTTATATGCAATCAAGTCAGTGTCAATGGAGATTCCTTCATCAACATCTATACAGAGTCACTCCAGAAGATACCACACAGGCTACTTTAACATAAACAAAGCAGTACGTAGCACATGCATGTCAAACAAACATTGATGTTCACAGGCATATCTGAAACCAAAGTTACCCAGTCATTTTGATCAGCACTGTGTTCTCAGTCATCTATTAGCTTTTGAAGCTGATAAAACTGTTTATGCATTCACAACTTGAAAACAAAGTTTGCTGGACAGAAATTTTCCAATCAATTGATTGGTAAACTAAATAAAAGATCTCCTTGCCCCAAACAAAAGTCAGCTGCCATTAACTCTGTTTCGGTGTTATTGATGGTTTAAGGGTTTTTGTTAAAACCACAGGCTTCGAATGAAAATGAAGAATTCAATCACTGTCATCGACAGAAGAGTTTGAACCATGTCAAGCTTTTCAGAAATAACAGGAATAGCAAAGGCATTGTTGCTCACTAATGTGGGAAAGCTCACATGTTGAAGCTGAAGACAGCACTCTAGTACAAACAATGACTCATGAGTCATGGCATGTCACCCGTTTAAAATGATTAAAATGTGTGTTTGTGTGTGTGAGAGAGAGAAAGAGAGAGAGAGATTATACCAAACAATCTTACATGCATGGCTGAATAAGATTCCCATCAGCTGAACAGTGTAAGCTGTGCTGCCCTGAGGACATAGACCAGCTCCTCTCATTAGTTCCTTAACAAATCCATCTACTCACAGTTGAGCTGAATCCTCTGCAGACAGACAAAGCTGAAACCTGCAGGCACACACTGAGCGTTCAGAGCCCTGAACAGATAAACAACCACAATTCATCATGTTAATGCCTCTTAACATATAAGCAATGAAGCACTAATTCACCTGACAGACCAGTTAAGGAGAAAGAGACATTAACATTCTTGAGACTATCTAAACAGAAAGGCTTAGAAATGAAAGCTGCTTTTTTCATATCAAAACTCAGCCAAATGATCCCTTATTGCAGGTTTAAGATTTCAAGTATTGAGGGAGGCATCAAATGAATACAAGGCAAATCTGTTTGTGTGATGAACTGCTTTTCATAAGGCTGAGGAATCAGAGCAAGAGAAGAACAATGCAATGAGGCTCTCTGCATGCCTGTTTCCCCCACATGTTTTGTCTCATCCTGCCTTACTAGGCCTGTCTAGGGACTTTTTCAGTGGTTCTTGAAGTTTAGTTAAGTTACATATTTTTAGTTCAAGTTGAAAATAAGCACAGATTTAGGCCTATCTGTAGGTGTGACGCACTCCCACAGAAATAAAATGATCAAGAGTATCTATAGGTTTGAGCCTTTTAAATTCATTATGGAGACAAAAATAAGGTCATGAAATAAAGCAAAAAGACAAGAAATACAGATTCAGTACAGCTGTAAAGTAAAACAAAACCAAATCATCAATCAAATCTTTACAATTACATTTAAAACAGTTATAAACTCCAAATAACATGCAATGAGAGCTTTTCTTTGAGCCTGCATTTACAAAAAATACCATTTAAATACTGCAATCTCATACAGGAATACCATGCATTTTTCCTGACTGAGATAAAGTCAACTAATATTTAAATCTCTTTGGCCAGTCAGCACTACAATAAATCATGACTAAACTGTGTTTAGTCTTCTGCAGCTAATACAGAATCTGCAGGCCACCCTGCCTCAGCCTCAACAAACAGAGGAGAAATGTCTGAGAGTCTGTGGAGTTAAACCAAACATTCCTGCAGTTCTCCCAGCAGTAGGGAAAATAGCTTTAAAAACCTCCTTAACAAATACAGTATGTGGAGAGGCTGTGCTGCTTTCCCTGGAAGAACAGTGAGCTGAGTGAGTGCTGGAGTGATTGCCATGAGAGGGGTCTGCATGTGGGGGCTTCGGTGGTGACAGAACATTTTCTCTGTGTGCCTTGCTCTTTTGCTAAGGCATCCTTACACAGAGAGGACATACAGTGTGTCTTTACTGGATCATTTCATATTTTTTGTGTGACTGCAGATTTAATTATCTGATAAAAAATGTGACTTTCTGGATTTTCTGAGCTCAGCTGTGTTGCCATGTCCTCTGTCAGGCTTTGACCGACACTCCAGATGCACTAATGATTACTGATACAGTAATTCTATTGCTCTGGCAGAGATTTAATCATTATTGGCTGATTGGAATGCTTTAATAAGAGTAAATAACCATTTCCTGCTGTTCATTAATAGTCATGCTGGATTAGAGAACAAGTCCTTTTAGAAAAAAAAGACAATGGTATTTCAGGACTTTGTCAGCTGGTGAAGCCTATTGTGTTGATCAGAACTCATGACAGTCTGCTTGTGGGCTTATGGAGGGCAGTGGGACAAGACACTGACCTACAAACAGGCCTATTGTCATTGTGGGTGCAATCCATGCAGGAAGGAGAGGGTTAACACTGATGTCATTGTTGTCCTGACGAACTGGGCCGATGGTGCTGGACACTGGTTTGTCCCAGAGAAAACAGAAAGATCTAATATGCAAATGAAAAGTACACACACACACACACACACAAACAAACGAGCACGCATCGCAAGATAGGCCAGAGAGAAACACGAACACACATCAGCAGCTTGCATAAATTATTCACTGTCCTTGCAACTGGAGCCTGGTAAGTGGCAGCTTTTTGGACAGAAAATAGGGAGCTGGGGAAACCGAAAATAAATGTGTGAGACAGAGCAATGGTCTCCAAAGATATTAGTGTCCATTTTACAAGCGTGGCCACCTGTCTGTTCCAATTTCGTTTAAGGCACTTTCTGTCCCGAGGAATGAGAGCATGATAGAAGCAAGAGCTGTGAAGGTTTCACCGCAGTCATCAGCAGATAGAAAACTATAAAACAGCAGGAGAGACTTTAGCGGCAGCTCTCAGGATTTGCTGACCAGGATATGCTGAAGCACTCAGCATCATCTTTTTTTAATGTTGTGATGAATTAGCACATGCAGTCAAAGCTGCATCTCTGCTCTTACTGTTGAGGCAGGATAAATCTACCTGTAGCCAACCAGTCGCTCCACCATTCTTCATAACCACTGAGACACCATTAATTACTGTAACAGCCTCAGCAAAGAGACTGATCCACTAATGACCAGCTGCAGACTTTAACAGCCTGCTGCTGTTGTTGAGGTCAGTGCTGTGCTGGAAAGTACTGAGGAAACTCTCAGTAAAAATAACAAGACTTCCTTTTTAACTAATGAGCCTTCAATCTCTCTGTTCTCTCATTTTTAAAACCCACACCCCTCATGTTGACTCACTTTTGGCTAACCTCTCTTTCTCATCATACTCTAGATTTTTTAAGACATCCTCCTCCTCATTTCGAGCCATTGCAAGTGTTCCTGTCCTGCCTGACCTTTCCACCCTCTCTCTTCTCGCAATTTTTTTTTTTTTTTTTATGTGTTTGCATCTACTCACCGCTTTCTTCCGCTGAAACCCACCTACCCATGTGAAATAAAATCTCCCTCCCACAAAAAAGGTCTGGGTGGAAAAGGGCAGCAAGTGTAATTGCAGTGGCCTCAACCCAAGCTCAGCGCTACCTCTGACTTTCAGGTCTGTCCCAGCAGTCAGAAGTCAGTGATGCTGGCTGGCTCAGTGCCAGCGGGCCATCCTGCCTCATCCACTCATAATACAATCACACAGTGTGTTTGAGAGATGCGGGGTGGTGTTGGTGGTAGTTATTTGGATGAGAAATATGGACAATAAATTATAGTTATCTATTTCAGTATGTACTTTTCTTTATTTACATCTTGCTGTGTGTGTGTTTTTTGTAGTAGGAATAATCAGATGCATACGTAATATCAAAATCTTATAAATAATAAACATAAAAGTTAAGAAAAAAGGAAAACACTGGCTTTTTATGGATAAAGATTTATTTGTCAGTTGTCTGGCAAAAAACAGTTTGACATCCCTTTCTTAACTTTTTAGTGTTGAATCAAATTATGAATTTATTTAATCAATAACATAACTATATAGATATTTCCTATTTTGTATCTATATTGAAAAATTTCCATTTGCAATGTTATATCTACTTATGTATTTGTTTGTCTGTCTATTTATGTATACAGTTATTGTATAGATTCATGTATTTATTAATGAATAAATACTATTTTTTTGTCTTACCTACATATAGAATAGGTGGAAAAACAATAAGTCCAAACTCTATTTTCTTAAACCACTTACACTTCTTGATGGCGTCTTTCATTTTGATCGATGCTGGGATGGCTGAAGCAGCATATGAAAGTATGCACCAACAACAGCCACCCATTTATAGAAGAAAGTGACTTCCCAGAAAAGTCTTGCCTTGGGTGATCAGACTTAAACCAAAAGTCTGGCAAAGTTCTGTATAATCAAACCAGAGGAGGAAACAGTGGTGTCCACTGGGGTTTGTGTTTAACTGGTGTTTACTGATGGTTACAGCTGCTCCTCCAACCAACGACGTGACCTGACCAACGAAAACAACATGATGGTCTGAAAAAGCGGTTTCTTTGCTCTCTCCTGCCTTGACCTTCCCCCTCCTCGTCACAGGGGAGGCTGTCAGCGAGCTCACATTTTCATTTAGTGTGATAGGCTAATAGCAGTGTTGGCCACGCTGAGCCCTCCTACAGCTTCATTTAGCTACCAGATCAATGTGATGTGTGTGCCGGTTGTCTGTTTGTGCCTCTAACCCAGTGTTTTGGAGTCCTGTTCTTGAAAAACATGGCAGTGGAGAGAGCCACATGACACTCAGTTAACTGCTTTAATGGCTTTTAAACCAGAAAATTTGCCCAATCTTTAAAAAACATATATAGTCAAAGTGAAAACAGAAGAGCATTGAACAATCTGTGTATCATCATGTGCGGATGATGCGTTTCATTTACTGGCAGCTGTGCCCGAGTCTGTCTCATCAGACACGGTTTAATGGGCATTTAATCAGAGAGGGAAAAAAGTCCCACAGACAAGGAAGAAATGAACATCTCATGATCTGAAAAGGACAGAAATCTATTCAAGAAATCCAAGGCTGAGTTCAGTTGTTTTCACCCTACACTACACAACACTCAGAATGATTTCCTGTAAAAAGCATCATGTCTAATGAGTACAGGCCAGTCCCGCTCCCCTGCATCTCTGCCTTTGTCCAGCTCTGAATGGGCTCTTTCTCTCTCAGCCCCCTGAGCGGAGGATCTGGATTTGTCTTCATGGTGGGAAGCAGAGTGGCAGGAACACACTTCCGGCCTGCTCTGTCGGTATCTATCTTTCTGTCTGTTGCAGCTGCATGTTCAGCCTGTCCTGTGCCCTGATCTATGACCTTTTCTTTCTCAAGACTCTGAGCACCCAGAGGAAGGAAGGAGGGGGAGACCGAGAGGAAGGAGGGGGAAGACAGAAACCAGAGGGGGAGATAGACAGATACAGTCTGACGAGCAGAAAGAATGAAAGACATATTTTTTTTAAAAAAGGGTTGAAAGAGACAAAAGACAGAAGGAGCAACAGAAAAAGAAAATAGAATAGATGAAAAGAAAGTAGCAGAAAACCTGAATGAAAGAAAGATTCAAAATGACAGAAAAAGAGACAGAAAGATGCACAGATGGAGAGACAGAGAAGATATAATGAATCATTAGCACTGTGAGACAGAATAAAAGACAGAAAAAGCAACAAAGCGATCAGAAATACTGAAAATAGAGAAAATTTGATAATGAGGGACAACAAAGGAGGGACAAAATAAAAACAAGAAATATAAAGAAAAGATACATAAACACACAGAAATATTGACTGACAGATAAATGAGAGGATAGAAAGAGAGAGAAGGACAGGAAAACTGACAAACAGAAATATTAGAGATTGACACAAAAATACATGAAAATATATGAAAAGAGACAGGGAAGAAAAGATGAAAAGACAGAAAGTTGGGAGCAGAGAGGCAAAAAAGGTTTGAGAAGGAGAAAATCAATCAGAATGAAAGACAACACAAGTGGAAAACAGAAACATGGAAAAAAGACAGAGAGAGAGAGAGAGAGAGACAGGCAAGAAAAGAACGAGACAAAGAAAGACAGAGCATCAGGTCAAGCTCAAGCCTGCAGGTTGTTTATCTCATGCTCGTCTCTCTTGAGCAGCCACAGGCCCCTCAGACATCTTGCGGTGTGAAACCGAGGACTCTGGGTTGTGGCGCGGCTGTGAGAGCTGCACACGTGAGCTCATGTGGACGCAGTGGCCAGGGTTTCCTTATGACGGAGGATTTTCCCAGGTGAGTGGCTGCGCTAATTGGAGGTCATGGGGTCGTCTGAGGCCAGGAAAGACATATTGATCAAGGTGATTCAATGGAAAAAAAGAATTGGATGGGAAGGCAAAATCAATATAAGGACAAACATCTGTAGCTAACCTTTAACTCTCTGAAGGCCTCAGCCTGTAAGTAGAAACAATCAATACTGCGATCAATCACTGCATGACCGAGTGGGAAAATACTCCAGGATAAGCATTTTGTTTAAACCAACAGTCAGTAAAGAAAAGCATGATTTTCTTGGAGACAGTTACAGCACTGATATGCTATTTGAGCTGCTCCTGCTCTCCTTTGAAATGACAAAAAAAAGCACAGTCCTCATGCAGAACAAATCCGGTGTTTTGTCTGGCTTGATGTCCTTGACTGGTCACATTCAACAAGGAGCTCAAACTCAGTTGTCAAACTGACAGAATGTGACGGACGTCTTCCTTTGTCAGCGCTGCTCGCTTCGGCAAAAGTGTTTCTGGTTGTGTAACAGTGCGAGATGAAGAGAGGACCACAGACTTGCAGACTCTGATGTTTAGGCAGAGAGATGCTGCAGAGACAAAATGCCACAGAGATGAAGACACAAGATAAAAAAAAATCATCCGTAATCAAACGTAATCATCATCATCCACCTGCCTTCAGAGGGTATCACTTTTTGCTGAGAAGATGGCAGCTATGAAACAGCAACTGAACTCTGCTAGCTGCACTGTCTCATCAGATCGGAATCACTAACATCGCCTCCTGCAGGGGACTTGTGGTAACACCAACTTTGGGCAGCAGTGATGGAAATGAATTTGAAAAGAAATATTCTGACGCGAAACATCAAATTTTGTTTAAATGCCTCACAGAGTTTAACCACATAAAAATTTTAATAGTTGTATAAATACCTGTATAACTGTATTCATGACGTTGATAACTTGCCCTAAGTGATGTCACTTGAGTCAGTGTCTGCTGACACTGCAGCCGTGCAGAATGACCAAAATTAAGTTGAATTGTGGGTAATTTGGGCAACAGGTTTTAAGGAGGAAGATAACAATTATGACAATTTTTCCGCTTTGTAGATTTTAAAAGGGTTTTTTCAACTGACAAAATGTCCAGCAATAGATATTTTTTTGGTAAACTAAGGAGTTTGAAAATTGTAGTGATTAACCAGACAGAAAGAATAGAAAAAACTTTTGACTGGCAAGATGAAAATCATGGATTCTGTAATTCCTGGAGCTTGAACAACACTACAGACTACAAAGCAAATCTCTCAGTCTCCAACCACATTATTCTTAAAAATGTATCTCTTAGATATTCTCAAACTGTCTGGGAGTTAGCTTTTTGAGTGAAGAGGAGGGAATAAAGGGCATAGGTACAGTAGAAAAGCTGTAAATCAACTGTGCAGAAAAAGAGGGAAGTCAAATGAATCAGAGAGGTACAGAGATCTCCTCTGTCAGGCCAGAGAAAACCACATGACATCGGTTTATCAGATCGTTTCATTTATTTTGCCAAGTAAAACAAAATGAATCACTTTGCAAGATCATACAGTAAATGTTTTGGGTGTATGAGGGCAAGTAATATCATACCAGAAGGCTGCTACGATTCCTGACAATGTGCAAGATATAAATGAAATAATCATCAGTGAGAGATAACAACAAATCTCCAACATAGGGTTGTTTTTCTGATCGTTCATCTATTCTTGCAGCTCCATTAATTCAACACAATCATAGAAAGTGACAGCATGATCACACTGTCAGGAGCAGAAAGTGTCAACTCATCACTTCTCACTGTCATGCGTTTAAATGATTGTGTTTTCAGACTACCATTCACACCTCCAGGTTCTGCACACACACTGTATGCCCACTGTCGCTGTCAGCCGTCCAGTCCTGGGGTCTGAGTTGTCCTCTCATTCCCTTCCCTCCAGAGCTGTCTGCCTGTCTGATCACACAGCCAGTGTGGTCCCTGTTCCCGGGAGACAGGATGTCAAAAAGAGCAGAGCAGAACTGCAGTGACAAGCGCATGTCCTTCCACCAACACAGTCATGCGCCTTGCCACGACTCATGGGAAGGCCTGCGCTGATGCAGCAGTCTAAGGATGGCAACCTGTTGCTACCTTTAGGAAATATTTATACTCGTCAGATTTACAGTTTTATCCTGACTGCAGCGGTTATTAAGTCACAGCTGTAGCTCATTATGGGACAGGTTGTGAAAGTGGAAGTCTCTTTTTTTTGTCAGAGACTGCAGAGAATCCCTGGGATCCTTTCCGGGCACTGTAAACATCCTGAGCTGAAAGTCCTTCCTCCATCACTCAGTGGTGTATTTATAGAGCTGCTGTGACTGCTGCTCTCCAACACAGGCTAGATAATCTTGACATTATTCCTGATTTGGACATGGCTCGAAAGCCTCATCCAATTGGCTCAATCTGTCTGCAGGTTGCAATAGCTCCTTAAAACTCGAACTCATTATCCTGGTGACTGTGCGACATATGGATCAGGTATGGACATATGGATAAAAGGGGGAAAAAGTGAAAACTCATAACAAAAGACTTCCACATTTGTCAGTGTGGTTTGTATTGAAAAAAAAAAAGGTTAGTTTTATTCAGCACAAAGACCGGAAACAAGGAGACAACAAGCTTGACTTTGTCCATTGACCAGAAACTTTTAAGTTAGCCATTTCACAAATTTGACCACCATTTGTTGATTTCATTCAAAAACTAGCCTGTAAATAACAACAACCTGTGAGCTTTAATGGTGTTCTTCTAGTGGATAACCCTGGGGCCTGATTTTGGAGAAAATAGAAGTCTACAGCTTCATTAACAACTAGCAACATTTTTTTTAAATGCTTATTGAATTGTGAGAGAAAATGGAAGCACTTTTCTAGCCAGCATGCATCCTCTTACACACACATCCACAGGCTAATGGCTGGAACCTTCATATAGTGTCGTCCTGCTCAGCAGAAACAGATAAGATCTCGCATCCACAGAGGAGACAGCAGGAGCCATTTGGGATTCACTATCTTGTCCGAGGAGACTTGGACATGCAGACTGTATAAGGCAGAGATTAAACTGCTGACCATATGATAATCTGCTCTGCCCCCTGAGCCAAAGCTGCCACCTTTTAATGGATTCATTTCTGTGTGCTGTTTATCTTTACATTTACAGATTGGGTAAACATTTCTTGGGGTTTTCATTTTGCCTCATCGGTCCCAATTTGAGTGCTGCTTCCCTCTCAGTGGAAAGCATACTCTCAGATGCTTACAGTATTTACTCAGTCCAGCATTCCCCCTCATTCCTCTTGCAGTCACTCTGCAGCAGTTCAACCCTCTACTCAACTTGAACTCAGCTAATTACAGAGATGCTGATAAGGGGGAAAATGGGATCTCATGGTATCACAAAACAAGATGAACTCAGTAAAGAATCTGACAACTTGCTTTTGCAGATCAGGGCTGATTTATTAAATGTGGAGTTCAGTGTGGATGTTTGGAGAGTTTGTTCAATTAGTGTTTCAATAAAAGAAAAAATTTCATTTGAATCATAATCCATAGGAATGAAAGTTTAGTATGAACTGGAAACAGTTGCTTACAGTTAAAATATCAACAATATCTTGGAATAACTGTGATATATGTGAGTCTCTATTCATTACATCTCCTTTCTAAGTACATTTCAGGAGACAGTCTCATTAGTCAATAAAGAGGAGATTCAAACACCTTATTTAGCTCACTGATAGCTCAATGTCTCCCCCTTCTGGCTACAAATATGACCCTTGTGTGATTGTAAAATGTGTCTCAGTGTGTCACTTAATACAACAACTCTAAATCTCACCCACTGACACATCCACCTCCAGAATGGAGCAACTAGTTTGTGAAATACGTCGTGTAGCGGTTGATAGGAATGCGGTCAGACAGGATCTCTTGCCTTAAACAGTTATCAGATAAAAATCTTAATCAAAGCTGGTATCTAAACTTCTGATCCTTCTGCCTTGTTGCCAGCGGAGACCGAGCGTGGCCAGAGGCTCCAAGATGTGGACGCAGCACAGCAGCTCAAGTTGAGAGAGAGGCAGCGTTTCTTTGAGGAGGTCTTCCAGCATGACGTGGACGTCTACCTGTCCTCTGCTCATCTTTGTATCAGAGACTATAAAAGACGTGAGTTTTACTGGTTTGCACATAGATGCACGTTCATATGTGGTTGTGTGTCATTTCATTGCTTCCCCTCTCCTGCTGCAGCTCCAATTGGCAGCGTCTCGTCCATGGAGGTGAACGTGGACTTGTTGGACCAGATGGAGCTGATTGACATATCTGACCAGGAGGCTTTAGATGTCTTCTTCGGCTCTGGGGGAGACGAGGGAGTGCTGACCTCCCCACTGCCAGGTACAGGAACAAACAACCGCAACATAGATCAGAAGATTTGGTGTATGGTTTCATCCTTAACTGTGTGTTGTATCCGACTCACAGGCCAAGGACACAACAACAATGAGGAAGTCATCAGCAATGGACTGTTTCAACATGTCCTTGAGGGTCTGGAGGCCAAGTCCCGCATGTCCTCTACATCCTCAAACTCCTCCTCTGACAGCCAGAGCACCGCTGCCAACGGAGCGAAAACCCCCATCGTCAGGTCAGACGATGAAGAAACACACACCAGCACAGTAAAAAGAAGAGCTGCACCTCCTGAGACAGAGAAGGTGAAGAGTCAGACTCCATCTTCATCTTCATAGGATGCACCATCTTTACGTGAGAGCTCCACCTGCAGGACAATGGATGTCACCTCGGCCAGGAGCAAAAAGCAGACTTTTTTGATTGAGGTCTCTCTGCTGATAACTGTCTTCTGCAAACTGGTCCTTATCACTGCTTTCATTTTTCTTTTGATTTATGAGTTGTAGGTTGGGTTCTGTGTGTTTTGGAGGTTGGGACTGTGAACTTTGAGTAGAGAGGTTTGTTTCCACTTGTTTCCATTTTCGTTTCGAAGGACAAGTTTAAGCCCTGTGTTTCTGACCTTACGGGACTTACAGTTCATGAATTTTGTACAGTATTAACACAAGCCAGGACAAAAAGGAAAATTAGCAACTGACTTAACGACCAATTTTAGTGAATTTTGAGGTGGAAGGCTTCAGATTAATAAAATGTATTGTTATTAAATGCAGTATATTGTCCAGCCAATGCAAATCTGTTTTCTAGCTCTGGTTTTAAATGAATCTCTCAAAAGATTTCTTTGTTTAAACAATAAAGAAAGAAAATGTATCATGGGTTTCCATGGATCAACAACACAGTTTCTGATTATTTCCACTATTTTGATCAGTTCAAACTATTCAAGAGAACTAATGAAAATATCGCTTCAGGGGAAACTTTGCAATACCACAACCAAAACCTGCAGGGCCGCGTCATAAAAAGCTCCTAACAATGTCAAGTTTGCAAAGTGAAATACATGTAAAGTTACAAGAGTTAAATACAGAAAAGGGTTAAAGAAATGATCTACTTATCCACTGCTTTAAAAGAGCACAGATTGTTGTGGTAAATACTGCACATTGTAGGGCAGAAACAAGGAAGTGCTCCAAAAAGCAACAGTAATAAAAGGCATAGAGCAGTTCCTAAGAATTCCTTATGAGCAAACAATAACATGTTGAGCAAACACACACACACACATAAACACTGTCTGTAACCTGTGATTATTACACTGTGGGTGTGTTGAACGAAGGGGGCAGGGTCTTGCCTTCCCTTGCTCAAATGACAAATAAGTCTTTCTTCAAACACTTGGAGCTCAAAGTTGTGATCAAGCATCATGCTCGTCTTCTTCCTCCTGGTAAGTAGCAACACTGACTTTAAGTCCCTCTGAAATTACACTTAGTGCTGTTATTATTTGATATTTCTGTAGATATCAATTATAATGTAATACTTTGTCACTTTGGCAGAAATATTTCCCTTTTTTTTAAATAGGACCGTATTATTGGAAGTTTGAAATGCATTACCTGTAATCATAAAACAGTCGGAAGATTTTAATCACTATCTCGAAAAATCAGTCACTTCTTTTTTTATGTCACTTTCCAGCACTCTGCTGATCCATAACTTCAAGGACAGACTATTCATTTGATGTTTCTGTGTGACTGACTGTCTTCCCATAGAGGTGTTTTTAAAAAGGCAGCAGTTCTTAATGTGAAATGTGTTCTTTTAAATCGTACAGCAGAAGCAAACTCGGTATCTCAATGTGATCTTATCATTTCTGTGTGAATACTTTGGTGCGCACTTCTTCGGAACTGGTTCATAAAGTATGCAGCACAATCAGTTCCTTCTCAGATGGTCAAATGACACGCCAGAGTAATAAAATCCTGTCATCTTAGCCAAACATTCCTGCGTTGCATACTATCTATCTCACTGTAAAGACTGCATGCATCAGCCTTTGTTGGTTTTGTTGTTGCTCTTTAGGTTTCTATCTTGCCAAGTACAACATGCTCAGAGCTGCTGAGCCGTCACAGAAGGTCATGGATCATTGACTCTTTCACACTCGAGGAGGAACATCCAGGACCCTTCCCATATGAGCTGGGCAAGGTGAGGAAAGCACTGAGTCAAGAAAACTACACAGACTTTGCATCAATAAATGGATAGTTTCACAGGAAAAAGCTATTAACTCATTTTCAACATCAAGTACAGAACTTCTTAAATTGATACACCAAAATATGAAAAAGCACATATTACCATTTCAGTGCAAAGCTTGTGGTGGGACACTTTTATCTCAGAAGATCATAGTCAGAAGAAGTGCAGACAAACAGACAGACTTGGTCTTAAATTTGAGTTTTTTGGCCAAGATCAATCAGGAATTTGAAAGAATGAAAAAGAACAACAGGTCAAGTGCCTCTTTTATGTTCAGTGCATCAGTGGTTGGTCAACTTTAGGCCAGAAGATCCATAATGTAATATTAAATGCAGATTACGCAGAAGTTCAGACGACAGTCTCTACTTTACTGTTTCTGTCTGTCTTGAGCTTTATCGTAGCAGCTGCTGTCTTTTGCTTCAGTCTTTATTGCTGCTATTTTCTGTCTAAATGTAGATTTTTTCTCATTATGACATGTAAAAAATGACTAACACAGGTTTTGGGCTCCCAAAGCCATTTGTTAAGTGTTTGGTGTTGTGTTGTTGTGTTGCAGGTGAACATCGAACGGGACATTCGAGTACACTTTCAACTCTTTGGAGAAGGAGTGGATGAGGAGCCTAAGGGAGTCCTCTCCATTGATAAAGAATCTGGCATCATATCTGTTCACAGGCCTGTGGACTATGAGGAGAGGACAATGCTGAGGGTCAGACTCAACACACATCACAAAGCAGCATCTGTAAACTTGCATACAGCTCTATGGATGCACAGTCTGCCATAGGCTATAGTTATGCTTTCAGTTTTCAGCAATAATCAAGTCAGAAAGTGCCCAAAGTAATTACTCTCATTATTTTGTCTGAGAGATAAAAAGAACATTTTAGGAAACTGGTTTGATTATGTCTTGGTTTTGAAACTTCAAAATACTGCAAACATACATTCCTCATGAGGTTGCAGCACATTGCAAAAACTGCTGCAACCTCATGTCTGCCCATCCTGTAGTCATGGAAGCCGTATCTTAGAAAAACCTTGCAGATATTTCTTCAACTTTGGCAAAGCAGCTGCTGAAACTTGAAGATGAAATGATTAAAATGTGCTCATAAAAGGTCAAAGGTCAAGTTCACTGTCGTCTCACAAAACGTGTTTTTGGAAATAACTCATGAATTCCTTTGCTTATAACGACAAAATGTTAAACAAGTAAATAGGATGGAATATAAATTAGAATAATGAAGTAGGTCAAAGCTCAGCTTCATCGTGACATCATCATCATGTTCTCCAAAAACACTTTTGTGATAATTATTCAACACCATAACTCAGGAAGAGAAGGCGACATTGTGATCATATTTATTTCGCATCGAGTCAGAAACTGAGTGGGTGACACTGATCTTAGTTGTCAGCTTTCAAACCGTGTGGATTGTTTAGATCTTCTGTGCTGATTGGTTGAACAGGTGTGTGAGGTGCTGTGGTTAACCGCAAGCTCATTGGTGTTGCTGATATTGAGCTTCAGATGAAGTGAAGAAGTGATGTGAAAAGAGCATGCTACTCACTGGAAATGTTTTACGCCAATCATACATGTCAATACAATGCTGATTTAACAACATATATTATTGGAATCTAAATTGACATGGACGTAAACTGCAACTTGGTTCATGGAAAAACACAACAGGGGAGGTGGTAATACTACAAAAGTATTTTGACACTGTGACTAACTATGAGTTATATCTTTGAATCCATAGCTGCGTTTTGAGGTCAGAAAGACAGATTTGTCAGTCGACACTAAATTGGGAATGGAGATATCCATTCTGGACATTAATGACAACCCGCCTCGCTTTCAAAGGGATCTATATGAAATAGAAGTTGCTGAAGAAGATGCACAAGGTGAGAAATATTACAATCCATATCCTTTTCTCTTCCTCACCTATTCAGTGAGTACTGGAAAAACACTCCTGTGATCATTTTTAGAGTTTTGTTATTTTCCAACAGGCTCCCATATCCTGACAGTCATGGCCTTTGACAGAGATGAAAGAGGGACGGCAAACTCAACGTTCCACTATGAAATCAAGTCTGTGTCTCCAAACCCTCCAGACGCTGAATTTTTCATCGAAGAATCTGGAAAAATCTCATTCAAAGGATGTTTGGATTATGAGGCAAGCAAGTTCACTTTATGATCTGTTGTGCTTATGTAAGACGTCTATACACGGCACATTTGCTTTCAGCACCGTCTCAACAGAGGTGGGAGTGAGTTACAAGGACGTCTCAAGTCTCAACCTTAAAGTCTCAAAAAAAAAACAAAAACATTTACTGTCATGAGAAAAAAACAAGTCAAGTCAAGTTCCTGCTTTGAATGAAGTGATTCAAGTCAAGTCATAAGAAATACTGATGGTCTCCCCTTGTGTGGTCACTTAAATCAGTCAAAAGACAGTGTTCATGCCAAGTTTTATTTTCAGCATTAAGAGAAATTTATGATCTGCTTACACCTTTTAATTTTTCACGATATTTCATGTTATGTGGCAGAAATCATAATACATTAAAATCATATACTTGGTCTAGAGTGAATGGGTTTGCACACACAATACTTTAAATGATAGTATTATGGGTGCTTAATACAGCAGAGAAAGGGGGAAAGTAAGAAGGAAAAACATAGTTGTGCTACTGATTTTTGAGAATCAGACCTTACATATTGCTGTTGTTTATACTACTGTCATCAACAACATAATCCTTGAATCTAAATATTAGAGTTTATGGACTAGCTGTTTCAATGATAAATACTTCACCCCTCAGTGCCATCTGATGGCCTGCTATGTACACCAGATATTAACCAAAAAACATGGCTTCCTAAAATCTAGAAATGCAAAAATTTAATTAAAAAAGTCAAGTAATTTCAAGGCCTCAAATTTGCAATGTCAAGTCTGATCTGAGTCAGGTCATGTGATGCGCGGCAATCATTTTTTTGTAAAGTTTTTTTTTTTTTTAGCTTTCTGCCTTTATTTAGATAAAAGCAAAAGGCTGCCAAAGGCATACAGCTTTTGTACAGGATGCCAGCTCTACTGACTGAGCTGTATGGCGCCCTCATCTTTTCCAGTTATTTACAATTTGTGAGCTAACACTGCAAGGAGAATTTTAAATGGAAAAATGTAGTATCTACAGTGTATGTATCTAATTTACACAACTCACAAGGTCACTACTGTCATGCAAAGAACACGTTTAGAACAAGATGTATTTTATAAAATTATTAGCTATTTTGAAAAAGATGCATGCAAGACATACCCTGGAAAAAAAAAGAATCTGTCCTTATTTACTTTTGTTAAGGTGGCTGAAATGTTTACAGTGCTGGTGGAAGCTAAGGACCATGGAGAAGTGGTCAGTCTGTCCAGTTCAACTACTGTTGTCATTCATGTCCAGGATGGTAACAACCACCTCCCGACCATCAGTGGACTCTCAGTAAGGCCGTCATCACTCACACACTCACCTTCACTCAGTTCCTTTACACACACATGCAGTAATCACACCTTAAACAGCATCTTAAATCTGTACATCACATGTTAGATGTGGCAGAATTTTGTTTCACATTTGTTTCACAAATTTATTGATGTTGTTCATAAGTGACCAAAGTTCTTTTTTTAACTGTAGAAAAAAGAGGAAGATGAGGATAAATGTAGAAAGTTAAATATCTAGTTTTTAAACAGAGATTTTTGTAATTAAGGATTTTTTAATGGGGTTGCAGGGATAAAACCAGAACAAGTGAGCAAATTTGCCAAGAAAACGAGTATTGGTGAAGAAAGAAGAAACAAAGTTACAAATTAAAATACCGCTTTAGGTCTTCTATAAACTAAAATGTAGTTTTAAAATTTTCTTTCAATAACCAAAAGAATATTTGGCAAAAATATTAATAAGATGTATCTCTTCAAGAAATAGTCAGATGAGGGTTTGGGGATTCATCTTCAGAGGGTTAGTTACTCCCCATATTATGTGATGGGAAAATTCCATGTTATTACAGGGAATATTTGCAACAGATTTTAAAATCAGTGTTTGTCCAGCTAATTTCAGGCATATCAGCTCTTATAGTAAATCAAGAATAACTGATGCTTGTCAAGTAAACAATAGCTAAAAATGCCCATTTTTAACAGAGGGTGTGTCCATGTTCAATGGTAGCAATGGAATGTACAATTATGAGGTTTTCTCAGTTTTCCACTGACCTCCTCACCCTGAATTTACTCTATAGGGTTCTGGTAAAGTCAAGGAAAATGAGATCGGGACCTCTCCCCTACGGCTGCATGTGACGGACAAGGACTCCCCGAACAGCCCAGCATGGAGAGCCAAGTACACCATACAGGGAGACAAGGCGGAGCACTTTAAGATAGAAACAGACCCTGAAACCAATGATGCAATCCTGACAGTGGTTAAAGTGAGTGCTGTTCAGCCGCATGCCTTACATTACAGTGACACCCACCTCTGACATGCAATTACTACACACCTGTTTGTCGTGTTCTCTTGCACTTGAAGTTGATTTCTGTGCTTTGACGGAATTTTTAAAAAATTGTTTTAAAATTGACAGGAATGAAACATGAACAATATAAATTAACGACTACATAATTTCAGCCTTTAGACTTCGAGGAGGACGCGCAGACGGAGCTGTCAATCTCAGTGGAAAATGAAGTGCCGTACTTCTCATGTAAAGTGAAGGAGAAGACATCATCAGGCCTGTGGAAAGTTGACGACAGTACAGCTGATGGTCCAGATGGAGGTCTGCCTCACTCTGTAAAAGTGCTCATTGAAGTTGAGGATATCAACGACCCCCCAGTCTTCAGTGTGACCGTCAAAGAGGCCATGCTGGAGGAGAACTCACCCATTGGAACCTGGGTGGAGAAAGTGACTGCTGTCGATTCTGACTCCAGCCATGCAAGAGATTTTATGTAAGTGAGATTTTGATTCCAGCGTATGTTAGCTCTTACCTTGAACCTGCTACAATAAAGCAAATAATGTTTATCTGCAGGTACACCGTGGGGAGTGATCCTGCTGGCTGGGTGACGGTGGATCCCCACACAGGAGACATCACAACAGTCAAGAAACCTGACAGAGAATCTCCTCATGTTACTGACGGCGTCTACACCATCTTACTGACTGCAGTGGACAATGGTAGCACTTAAATCATTTCTGCTGGTAGAGAAACACACCGAATAGGCCTCTAATTAACAACTTTAGGTTCAGGTAAAGATTTACATTTAAATTTAGCGTCCCCCATTTTGTAGCATTTTCATTTTTCTTCTCTTGGACAGGTGACCCACCCATGACAGGCACAGCCACAGTGAACATCCATGTGATCGACCAGAACGACAACGTGCCTCAGCCCTCGGTAGACAGTGTGGATGTTTGTGAGTCTGACAGCCTGACCACCACCAACATCACAGCCTTTGACCCGGATCAAAACCCCTTCGGAGGCCCTTTCTTTTTTGAACTGCTGGGCGATGTCAAAGGGAAATGGAGACTGAATCCCTCACATGGTAGAAACAGTCATGCTATGAGTGAAACATTATAGCAACCGATAAGAGAATAACAACTAAATGTTATGATTTTTTTTCTCCCAGGGTACACAGCTGGCCTGGTAAAGGGACCCAGTGTGTATGCCGGCCCACACGCGATTGATCTGAAGATCTCTGACATGCAGGGGCAGTTTGGCATTTACAAGATCAGTGTGACAGTATGTGACTGCTCAGTGACGCCAAACTGCCGAAGCCGCCGAGACACTACCACACAAGCTGCCTCTGGTGTTATTGGCATCGTGTTCGCTTCAATATTTTTACTCCTGTGTACGAACCTAAGTCAAAGTCTTTAGACAGTGTTGGAACAAAGACAACAGTAAAGTGTATTGTTGTAAATTTGATAATTAGGAAGTGGGTTTTTGTCCTCTCTGTATCACTTACAGTTCTGCTGCTGTTGGCGGTCAGCATCTCCTGCAAAAAAGAGTTCACCACTCTGCAGAACGTTGACTCCTCTGGAGAAACCCTCCTCCCATCAAACATCGAGAGACCAGGAACAGACTGCAAGGTACCTGCTCGAAACATTACCAACAAACAAGTTCATAGTTTTTCCCATTTCTCTTTGTACAAACATCAGTAACTGTTTCTTCTCCTTTGAAGCTTCCCCACAGCGCCCTGGTGATGTTCACTGATGGGCCGCATCCTGACCCATCTGACTGGCAAAGTCAGTGTGATGGGATGCAACATGGGCATGTTTCAACAATGGTGGGTACAGATGAAAATATGTACACATGCTTTACACTGCTCAAACTGCCCGACTTATAAGTTTGTACAACATGTTAATCTTTTAACTGGTTTCTAGCACATACTTTGATATAGACATGGCTTGAAAAAATGTAAGACTGTGGTTCTTTTTAATCTATTAAACAGAACATGGAGCAAAACTTCTACCAACACTATGAAGATTACATGAGGGAAAAGCTTTCCTATCAGTCCAGGGAGAACTGGAACCAGGTAACATACACTCTTTGAGGGTCAATTGCAGTATAGCAGTCAAAATTGTGCATTCAGGTATTAACTTTTATCTTTGCTTGCCTGTTTCAATGACTATTTCCTCCCATTTTAGGCAAACTGGAATTCTCTAATAACCGATGGCTTCCATGACACCTACCAGGTAGCTTTCAGTTTGGATTTTGCTGATTACTTTGAAGAAGGGGCTGAAAAAATGTAATCCGAGTGAATGCTCTGTCATGTACAGATTGATGACTTCAGCCCAAGTGTCCTCTACAAAGGCAATTCAGACTATGCAACAGATGCAGGTCTCCTGGCCCTGCTTCATTGGGTCGGTAGCACACATAAAATATCATGCCTAATGTTACTGGTGTTGTGAATGCACGTTTGACTGTATAACAATAGATTAAGCATTGCAGTAACACTTGATCTTTTTTTCCACTTCATGCAGAGACTCACTGCTCTTAGCGAGACAGAAGATGATCTCCTGGACTATCAGCCTCATCTCTATGCAGAGGAGGGGGACACTGACAGCACATCAGAGCTGGAGAAAATCCCCATCAAAGATGATGATGTTTCTTTCCAGAACGCACTGAGAGACTTGGGGCCAAGGTTTTATGAACTGGCTTCCATTTGCAAGCCACCGCAAGAACAAAATTGAACGTTGTTTGTTCAATGTTTTTGCAAAAAAAAAAAAAAAAAAAAAATTGGTATTGAAAGGGGCAACAAAAACTTTTTTAATGTGGTGTTTTGGAATTTAAATATCGGAATACGGGGGTT
>JAQNCA010000014.1:21576653-21620437 GCA_029783725.1 Acanthurus tractus
AAAATTTTAAAAAAAAAAAAAAAAAAAAAAAAAAAAAAAAAAAAAAAAGACAAAAAAGCAAAACCAAAAAATAAACTACATGCCTGCTGGCCTCATTCCATTTTTGTATCTACCATAATACCAATGAATAAATTCTCTTCTTGCACACAGCTGCTGAATTAAAGAAACTGCTCATCAATTTCATATAAAGGTTCAAAGTACAAAAGTCCCTTATAATATATATTTAGGATAAACAAAAAACAACAACAAAAAAAAAAACTTTGCTTCAAGTGCTACAAATGGGGAAAAGTGGGGGAGGCCCTTTTTAAATAAATAGAAAAACTACAATATTTACAGAAATTGTTGACAAAAAGTCAAAGAAAAGCCTTCACACCCTCCCACTTCCAGTTTTTGGGAGGGGTCGCTGCTCAGTGGTGCTCTGCCCTCCACGTCCTCGGCCCCTGAACCCCCTGCCTCTCAGGAAGCGGCCCGGAACACCAAATGTTTCCATGTTCAGTTTTTTCTCCTCCGCCCAGGTAGTTCTCCTGAGGAATAAACCGTTGAGCATGACAAACACGAGGTAATAAAAGAGACAAACAACCAAAGGCAAACAATCACCTGGGCTTAAGGTCTGATGAGATGTTGTCAAAGAAGCATTTTGCTTTGTCGTAGTATTTCTCTCCCAGAGTTTCCTCCTCTTGCACGCTCTGGCTGTCCTGGGCCTCCCCAGAATCCACCTTTTCAACTGCAACAATCAAAAAAAGAAAACAATTCCTTTAAAATGACATTTATTGTATCCCCTTATACCGAATTGACAGCTTTCTTTAAAAGTAAACGTACCTACAACCTCCTTCGTCAGATCATCAGTAAACTGAGCATTTGCAGTTTCAAAATCAAAATCTGACTCAAACTGCAAGGTTGTGGTCTTTGAGTTTTTCACAATAAGTTGGCCTCTGCTTCTGTTCCTGGACCTGCGACTGCCTTCATTTGAGCACCAGAATATATTCAGACATTAAGTCACCATTTAAAAACAGGTTCATCTGGTCTTTGAAATTGACACTTGAGATTCATTCCATTCAGAAGGCCAAGCAATATTGACTTAAACAAAATTTCTTCAATACTTCTGCCTTCTCCACATGTCAAGACACAAATGTTGCTTTTTCTGTCCGAAAAAAAATATCAAGTGTGCATTTGCCATTTTGATACCTTGTTTTTGCCTCTGTTTCTGGTTCTCGGAGCCTTGGCCTTGAACCTTGGCTGCACTTGGCTGAGATGCTGCCCGACCTAAATGCACAATACTAATTAATTTTTCTATTCAAGATTTTCTTTTCAGAAATTCTAAGTTACACAAGGAGCTCTAAGTTATTTTCTCTCGGAATTTATAAGCCATTATTCAGTTTGCTTACTTGTCGGTACATTCTCCTTCTGAACCTGCGATACGCTCCGGCCAGTGCGCTGGGTTTGACGAACAGGCTGTCTGGCCTGTGGCTGGGTTGAGGTCTTCCCCTTCTTCTGGACAGCGCTGGTCAATGGCACGGTCTGCACAGCCTGCTCCACCATGGGAGCTCTCCTGGCTGGGATGCCATGAAGTCCTGGTACTGAGGGAACAGGAACATATATGTTGGTGACCAACTGCAGATACATTTGAGAAATAGCCCTAGACACTCCACAGCACTGGACTAAAGCCCAAATATGACATTTCTGAGACATCTGATGTGTCCTAAAAGATTATAAACTGTACCTAAGCCCAGTGCTGCATTGTATTGCTGGTTGAGTAGGGAACTAGCAGCCAGCTGGTTGTAGGTGGGCATCATCTCTCTGTATGGACTCCAACGTGGGTGATAGGCAGAAGAGGAGCTGCCAATGGATGACTAAAATCACAAAAATGAAGACAAAGGAACTTGTGTTATCAGTTCTTAGTATTGCTCTTTTGATGAATACAAATCACATCTACAAATGAGAACATTTACTTTGAGGAGAGACAATCACCCAGAGGCACCCACCTGTACAATAGCAGGGTCACGTGGCAGCCCATCGTGTGGTTTTGGTTGTTCAGACACAGTGATGTCTTTGATGTCACTCCCTCTGAAGATTATGTATTCATAAATTTCATCTTTTGGTGGTACTGGTCTGTCTGTGTGCCGGTCTTCTGTCCCATAAGATTTTACTGTTGGGAAAATAGTTCATTAGAAACAAAAGTTTTGTTTGCCTACAACATACTTTGGTCACAAATGAATACAGAATTTTTTGTCAAAGACTAAAACACCATCGACATACCTTTGGCTAGAGCAATCGTGGACCTATCAGTGTCTACAGAGGACAATATTCCTTCATACCGGATCTGTGCCTTGGATATCAAACTTATTTTACTGCCGATGTAAGGGGTTCCTCCGCCGGCACTCATGTTTCCAGCGGAAATATTTTTTCAAATTGAACCACAGCGGCTGAATCACAGATCACTAAACCACGGCACACAAAAGAGCTCAGTTAATTAACAATGTGCACAATTAGCGGGCACCTGTGCGCTTTTTAAGACTGCCAGTGACGCATGTCTTCGTTGCTGGGTCACCTGCGTCTAACACAGGGGTCAGTTTATATAGCCGGCCGGCGTACACCGTCATAAACAAGAGGAATGTTGCAGCCGTGAAACTGGACGATCCAGATATAATTTACGCAGGCTGCAAACACGGGGCACAAGGAGATAGGGAAAGCAGACTGAGATGATTAAGACTGTTTGAAATCTAAAAATATGCATTTACATTTAGCCTGTCTGTTTCAATGGTTGAACATACTTCAATATTCAGTTGCAATTTTACACTATGTGTAAGGCTGAAACTAATGTTGTATCACTGATTAAACTGATATATCAACTTCCCTTTTCATTTTAATATTTTTGTAACCTGTTTATCCCGAGCCAAATCATGTTACTGCGCCTTTTCTCTTTTAATTCTTGGTTGAATTGCATAGGTAAAAATCATCAAAGCTTTGATTATTATTAAAGGTAAAAATCATCAAAGCTTTGATTAATATTAACAGGATTGTGATGCACAAATGTCCAAAAAAACACACCAATTATAAGTACTTTGCAGTGGTTAGTGTCGCACCTCGTAGCAAGTACAGTAACTTTGTATACATTCTATATAGCACACCACTTAATTATCTACTTCACATGCGGGTTTTATATTTAAAGAAGGAATAAACACGAAGGGCCTTGACAATGTCTACATTTCGTTTATCTCAAAGTCAGCGCACGTGAGAGTTAAACCATACTAAATCCCATGACTGCTGACAGTACAGTACAATACTTCCTCTCTAAAAGGTGGGTGGGGCGCCCTCAAACGCCTCTTTACAATAGCAACTTCACTTGCTGGCCAAAACACTGCAGCCATCTTGCACAGAGCATCGGGAATGACTAAACTCTGAAATATGGCTTGTTAGCTTGTTGTAAACCAGCTAATTATTCAACCAAAAGTCACTCGGTACAATTTTGAAACGGAACAGGTATCGCGATGGCATAAACACGCCGGAGAAGAGCTGACATTTGATAAAAACATTTCGCCTCTGGTACGATGTTGTTCCGTCTCAAGCATTCCCTGGAATGACAGCTGAAGCCATTTGTACCGCCTTTTACGATGAGGAACAACCAATCACAGCTCGCCAAAATCCCCGCACGGAGACGTAAAGTTGTTGTGCGCACGCGCATGTCAGTTGGTAAGTACCTCACTTCTCACAAGCTCGCAGGAGTGTGAAGATGGCGGTTGGCCCCGGTCCGCTGCGGTGCTTTTTATACAGAGAAGTGAATAAAGCGGTGGTTTGTCATCCTGTACAGTCTTTAGAGTCACTGCTCTCGTTCTTGTGTCACAACAGCCACTGGGGTTGGCACGAGGCAGCCGGTAATTACATGGCTATAGTTCCGGGACAAGGGGGTAGCACGAGCTAATGTCCAGCTGGGACTTGGTCAAGACCATTGCTGAAGCAGGTACGCTGTAACGTTCACTACTAATGTTGTGTTCCTCTTTGTCACTCCGAGTATACACGAAAAGCAAGCGCCGGAGCTGACAGAGAAAAACAGTAGATGTGCCAGAGTCTCTCCCCATCCTATTTAAGACTGTTTGCGTTCCTTCTAAATAAGTTAAAGTGCAAGGGGTCTTATGATAACGAGATCCCCATGGTTCAAGTATGGATGCATCGACGGCCAGCACGGACTCCAACACGGGACAAGACCCTGGCAAAACACTTGTTGTTAGTGGCGGTGCAACTACATCTCTCCCTAATCACCAAGGGAAAGTAAGCTCGTACTCAGTGCAGACTTTCAATGGGAACCAAACTATGAACTCTCACAATTCAGGAAGCGCTGCCCCCGTCGGGGCCACGACAGTGGCAAGTGGAATTGGTAACGGCAGCAGCACGGCGGTATCTGTCACAGCTGTCAACAGTGAACCGGTGATGTCAAAGGGGCCGGCGAGCGCTGTGATGCCCCCGTCGTCAAACAGTGTAATTCAGACGCCTCTCATGAACTCACAGAGTGTTGTTTCTTTAGCTCAGCCTGTGAGCCAGGCAACAGGACCCACTGTGACACTCGTTAGGCCGCCTATGCAAACCGCGGAGTCGGGTGCAACTTTGAATGGGAACAATAATACGAGCCCTGCTCTGCCTGCCAATACAACAGGTCAGACAGGTACCGCCGTACAAGCCCCGCTTTTACACAATAGCCAGCCGCCCGTCTCGGTGTCTGCCAGCGCAGGGTCGCACATAATCAAGGCAGAGCCCCCCACAACTGTAATACACTCAACGCCGCAGCCGGCTGTCATTCCCAGCGCTCCCCGGGCTCCGGTGACGGTGGCTGCCGGTTCAGGCGGGATCCGAACCAATACGCCTCAGATGTTGGCCCCAAGGCTGCCCCAGACCTCCCCAGGGCAGCCTAGTATAGGCCTACATAACATCCAGCTTCCTGCGGGTGAGTGAAGGCAGGACTTTTTACTTCATGTACAGAGATGCTGTTATTGTCACACTTGACTGATTCACTAGATTGGTTTCATTTTCATTTGCCCCTGATCAATGACTGTAAAAATAGATATAAAATGATGATATTCTTATCAAATATTTGTCGTATTAAACGGAATACAGAGGAAGTGTCCTCTTACACTCATTATGAGTAAGATTCTTTAAATAGCGCTAAACCCATGATCTGTTTTGATTTATGGTGACCTCTATCTGTGACTTGTAGCATGAGTTAAGCATGTTTGCATTGTATAGTAGTTCAGCTGTGCCCTCTTTCAGTTATTTGAAAAAAAAAACTTGGCATTTCTCTTTACCATTTTGATGAGACAGTACAGTTATATTCAAGTTGTCTCTTATATTTTGTGATTTGGTTCAGGAATGGTGCTTGTACGCAGTGAGAGTGGACAGCTACTGATGATTCCTCAGCAGGTTCTGGCCCATATGCAGGCCCAGGGCCAGGTCCAGGGAGGAATTGCGCCTCGAACTGCTACATCAACAAATGTGCCTCCCGGCCAGGTAAGATCACAGAGTTTGCCCCAGAAATAAGGCAACCTTGAATTTCTATTTTAGAGTCAGCACTAAAGCCCATGTTCAGATTGGTCTTTCTGGTTTTATGGAACTGGGTGTTGCACATAAAATTCTGATTTGTGCCTTCTCTCAGGCTCCTGGAAATACCATCATCAGCAGACAAGTCGCTCCCAGCACCATCATCCGTCAGGGATGTCCAGCTCCAACGTCACTGGCTGTGACCACCACTCTTCACAGACCTCCTATCCTTCAGGTAACCCTGCCTGTGGGTGTCAGACCATTTCTAATTGTGTTCATTTGGCCTGTGCAAAAAAAAAAGTGCCTTGTTACTATTTGAAATAGGATCGGCCTGATATTATATGATTGTACACCACAGTATATCACCAGTATAATTACCAGATTGATACTGGTAGGGTGCAAGGAATGCATTTTTTTTTTTTTTTTTTTTTACAAAATGATGAAAACTCTAATTTTCTAGAAAATTGCATTATTTGATACATAGATGCATGCATAAATGTGTTTCAACTGACTAGGTAAATTGGTAACCATGTACTTAATTTTCTGAATTTATTGAATTACAACTGTATTAGAATTAGTAACTCTAAACTACGTCTTTATAAAGTGATTTTGTAAATGCCAGCTGCAAGAAGTCTCAGAATATTCTGGGCTTTTGACAAAATGTTTCTGCCTCAGGTAGGGCCATTCAAAAAAAAAAAGTTGACGATGCTTAACTTTCCACAGCTGGGTTGGGATGTTTTTGTTTTTTTTGTTGTTTTTGTGTGTGTGTTTGTTTTTTTTGTTACCTTCCCAAGGACTGCACCAACATTAGCAGACTACTCAAATAAAATGAATGGGAGAACTTTTACTGTGATGCTTGTTTTGGTCTGAATTGGCCCTAATGCACTCAATGGATGAAGCCACCTGATGCATGTATTGATAGATTTTCTAAAAAGGTGAACTGAATTGTGCACTTCCATGGAAATCAATAGCATGTCATGCTAAAATTTAAATCTAGCTTTCCTAGATGAACACATCTATATATCATACAAGCTTTTGGTAGAGAAAGTTTAAATTTGGCTGAAGAGAAAAAAGGGTGGAGTGAAGAGACACATTTTACAGCTATAACACTGAAGGGTCAACCTTCTATCTGTATGGGACCTAATCCATCCAGCAGTGATGGTGCTGAAAAGAGCAGCTCGTGATCAGACAGAGTCGATGAGGCATGTCATTGGGAAATCCTGCTGATGTAGACCTCTTCTTCTAACAACCTGGTAAAGTTTTATGTTTCAAGAACATTCAAATAATGTGTTAAAATGAAAAAAAGTTCTCCCATTCATTTTTATGTGGGCAGGCTGGGGCTGTGTGAAGCACAGGCAGAAAATAAAACATTGCAGCCCTTAAGTGGAAAATTAAAGCAGAGTGATCTTTTAGAGAACACAAACCGTTATCACACGAGGGTAGCCGGTCATCAAGAGGGTGATCAGAGCGATCAAAGCTGGATAACCTTGCCACAAGATAATTCAAAGACATAACTTTGTATTTTCAGGTAGGTGGACACTTTCACACTGCTGCAAACCTGCAGTGCTCACAGCAAGGCCTAACTTTGTCTGAATTAAAATCGGACACACCAAAAAGTATTAACAGATTTGCCAGCTATAAATAAATAAATCACAAAATGACCAAGTCATACACTGATGTCTTTCCCAGTGTTATAAAAAAACACAATGAAGTGTGTCTTGGCATCCTCCTGAAATTTAGTGCCGAATTGCACCTGTTTCCTTTTGTAAAACTGAAGTTTGATGCACTTGTTTAACAATGAAATAGCCCTTTCACACTCTCCTATAATGACTTGAGATCTGGGATTTGAAATCAGGCATCCACTCAAATACTGTGCTTTAGAGGTGATTTTTGTCTTTCCAGAGCTCAGTGGGGGCCACAGTACCAGGAATGACCCCCAGGACCATCAGCCAAACAGCTGGGACCACAGTTACCTCAGTAACATTGAGCAAAGTGAGTTGCGCCAAGCCAAAGGATCAGATCAGGCTGAGTGTCTGCATGTACTGTAAAATCATACTGTAAACAGTCCTATGACAGTCCAAGTACATATTTAAGTACAGAATTACAGCTTAGTAAAAACACAGTAGAGCTTGTTACATAGCATGGTGGTGGTGTTCAAAAATTAGACTTTTTTTGGCAGGAGATAATGGAGAATGTGAAGAAATGCAAGAGCTTCCTGTCTACATTGATAAAGCTGGCATCCAGTGGGAAACAATCAACAGAGACTGCAGCCAGTGTGAGAGAGCTTGTCAAGGACCTGCTGGTGAGTGAGTTACTTAGACAGGAGCCTCTTATGTACCCGTCAGCTGCCTTCATGCATGTTTCATGTTCAACCAGGATATTGACACAAAAACCTTTCATAAAATCCCACCTGGCCTTTAAAAGTTGAAAGCCTTCAGCCAAGAGCAGCATCATCTGGACCTACAAAGAGGACGGTACTCACTCTCAGCTCTTTATCATTTATGTTCTGCTAGGAGGGCAAACTTGAAGCTGAGGAATTCACCAGCAGATTATACAAAGAGCTCAACTCCTCACCCCAACCTTACCTTGTGCCTTTCCTCAAGGTAAAAAAGCTTATATTCTGTTCTGATCTTTTATTGATATACCCTCTTGCGAAGCTAATTAAAATTTGTTTTATATTATCTCTGGCCATCGCAAACAGGATGTTCTTTTGAGGTGCATTTCTGTAATGTTTGTCCACCTTTCTGTCCTCTGTAGAGAAGCCTCCCAGCCTTGAGGCAGCTCACACCAGACTCAACAGCCTTCATCCAGCAGAGTCAACTTCCTCAGCCGACCTCAGCTTCAGTTCCCTCCACCTCTCCCACCTCCAGCACAGTGGTTCTGGGCAGCCCAGCTCCCCGCTTCACCACTCCGGTCAGCAGGCCACAGCTTCAGCCAGTAGTTACCAAACCAGGACAGACCTCGTCGCTGGTAATTAACACCTCAGGTTTCAGCTCAACTGAAATCAGTAACTTTCAGTGGCATTTACAAAATGTTATAAGGCATTACAAATATTTCTATTACCTGTAAATGCAGGTCGAAACAAAATATGCATGGTATTTTGGTAATAATTACATAAGCTGGATTTTAAACCTCACCCTTGCAGGTTCTACAGCCTCAGCAGCAGAGAGCAATTTTGAGACCTCAGGTAGCCTTACCGACGCCCCCCATGGTGACTCTCAGGAATCAGGTCCCTGGCCGCATCATGCTGGGACAGCAACAGGTCCAGCTTAAAGAACTGCAACCAGGTGAGGATGTCAATCTAACAGCACCCGGTCTGTGCATGTTTGTGTCTTTCTTAGTCTGATCTGTAGTATGTATTGTGATTTTGTGTTTCTGCCAGTTCCTGTCAGGCCAGACGTGCCACCTGTTTCTAAACCAGTCTGTGCCACAACTTTGACCCTCGCTCAAAAGAACAAGCTGAAGGAGGCGGGTGGCACTTTCAAGTAAGAACAAAAATAGCCAAACTTCTATCAGCTTTACCAAAAGTATTATTTAATCACACAGGCATTAGCAGTATCACAACATGTAGATGGATAACTAACTTTTGAAGCTTGTCTAGCATGTCAAGCAAAATAATACCAAAGATTTTTTTGATTTTATTGTCAGCATGCCTTTATAGCTTTAAAGGCCATACAGAATACAAAACAGTTAACCATTCAATGTAAATGTTGTTTTTACCTCCCTTACTACACATATTTCTGGATTAATGATTTGAGCCTGGTGTTACTGCATTTATGTTCTCAGAGATGATGATGACATCAACGACGTGGCCTCCATGGCTGGAGTGAACCTATCAGAGGAAAGTGCTAATATCCTAGCAACCAACTCTGGGCTTGTAGGAGCAGTGACACATTCCTGTAAGGACGAGGCTTTTCTCTCCTATGCCATTCTACAGAGGAGAATGCTGGAGATTGGTGAGACACGTACAACATTACAAACAAAACAACATCTATCCTTCTACCTTTTATAGCCCTGAAGGTGTCTTACTGTTTCTTTTCCAGGCAAGAGGTATGGTGTGACAGAATTAGGTGCAGAAGTGGTGAACTACATCTCCCACGCTACTCAGCAGCATCTTCAGAGCCTGCTGGAAAAAGTTTCCCAGGTGGCCCAGCAGAAAAACGGCAGTTTCAAGGTTTGTTTACAGTGTTGTCATAGAGAGACTCATACAACTGTATTTTCTCTCTGTGATTTAAGGTCAGCATTGCAGACAAACAATACTGGTGTTATGATCGTAAAGGGTCCACTGTGTTTGCAATGTTGTTGTATGATGACTCTCCTGTAAACTTTGAAACTTTTTGGAGAAAGCATTTTAACACTGCTGTCTGTGACAGGAGGATGACAATTATGAGCAGAGCAGTGATGTTCGTGCTCAGCTCAAGTTCTTTGAGCAGCTGGACCAGTTGGAGAAACAACGGAAGGAGGAACAGGAGAGAGAGATCCTCCTAAAGGCAGCTAAGGTACAGCATCACTCACAGACATCAAAATAATGTGTCCTCAGGCTATTTGTGAAATTTGTTCAAAATTCTGATTGTATCAAAAGATGCTGTGGTGGCTTTGTGATGTCAGGTAAAATTCTGTCAATTCAGATAGCTAATGTTATATAGAATGTAAACAGAATAGCCCTGTGATAGACTGTGAGGTTTAACTGATTTATACAATCAAAGTAAATTGTAGTAATCAAAGTAGTATTAATAAAAGTAAATATGTAATAAATGTTGTTTAGTTTGGCTTGCATTTAGTGTTCTGATATCCAGAAGCTATTCTCTTCCCAGAGGTACATTGCAGTCTATAAAAGGTTGTCTGTGATTGATCTGAACTCACCCTCAGAGTGCCTGTTAGGATGTAACTTGTGCATCAGAAACATGTGAGTAGTGATATATCAAAAAGCACCAGGGACAAATTGTCAGACTAAATTTACTTCAAGTAGGTATTTGCTATTAAGAACAAAATTAAACATGGATCTGATAAATCACCTGTGCATAACAATAAGTTAGTGCTGTTAATAAATTACTGTTAAACCATAAAGTAGTTCATACACTTAAACTCTTTGTGTATCGGTAGTTGTAATACTTTTTAAGGGCCTTTAGGTTTAGTCCACACTAGAAGTGGATTTACAATCTGCTGTTCAATCAGTTTTCCATGTGATTGTAGGGTATGGATACTCGTACAGAACGGACTTAAATTTCATCGACCACAAATTCCACAGTATCTCTAGTCTCACACAACCTAGACTTTGGTTTTGGGTGTTTTCTTCTGCCAGCATCAGTTATTAATGCGTCTTACTTTCGGCCTTGCAGTCTCGAGCTCGGCAGGAGGACCCAGAGCAGCTGCGTCTGAAACAGAAGGCAAAAGAGGTAGGACGGAAGGAGGAGAACGGTCAACTAGTGCCTGGATCTGTATGTTTATCTACTGTTTGTTTGATTTCTGTGTTGTTATGTGTGCTTTGTCCAGATGCAGCAGCAGGAGCTGGCTCAGATGAGACAGAGAGAGGCCAACCTGACGGCTCTGGCAGCCATCGGTCCTAGAAAGAAAAGGAAAATTTTGGATTCTCCATCCTCCTCTGCTGCAGCCGAGGTAGCACCATCAATGTACATTTTACACAGTTGTTTTTTAAGTTGGGGTTGTTGTGTACACCAGTCACAAAGTCACTATGTACTTCTGTCCATCCAGCACTTTCTGAATGACAAAGTTAAAGCTAAAGTGCTGGTATGATAAAATCATCAGATGACAGTTAAAGCTACTTTCTTTTGCAGTATGAAACAGTGGTTGTGCAAATAGCAGCTAATGATAGCATGAACAGCTAGTCAGTTTCTTTTCTCTGTGGGATGCATCAGTCCATACAGAGACTTACTTTTGTGATGAGCTGTCCACTGACAGCCCACATTTCCCGGACAGGAACCTGCTGTCAGTTATCTGTATTGTTCACATATCTGGAGAAAATAATTTAATGAAGCAGCTGGTTAGTTGTGGCAGAGTACTGCACTCATGCACACTGTCAGATGACTCGTGTAACTACAGATCAAATTTAAAAAAGGCACCTGTCTCATTTAGTCAGTACAGTGAGACAACGTGACAGACTTTTATGCAACGTGCTGCAGCTGCTGGTTATGCTCGGTCCTACCTGCTTCGTATGACTGCTAATGGTTTTATTCTAGATTTTTGATCCCCTTAGTAACAGTGCTCATAATATATGTTTGTATATATTCTCTAGCCCATGCATGTGTTGTGCTTTGTTTGGTTTTCATGGGTGCTTCTTAAAAGTCAAGGATGCCTCCCTGCGAGGATTATTTCTTTTGGGTCTTGCAGAGGCAATGCAGGACCCCATCCTAGCATCAGCTGAACATTAAGTGGAACAGTCGTGAGTGTGCAGGGTGTAGCTATGTGTCATTGAAGGGTCCTGTGGAAGAAGTGGACGCAGCATTTATGAAAGTATTCTCTAATTAGCCTGTTGAAATGGAGGGCGAACGAGTATGCCAATAGACTCATTTCTGGCTATTTCAGTCTTTACTTACCTATGCTAATAAATAAGGTCAAGCATCATTAATTTGTTAAGTGCTTACTTATGTCAGTTAGGAAAATGATATAATTGCAAAGCCTTTTTATGCCAAAAAATTATTAAAAAACAGATTTTGGTGGACTGTTGAAGTAAAATGACCGAAAGTTTACTGTCAAAATGTTCTCGTTTCCAAATTAAGGGACAGGACAGTGCACATGCACATCATACAGATAGGATCATGGGTGCTTTTAGAGTGCTGAGTATATGTAACAGGCATCCATTAAAATCCTCTCAAAGAAGAATTGGTTCTTGTTAGAATTCAAAGGATCTCAGACATCAGAACAGTCTTCTGGTGGGATTAGATGATATACCATTCTTGAAATTTCAACATTTGAGGATCCATCATGACTTTGATATAGATTGATATAGAACCATTGTTTGTGGATTTGTTTTCTTTTATATTTAATCTTTAACTGTAACACCCACAAAAGGAGAGCCTGTCCTGTGAAATAAAGCCAACAGTAAATAGCCCTGTATTACTTCATTGTCACATAATAATAATTAAACACTTATCTTTCACTTATTTTATTTACTTACCTTGACAAAGGTTGCAGTAGTTAAAAACAGTGTTAATAATATGCCCATTGACATTACTACATTTGTGCTGATCTTGTGGACGTATACATATCAAAGACACAATAACAATTTATAGCAATACAAGAAAATAAGTGTGTGTCAGGTTTTATTCTGTATTTTATTCTGCTAAATACCACAAATTCTTATGGCAGTGATTGAGTAGTGTGAAAATGGAGGTGTGGCAGTGGAAATGAAAATAGTACTGTACTTCAGAGGTTTGTGTAGAGGTTGTTTTGTAAGCAAAGGAGACCATAACTGCAGGGCTTAAAAAAGGATCTTCTTAAGGTTCATGGCGATGAACTGCATGTGTCAAAACTAGGGGTTTAACTGTATAACCTAAAACAATATACCCACAGTTATCAAGTGCAGGCATTTCCTTGTATAACCATACCTTACCTTCTGAACGTTAATGTGTTTTATCATCATAGCTTTACATTAACTTGCAGCCTACTACTACTACTTGGTTAAACTCTGTGATGGTACCCATGCCAAATGTGAGAGCAAGAGCAGGGGAGGCGAAGAGGAAGAGTAAAAAAAACCCTTGATTTTCAAATAAATTATTATGGTATAATTAATGATAAAAAAATGCTACTAAATATTTCAATGAGTTCATTGTACCAGCAAGGATTTCATTAGGGTAAAAACATGGCTTGTAAATATAGGGTTTGAATATAAATATAAAAAGATTTGAGAATAAAACAGATAAATGGAAAAAAGATCACATGAATTTTAAATGATATCAGTTCAATATGTCTGTGTATTTGGTAGTAATTGTATGACACTGACACTGTTCTGTTAAATTATTGGCTACAAATTCTACTTTTTTTTTTTTAAGAAAGTAATTCTGTGAATTGTATCAAATCCTGAAATCACATTGTGATATTAATCCTGATATCGTATCGTATCTGAAAATGTCATATCTTTACACCCCAGTCAAAACAGAAGTGAGGAATGTTACTTCATGCATAATTAAAAATTCAAACAGGTCAGTCATAATAAACTGCTGAGACACTTCCCACTTTTTTTTTTACTTGATGCTTAAAGGCAATTGCCTTTGACAACTGATCAATGGCCTACATGCACCCATCTGTTAATTTTCCTAACCCTCTCCATGGTTGTGAGGTTCTTAAGTCTCTCCCATGATGCATTGTGCAAGAGTAAACCCTGCCTCTCTGGACAGCTGACAAGTCTTTGATAGGACAGGCAAACAAGCTCACACTCATTCATACCAACTGTTCATACAGTGTCTTTATCCAGACAATATCTCAATCAGTTTGAGTTAGTGTAGACATTTATTCTTTACTTACCTCCTGTGGTACAAGCGCACCTGTGCCTTGGAATCACTTACCTGATGTGCTTGTCTCTGGACTGTGGAGAAAGTCAGGAGCTACCAGAGGACATGGAAGAATGAGAGCTTGATTGGCTGCACAGGAAGCCCCATTCTAGATACTAAGCAATTCATTTAGCTAATAACACCTTTGTAGTAGCATTTTGAGTGCAGGACTTTAGTGGACTACACTTACATTGTACTTTTAAAGTTGAACGTTAATACATCTTCCCTCTTGCTGGTGTTTAGTCATCGAACCACTCTTCTCAAAAAAAGAAAAAAAAAATCACACCCCCACTTCCCCTTCTAACTTTCTTTCTCTCCCTCCCACCTGTCTCTCACCTTGCAGGGATCAGGATCAGGGTCCTCTCTGTCTGCTGGGGCCGGTTCGTCGAGCTCCAGGCCCACAAGGCAGCGGATCACGCGTGTCAATCTCAGGGACCTGCTCTTCTGTTTGGAGAACGAGAGATTTACCAGTCGCTCCCATTTCCTCTACAAGGGCTTTCTCAAATAGGCTTGATGTCAAAGAGGAGAGAAGGAGGAGGAGGGGGCGATGAAGTGTGTGGAGAGAGCAACTGCTCCCACCACAGAGAGATCATAAGAGACTCTTATAAATGAAGAGGAGGGGAGCTGTAACTTGGCACATTTCAAGGTCTCTCAGATATACTGGAACCTGAAATACAGTAGTAGCCATATTGGATGGCCTCTCTACCTCTCTCCTCAAATAATGCCTATTTTCTTTCAGAGCAGTTATGGTTTTATGTCCCATTATTTACCCTGTAATTCTTCTTTTTCAAGAAAGTGCAAAAAGATTACATGTTTTATGTGGAAGGGTTTTCGTACAAAGAAATTACTTAATACACAATGAATGCACTGTCACACAGTATAGTTTATTTTCTGATTATGTGTGTGTGCATTAGACTTTGAAGCAATGGAAATCAACACGTAAGTTTTAATAAACCACCAGCTAATTTTAAGGAATTTATTTTTGTTTTGTCAACATAATTAGTTTGAACTACAGACTGTGTAACCTACTGAGTTGCCTTCCTAACTATGAATAAGCCATATAGCCATCCAGAAGCAATTAACCCCTCTGTAACTCAAGAAGCCGTAGCTGTCATCTCCATTACGTTATTTGATTTTCGTTTTTCAGCATATTTATTTACTTAACTCAAGCTTAAATTAATGTTTAGCTATTTATTTAATTTCATGTGACACCTGAGTTTTGTGTAGCTCAAATTCAAAACAAATGTGCATTTTACTTGCATAGGATATGTTATAAAGTCTATTTGGAATTTTTTGTTGGGTGTATAGTTTTGACTATGTGAATAGAGATGTGTTTTGTTTTTGTAATCTGTTAATCTGTTCTTTTCAAATTAGTTTAACTAGTATTGATTTCTGCAACTTAACCAGTTTTAAGCAGGCTTTTAACCTGTGATGCTATACCAAACATACATCTACTGGAAACTGATTTCTATTTTTGTAGCTGCCCACCAACACATGTTTTTACTATTTTAATAGTGACTGACAGTATGCTCCAGCTTAGCAAACTGGAGTTTCCTCCTGTAAATTTGTAAATGTTACACCTAAAGTTTTACACACAGTTTTGTATAGAATGGAGAATTTACCCATACAGCTTAAAGAAAAACACATTTTCTCTATTGAAAAGTTTGAATAAATAATGATTTTCCAGTATCTACTTGGGTTTGGTGTTTCAGTCTCTATATATTTCATTGTATGTCACTAGGGGGCAGCATTGCATTTATTAAAACATCTGGATATGTGCCGCGTGTGACAGTGAGGATACTGGGGCTTTGCACGTGAATGAGCTGAATGCCTTTAATTCCTTCCTACTCTACCTGTTCAGAGATAATTCCACTTAATCCTCTAACATCTGTAAAGCCACATGTAGCACACAGTGTGTGTGTCCCCTGGGTCTATACAGGCGTGTATTGAATACATCTCCCATGTGAAAACACACATAATGAAACACATTAATACAGAGTCTGCTACTAGTCGATGGTGTCCTTTGTTGGGCTGTCTTGTTTGAGTCCGTCTCCATTATCAGCCCAGCACACAGCGCATTGGCAACAGCTGCAACATCAGCTGCTAACATTCAGCACAATCACAGGCTGGAAATAATTAGGCCATTCTGCCACTGGGACAGTAGCCTGATGTTACTATGATTGGGAGCAGCTTTTGTATCTGTGTTGGCCATTGAGAAACAATACTAGTATATTTGGAGTTATCTGTGGTGAAGAGCCACAATTTCATTTTCCATAATCACAGTACGTCCAGGAGCCACTAGGTGGCAATAGCTCATTTTACCAAATTAAAGGACTCATCTACAGCACACATTGACTAGAGCAGCAGCCTAAGGTTTTTCTTTTTACTTAATATTAACCAAATACATGTGCTTTACTTTTGTTCATCTGTCAGACTGAAGACCCACCTATCAGGTCCATTTTGTATAACGCTTGGCCTCCCGAAAAAGAGCAATCTGGATTATTAAATGATTTTACCGCACTTTGCTGCTGTGATGATTCGGAGCCTTTCAAAAACCAGGCATTCAGCTGTGAGAACAGAGCGAGGCTTGCAGTCTCGCATGGCGTCTCTGTGTGGTGGCGGTGGTGTTTCAGGTAAGGCCTCGCCCCTTGTGCCTCAGCCCAATCCAATATTTTTCCTGGTAATCCCCCTTCCACTCCTCAACACTGCTGCTCTTTCAGAGTTAAGTCCACATAAGCTCCCACTTGAGTGCCAGAGGCAGAGCAACAACGGGGATGGTGCGGTTGCCTAGCGACGTCTCAGTCACTGCACCTGAGGGTGTTGGGTAAACACCCTGAGCCTGCCAGAGGGAAGAAGAGAGAAGTAACATCACTGCTTCCTTCCATGACAGTTGTTAAAGGAGTCTGTTTTTAATTTGTTTCATTCAGTGTTGTCTTTTTCGCTTTCACCCCAGGGTGGGATTATATAATATACCACATCTGAAGCAAGTTTATTTGTGTGTTTGTGTGTGTGCAAGCACGCTCATGCCTGTGAATCTTCATCTCTTCTCAGTGGTGTGTCCAGCCTTTTTTTTTACTTTATTGTGGTGGCCCAAGTGGGGCGATGTCTTACACATGAAGTACACACATGCAGTATCATACATTTTCTTTTATTCCTGTGTTTGAAGATCACTTAGAAAAACATGAATAGTCCAAAAAATTTCGACATTGGCGGCACCACACCAATATCAAATATAGCTTCTATACTTTAAACACACAATATGCACTTTCTACTGCCAGAAGTCTTAATCAAAACAATAAAAACAAAGATATAGTCTGATTCACAGTAAACTAGCGTGGGATCGTGGAATTTGTTTATCTCATTGATAAACAGCCATGATTGCAGATTTAAAAAAAAAAACAACTGACTTGCATTTAACGGTTATTCTGTCTTGTATTAATGTATGAGAGACAAAAGAATTCAGGCTCTCAGACAGGATGTCGCAGGTAGAACATTTCCAGAGGTAGTACACATAGACTGAACATCAGCTCATGGAGTAAACTCTTTTTTGATTGACACATCATTTCTGATCTGATGGAATTTGAGAGCTCTGATGGTGCCTCTCTACGGTGTGTTTCTCTTGCATTTTCCTAATAAATTCTTTGCTTGTTTACGCTCACAGAGGGGCTCAGTTTTAATGATTGTACGAAGCTGATGAAAGCTCCCCCAGCCCCCATTACTTACATGAATCAAATGGTTATTAAAGTCTTTCTCAAAGTAAGACCCCTCTATCTGGAGGAATAAGAAGGCTTTTTTTTTCATTGACATTACTTTACAGACCAATGAATTCAAAATTCCATTCGTAATCCTGCTGTATTAATGCTTTGAGACAAATGCAGAAATGAGAGTCAGTTAATTAATTTGATCCATTTCAACGCCTCCTTGCATATTGTTGATTAAGCTTTGAGCTTATGAATAAAAGTCTCTCCTAGGAGGGACATGAGAATGTGATTTGGATGAACTGATGTGTCACACTGTGATCCAGTCGCTGCACTTTATCATCCATTAAATGCACAAATCCGGTAGCCTATTACCACTTTTATCCTGAAATTAAAGGGAGCAGTTTTCAGTCTTTCCTCAGGTATCAGACCTAAATTATAAGATGCAACAACAGCTCATTAGTTTACCCCCCCCGCCCCCATATGTCCATTTGCCGTGCTTCCATACCCTTGCTCCACCCAGGTTAATGCTGACTTCAGGACTCTTTTGTTTGGGGTCGCGAAGGGCACTCTGCTTTGGCCTGGAGATGCTATAATAAGACCAATGTTTATGAGCGCTGCTGAAATGGGTTTGTAAGCGAGGCTGAACCTGTGAGGTATTGATGTGGGGGTTAATAGCCTGTTGGCCTCTTTAATAGAGCTGAATCAGGTCAAGCAGCAGGGAGTGTCAGCCCAGAGGAGAAGAATGTCTCTACTTACAAAGTCATCTCCTTTATGAGGAGGGACAGGTACTAAAATGTGTTGACTGTACACACCTGCGGTTCACGCAGGGAAATGTGTGACATTACTTGAACACACACTCACTCACACTGGAACAAACAAGCTGAGGTGCCAGACTCTAAATGACACGGGCTGATGTAAAAATCAAAATTTAATTATTTATTTATTTTTGTACTGTAACCAAGACCTCAGACTATCTCTTATCTTGGTAGTATATTGATCTCACCTAAATCTCTTTAGCACCTTGCTTGACTTATGAATAGTACAGTGTCCTGTGTGGCAGTTCAGTGTGGCAGACCTTTAACAAAGCTTGTGGCTTTGTCATGATGAAAGCACTTCAGTGTTGACGGTAAATGCAATCCATTCAGGAGTTTTTGAGATATGTCTTCTTCTTCTTCTATATTTCTCAGCTGAATAAGGCATCATATGTAAAATATGTAAATGTTAAATTTGTCAACGAACAAACAAGGCATCAAAAAAGGAAAATAACTGACTAGACACCTCATCTTTTATCACCTTTTAAGATTATGCAAGACAAAAAAGGAATTAAGTATGATAAGTGTCATCTCTTTTATGGGTAATCACCATGAAACATATGTAAATTATGCATTCGTAAGGAGAAAAGGAGATTATTTGCATAAAACACATAGGAACAGAGTCATCAAGCTGCGACTAATCAGCTTACATTGAGCACATGGCCAGAAAGGTAGTGCCCCCCCCCCCCGACACCCGCTGTGTTACTATAATATCATCATTACATTTACAAGGTTAATTCTGTTACACATGTGTGCCAGTCAATTATTTATTTATACTAATGACTCTTCTATACATCCATTATTCATGGTGAGTCTTGGTCTGTCTTCCTGGAGTGATGCTGACAGAGGGAAGCAGAGGGGCAGATGGGAATGGAAGCTTGATTGTACCCTAAAGGACACCAGAGACTGACTTGGCTGTGAAGGAGCCATCTCCTACCATTTAGAGATGTAGCCAGGATCCCAAGGAAGACACTTAACCTGTGGCTAAGGTGAGGAATTACATCCAGTTGATTAGAGCAGCCGCTCTGCTCAAGGATGCAGCTTGAATTTCTAACGGCACTCTCATATGTAATCACACAGAGCAGTCGGCTTCTACAGAGCAACTCTGCAGCAGGAGCAACAGCAAAGGCTACATATGAGTTGCGTATGTCAACAATTAGCAACAGAACAGGACCATGATGCACCACTTGTGGTGACTGTGTTTCAGTTGTTTCTGAGTACGCAAAGAAAACTTGGATAATACTATGACTGTTCACAGTGTTAGTGTCAAAGCTGAGCATTAGAGGGTTCAGTTGTCAGTGTTGGAAGAAGTATTTCAGTCCTCTCCGCATGTAAAAGTGGCAATAACACAGTTTGAAATTGCTCAGTAATGAGTACAAGTCCAACTTAATAAAAGTCAGAGAGTGTTCTAATGATTTAGTGTTGCACTATAAAGCTGGTGCACTGGAAAGAAACACTAAAAACCTAAGGAAAAAGTAAAGAAGTAAAAGTAAAGCTGGATGTCCTCATTCTGACTCTAGAAAATGGGTCTGGCTTAAAAACTACAAGATCCTACATTTCCCATAATGCAACTTAATGGTGTCTTTCACTGGGCTCCTTCACAGACGGTAGCCACAGAAGTCACCAACCAACTTGGATTACTTGCCCATGATGTGTCGTACTGAACTTACATGTGTAAAATAAACAGAGCGCTCCTTTAGGAATTAACTTCAGTATTAGCAGCAAACATGCTCAGCATCACAAGAAAAAGCATCTGTCCAGAGTGTTATTAAATATCGATAAGTTAACTGGTAAGCAGCTCAGTTATTTCCCAGAGATCCAGAAACCACTCAGTGTTTATACGGTGGAATAATATTACTTGACCCCATGATACTTTATATCTGCATGACTTAATTAATTAAATTAATCTTAATTTGGTTAAATACAGTTTTTATGTAAATGTGAAATTTGAGAGCACAGGAAATCAAGACTGTAGAGTCTGCAGCCATATCAGTGACTCTAAGGTGCCTTTATCTCAATGCTAACATCAGCATGTTAATTTACTCACAATAACCATACTAAAATGCTGATGTTAAACAGATATGTTTAGTGTGTCAGCCATCTTAATTTAGCGTGTTATCATGCTAACATTTGCTAATTATCAAACAGATGGGGAAATTATTAGTTTTGCAGCTATTTAGTCATAAATCAGTGTACTGGACACACTGAGATTTTGTCCTGAAGATGGCATTAAATCATAGCAATTCACCCTGAAGAAGAAGAGAATGTCTAACAAATTTAATAGCAATCAGGTTATCAGTTGGTAATACATTTCACTCAAAACCTAAAATGTCAAAATCACAGGGTGCTGTGGATCCCCTGCGTCATTACTGCCTTCTCTGCAGGATTAATACCTGTGCAACATTTAATTGCGATTTAAGTGATAAAGCCCTGATAACCAGATTTTGGCATGTGACTCTGCTAAACAACAGTGCAACAAGATTAGGTAATAATCCCGGATGCATCTCATGGTATGAAAGACACTTTGATATGTTACAATAGGAATATTAACCTCTTGACACCTGAGTTTTTGTTTGGTGTGCATTTTTATTTCTCCTTGCTATTTGGGATTAGTAGGAACCATGTTTTTAACCTGATAAGTATAACTAAACTTTGTCTTTGTACAGGAAACAATGAAGTCCTCATATGGGGACAATGGGCAACAGTTTTAAAAATTGAAGTTACACGGTGCAGAGAGGCAAAAATGTAATGTCCTCATATGAGTACGAAGGGTCTCAGAAAGTTAGAATATGTGTAAATAATAAAATGAAGGTGCTACTATACTACAAAACCCTGTATCAGCACGATATGTTTGAATAGCTTAATATAAATAAATTTAAGATTTTATACAAATTCAATGCTTATTTGTACTAATGTAGCTAGTGAAGTAACTTGTAATTATAGCTGTTGAAATTATGTTATGAAGCTAAAGGGTCTTTTATTAGTAAGTTAATCCACTGCAAAGCACATCCATGATTAGCAGGAAATGTTCTCTTTAAATGCACTTTCAGGCCTGACTCACATGAACTTCCTGTCTTGGTAATAGCAGTGTTTTCACTGGACCAGCCATCCATATCGTAAATGGCTGGTCGTTAAACAGCAGATATTCTCTCCTCCACTTGCAGCAGAATCATCAAATTTATTCTGCTGCTTTGATCTCATTTTAGACTGAGTCCTGAAATAGCAGGAGACTCAGAGTGGTGTCAGCAGAAACGCAGCCAGCAGAGCCAACCCGTCCTGGGCGACACCTTTTTGGAGCAGCAACATCAACACTAAACTGTGAACAGTTGATCACACAGTCAGCATCAGAACCAACATCCGCCAGTGTTTTTCCGATCGGACTGCTTCCAGCACCGGCCCAGGAGATTTAACTAACTGCATGGAGAGGAAATGAAAAGAGCCAGGCTTGGACGCGTTTAAAGAAGAGAACTTTATTTACAACATACAAGGCACTGGCTGCAAGCCAGCAGCAACATTTTCAGTCTATATTTGTCATTATCAAGGGGATAAGTTAAGATTGCTTTCTTCTCTTAATCTGCCTGTCTGCCACCAAGCAATGTGAACTTCAGCTAAGCCCATCAAAGAAACATCCAGTCAAGTTAATCTCCTCATCTGCCGACCGGCTTTGACCATGATGACCTTTTACCAACTTGATTATTATTTCGGAGCAGTGGAGCCCACCTCTGATGGCTCTCTCATTAACAAAGGTCCACAATTCTGCCGGGAACAGCAGAATTCACTATTGTACTACAGTAAAGGTTAATTTAGGTTCATTAGTGGATGTTCTCATTACTGCAATACTCCAGTGTGGATGAGGAATCAAAGCACCTCTCATTAACTAGTCCAGTATGCTCCATCAGCTCTGATTACCCAGACCTGCCTTCTTTACCTCACCGCTTGCCCGCTCCTTTAATTTTTGACCATGGCAGGACAACACACGATTAAGTGGCACTCTTTTCCTCTTTTTCATCTTAAACCTTTTTTTGAAATCATACTCTAAATGTTATGCATGGTTTCTGCTCTGCTTGAGTCTCACTTCCTTCCCCACCCCCAACCCCCCTCCACTGACCCCTCTCTACCATCCTACTAATCACCTCTCCACGCGGCCTACCTGCATCGCGCCACCACCTCATTTTTCTCCTTCTCTCTCTCACTGCCTCTCTCTCTCTCTTCTCTCTCTGGGTGTCTCATTAAAGGCGCTCTATCTAATGAGATTACGCCGTGGGGATTAATGGTGTGGCTAATTGATAGACACACAGCCGGAGAGGATTAAACCCCTTCAAGTCCCCAGTGGGATTTTTGGCTCTTCAGCTGACTAATTGAAATCACAGGACTGGACACAAATATACTTCCTGACCCCATCCACTTCTCCTCTACTTCTTCATCAGAGATGCAATAAAAGGACAAATAATGGGTGTTTTATTAGAAAATGAAGCCATATTTAAAAACAATGGAGTCAAAGATTAACTGAGTAGTTGAAAAGGGAGTCTGTTCTGCTTCATGTCTCTTCCCACCACTTAAAACACATGACTCCATTGTTAAAAAGAATAAGAGGGTGCAATCATCCACTGTGCAAAAACAAACCAAACAGTTCATGAACAAATAAAGTGAAAAAGCAGAAATTTGATTATAGCATATTTAAAATATCATGTTGGTGAAAGCTGATACAGTTTCTGTGATGCTACCAGCTAATTCATCATCAGTGGGCTATGTGGTCCTTCCTCGTGTGTGGGTGAGGGCTACAGGCATGCATTGCTGTCTGCCAGAGCATCTTCATTAATGCTTCCACTGGGGGGTGCAAACTTCTGACATGTTCAAATCCAACTCAGAGTGGCTGCTGGCTGGTAGAGACTGATTTTTCGGATGGCAGAGGCCCTTGAATATTTTAAAGCAACATTATGTAACAATTTTGCCTTGAATTAACGGCCTGAAAATCCTTTTCATGACGCTTCAACTTGTATTAGGATGAATGGTGTCTCTGTTACAGTCACTCTGCTCCTTGATGGCCAGTTACTAAGTAACTTGGGTAAGTAGGAAGGAAACCTTGCATAACACTTAGCTGCACCAAGTCTCAAACGCTGACAACTGTCACTGATTTCAGTGAAGCTTTATCATGTTTTATGGAGGTGATTCCCTCTGCTTTTGCCTCTGATGCTCTCTGACTGCTCTGCCTCAACTATCTGATTTATGGTGTTTTCTGAAGTGACCTGTAGCTGCCACTGCTGGCTTGAACTGACTTCCAGTTGTTGGTGAGTTGCTTTGCACAATAAAAGGCTGCAAGATAAATGCAGAGGTTGACCTCCTGTTGTTGGACTAGGTAGTAATAATATCTGACTTGCTCAGTTATATGTCTCAATGGGTTTTTGCACTTGTTTAATGTTGGTCCGTGTTAATGAAGTTGTTGACTCACGTGTGTTTGCTCATAAATCAAATCAGTCCATTTCACCAGAGGTTTAGCTGATGGATGTTATAGCCAGGAGAAAGCAGCATATGGTCGCTGTTACGTTTGCTTGGCACGCTGCTGCTCAGAGTCATTCACAAGGCTCAGGCAAACTCTCACTGCCACTTTAAAACACAAAATTTCACATCATAATATTGTTTGAATGATTTTTACTGGTGGTTCGCATATATACGTCCAAACGGAAAACATTGGGCCAGAAACCTGTGATTTGTATTTACAACACAGATCTTGCAGTCCATACAGACTGTGGGGGCACAAATTGCCCAATTTACCAATGTCTAAATAATGTTGCTTCACCTGTTAAAAACCACAATCACAACAAATCCGCCATGTCACACATGTCAGCATACAGCCTCAAAAGATGCATGATGGGACCATTCAAAAGAGTGGGCACATTTTCAAAACACGTCTTGTTTATTTTTCTGAAGCACACATCCAGTATCTAGATGAATGAATAAAAGAATTCCAGGACACTGAGTAATAGAACAGCTATCAGCAGGCATGGCTAATGAACCTTCCACTGTCCTGAGGCCAGCGGCCAAAAGGACGGACACATCTGTCAGAGATGACACAGAGTGAAAGGGGAAGGCTGTGTTTTCACATAGAAAAGGAGTGTAACAAAACATTTGTTTTCAGAAAATAATCTCAAAAGAAACCAAAAAAAGAGCAAAACATGTAGAAGCGGGCATCTTGAAAATAAAATGGGATAATGCCTAAACAGAAGACAACGAAACGAAAACATCCACATATTAAAAATGAACGGGCCAAAAATCCCCTGAGCCCAAAGAAAGGCTGGAGAAAGAGCAGCAACTTTTATGTCATCAATACTTCAAAAATAGGTATCTTACAGTATTTTTATTTTCTCAGTGTCTTTATACAGAGTATATTCATATAAGTTCTGTTGACTATTTTCACATTCTCACCACATAGTAACAAGTGCTTTAAGTAAAACATTTTGAAAAAAAATCATGCACCTTTTAATAGTTTTGTTGGCCTATAAAAAACGGGAATGTTTAAGGGGACAAAATAAAAACCTTCTCAAATGCCTTTTGTTCCAACATCCCACTGTCTTACACAGTCTGACTGATCAGATCATGCCTACGTAAGCTTTACACTGTGGAGAAAGCAACACAAAACCATACAGGGCAGGCAAGCGTCTCAACATAAAGGCTCCTAGACTCGCGAGTCCACAGAGGAAAGGCAGGCATTCTCCACTAAATTAGAAAACCCCCACATGTATAAAAATGGTCTCACACAATGTCAGCGTGTCAACAGGTGATGCTTGTGAAAGTCAGACTGAGCAGGTCCTTGAAGAAGAGGGCTGTTCCCCGCAACAAACTCCTGTTGGCTTCTTTTGGGCGATAATTCATTGGGTTAACATGTCCGACATGTCTGCCCTGGTTGTGTCCTTCCCCCCTGGGACTGGCTGCTGGGGCTGTTCATCTGCACCTCTGTGAGGGGTGGGGGGTTGGGGGGGGAGGAGAATGACAGGCAGGGCTGGTTCGAGGGGAGGAGGAGGAGGAGGAGGAGGGGGAGGAGGAGGAGGTGGGGAGGCGACGAGAGAAACGTGCCTCCGCTGTACTGCACGAACGGCAACCGATCCTGAGATAGCAGGAGTCTGATACAAAAAACACACCACAAAAGGCACTTTATAAAATGACAGTGCTTCTGTTCTAAGGAAATTCAAGTTGACAGAGTGAAAGAGAGAGTCAGAGAGCGTCTTCTCCAAAAAGAAAAACCAAAAAAAAAAACCGACATTCTCTTCAGTGTGAGACTAAAGCAAGAGATGGTTGTGTTTTAACAATCAATCAAAGCACAAATTCACTACTCTTGTCTCTCACGACCGCCTTGATTCATCCCCAGAAAAGCTCTGGGTCCAGCACGGTGAGAGAACAACAAAAAGAGAAAGAAAAACGTCACACTACAAACTTGCCACTAAAAAATATAAAGCCAGAATACAGTTGCGTTGCAGCGGAAGTCATGTTCGCGGGCTCGGTCGCTGTGAGCGAACTAACGTGGCCCATGGAAGGGTCTGTTCCTCACAGGTCCACTGCAGAGCCTGCGTCATGTTCTCGGCCCCTGCCCGTGGTTTCTAGGAGCGTCCATCAAACCGACCCCGCCTCCCCTGACCCCTGCCACAGCCCCACCCAGCCCCCTTCTCCGCTCTCAGTCGTCGTCCCCTCCTCCGTAGAGGTCGGCCAGCTTCTTGAAGCGAGGGCCCCAGTCGTTGAGGTAGTCATAGTCCTGGTCCCCTGAGCTGATGGAGTTGAGCGAGCTGACAGAGCCGGCGGTCGAACCGCTGCCCTCGTAGTCGAACACCAGCAGGGAGTCGTAGGGAGGAGCTGTGGGGTCGTTGTCTGCTGCCCTCAGACCCTGGAGACACAAAGACGGACAGATTCAAAAATGAGAGTTCTGCTCTACAGTGGCAGTGTTTCCTCCTCTGTGTGGTCAGACCTTGATGCTGTGTGTTTATGGTCTGTAAGCAGAGCTGGGTTGAAGCCAATCATTGTTGTTCACCAACAATATAACAGAGTTAATGGTTTTTCATAGACTGTAACAGTTGCAATAAACCGCTTCTCCTCTTGTTCACCCGCCCATCGGGGTTTTTAATGCTCCATCATGGTCTGAATGCTGTTTCAGAGCCAGACATTGAGCTGTGTTCAGGGGCCAAAGCTTTCTAGCAGCATCCCTGCTGATAGGAATACAACTCTGAAGGAAAAAACAAGTGAATCATCACATTCTTCATTGAAATATTTAAAAATAATCACTGCTGACCGTCCGCCCCTGAAAAAGGGAATCATTCAGCCTTCAAAACTCCTGTTGTGTAAACTTTTGTGTGAGTCACCTCAGTGAGGTAATGTTAACAGGCTGTGGACTCTGCAGCTTATGGAAACAAGGAGACAGCAAAACCAAAATCCTTTGTCCCTCCATCTTTGAACTTACATCATTAATGAAGTCTCCTATATCTCCAGGGTGGGGCAGGCTGGGTCTGACGGGGTACTGTGACTCAGCAATCACAGGTCTCTCGTCCACCCTGCGCACACCGGTCGGCTTGTTGATGATGTGGTCTAAGGACTCCGGCTGCTGCAGCTGGCTCAGGTCGTAGTCCTGGACAGAGGCCATAGAGGACATGATGAGAGTCATCTCACGTTGATCTTATTGCTTTTTTTTTTTTTTTATGACTTCTGGTTTTGACATTTGTTAAATCTACATATTTTTTTCTGATTTACCCACTGTTGCTTCATCGTTAAAAAAAACATCCAGCAGGGTCATCAAGAATGGAATCAAAATGATACATCTGGTCTTTCTCTGCATGCAGTACATGCATTGTGTTCTGAATGTGGCTCAGCGTCCGACTCGGTACATACACGTTGGTTTGATCCCGTTGTCCGCCCTCACACACTTTGATGTGCATTCCTGTTAAGTCTGCGAGGGCTCAGGACTGACCTGCAGGGAGATCTCTGCTTTCTAATGGACGTTTGAGCCCTTTTGTGAATCTGCTGCTCTGCTGTCTTTGCTTGAGGGAATTACCCACAATGCATAGTGTTCTAATGCTAGACAGAATAATGTTAGGGCAAGTCTGACATGCTAAAAAAAATACTAAAAGTGCTGTGATTCGGATGGCAGCTGTGGATTGATCATGTGAGCATAACTCGTAATATGTACAATATAACAACAAAGTGTCACATATGAGCCTTAATCAACATGGTCATGGTGCTTTTAAAATATGTTTGCTGATGATGCAGGTGATGTCTGACCAGCCATCATGCACTTTATTTTTGTCTCTTTCTCACACACACTTACTCTGTCTGCCTACATTTATGTGCCAATTACAATAACTGCACTTTGTGCTTGATGTTCAATTTGTATTCACTGCTGTTTTTGGTGCTGGTTTCTAAACTAAATGGTGCAAAGCAATTAAACGGCCTGTGGGACAGAATGTTACAAAATGCAAAAGTTTGTGTTGTAAATCGAGCAGGTTGTTGAGTTCTCCGAGCTGCTCTCTCGCAGCAGTTAAATAAGTGTGTCTGCCAAGTCCTCACACAGGTGCTAAAGAGTGAAAATATGTCTGCTTACCATGCAGCCGTCTGATGCGAGTGTGTGTTTATGAACTAGATAGCTGGTGTGTGTGGGTGTAGGAAAATAGCAAGTATCTAAAAAGGCATAATTAATCATACATTTCTGAATTAATCAAAGCTGTTGGAGCTTAACATTCTTGAAGGTTTTCATTTATTCAGAAAACGGTGTTTGATAAGAAGAGGTGGTGTGCAGTGGGCGTACAACTTCTAGCAAAAAAAAAAAAAAAGAGTGAAAAGAAAAAGAAAGAAAGGACTCATCATAGAGAAAAGAGCTGCGTAGTCGACTGTATGTGGAATTCAAGCCAGACAGCACTTTCAGCCGCAGCACCTGCTTTTGTGGCTGGGGGGGGGCAGACTGCACCCTGAAAACATCTTTCCAAGTTTCACTTCAACTTTTAGAAAAGTACAACATGTTCTCTGAAGACTCAATCTGCCGTCCAGCTAAACAAACCTTCTCCAATCCTCCTCCTTTTAATTTTTTACATTTTTTTTTTTTTGCTTTACAACTTTTAACTTCTTTAACTTCACAATTGTGACTCATGGACTCATTTTTTGTGTTCTCTAAAGAACACTGAGTACAATTTGAGAAAGGTAAGGGAAGGCACAGGCTAAAACTGTTTATTTAATCAAAGTAGAGTCTGGGCCGAGTTATTTAATGAGATGTTTTGAACGACCTTCATGGCTGCAAACATCCTCCTCAGAACAAGGATGTAGGTTTCCTGAGTTTATCACTGAGAAACTTCTTCAGAACAGGTGATATTTGCTTTTTATGGTCAGCTTTAATTTATCAGCTGTGCTGCTGCAACACTTCATTGATAGATAATTTATTAATCAGCATCTATATGTGTAAATTGGTAAATTGCTTTTCTTGTTCAATCCTTTTCTTTGTCATAAATTACCAAAGACTAGATATATTTTTTGGGTTTTGGACTAAAAGTTGAATATAACAAGAAATTTGGACACAACAGCTTGATCTGTGGGATATTAGGAGAGTTTTTACTATTTTTAAGAAAATTCTTGGCAGATGAATCACTTATTAAAATAATCATTAGTTACAGCCATAATGAACTGACTCATCTTAGAAAATGCATTCTGTTTTAATTTTGTGGCTGCCTCTCAACTCCACTTGGCAGACTCTTAATTGACACTTATTTCCTTCGAAATGTGAGTGAGTTTGACTTTAGTTTCTTTTGTTGCTTGTCACTGTGCAGGGGCGACAAAACTAGTTTCATAAAGTTATCTAATATAATCTATCAATAAATCCAGACATTCAGTAAAAGACAGCAAATGAAAAGGAGAGATTTGTGTTCAAGCGGCTAAAATCTCTCTGCGCTGCTCTGACTGCTGAACAGCATCATGGATATGTGTGTTTTCATGATCTTCAGATGATACCTGGTCCTCCTCTCCTCCTCCCTCCTCGTCATACTTGAGGATGTTGTCTCTGACGTCGTCCTCAGGGTCGATCAGCAGAGGCTTCGCCTGCCTCTCCTTCTCTCTGCGCTTCATCCACACCACAAACAGCAGAACCATGCCTGGGTAAAACACAGTAGTACAGTCAAGAGTAGATACTGGCACCCTTCAAGAAGAGCTGTTGTGGAGAAAAAGTGTCAGTGCAACAGTTTTTTTAGTCTTCGAGCACCATCTTTTTTTATTTATTTACTTTTATGATGGATGCTATATATAATAGTAAAGTAATGATCCCACGCCTCTGACTGTGATGCACTCACTGAGCAGGATGATGATGCAGATGAGTATGGCGATGATGGCCCCGGTGCCGAGGCCAGCGGCTGCCACAGCTCCGGTGGCGCTGCAGTCCCCGTTATCGTCGCAGGGACAAACTTTGACTCTTATCATGGAGCGGTTGGACAGAGGAGGATTCCCCGAATCGGACACAATGATGGGGATCTCATAGACCCCGGAGTCCAGGTAAGGAATCCTCAGCCTCAGCTGAGCGTAGTCACCTGGGGAGAGGAAGAAAGACAGCAGTGATGACGGGGAGGAAACAGCTGGTGGTGGTGGTGGGGGGGCATTAAGTGATAGAGGGAAGTGAGTAGGAGGGAAAACGACATGAATGAAAAGAAGAAAACAAGATTAGACAGTGTGCTGCTGAAAAAATACATTTCGTTTACTTCAGGATAACATGTCATCATGTGCGTAGGTACGACTGAATGACATCCCAAATAAAAACCTGCAACCGAACAAACCGCACAGCATTCATCCTGACATGTACTTTATGCATGCGAGGAGGCATTAAAGGTATAAAACTAACGGCGGAACGTATAACCTTCAGCGTCTATCGCTCAGTCAAGCCGAGACAAGAGCCTCAGTGGGAGAAGAAGCCAGGTATGTGATCAGATTTGTCCTCAAGACAACTGCTGTGATACATCCATCTGGGTGGATTAGGTGACAGATCGCTAGCTCGGGGGACAGAGAGATGAATGGACCTCATTTGTCACAAACGATAGATCGTACGTCAACACTGGATGGCACCCGCGTCTCTCACTGTGAGCTTTGTGAGACATTTTGTTAAACTTGGACTTCTCTCACAGCTTAGAGCAATCCCCGGTCCCTTGATTGATGTCACCAGTTATTCGGAAAAGGGCTTTGCATCCTTTCTGTTAGCTTTATGGTTTAATTCAGCTGGGGACGCACAATGGTTATATATCACTACCACATACGTCCTGAATGTTACATCACCAGTGTGGGTAAAACATTCGCACTATGAATGCGGCAATGTTTGAGCATGTAATTACCACTGAGTCTGGAAATGGTCCAGTTGCGGCGAACGTTGGCAGGAAAAGAAGGCAGCTCGAAGACGAAGGGCCCAACGTTGGGGTCGGCGTCGGCGTCAGAGGCTGTGATGTTGATCCTTGAGTTGGGCCGCGCACGCTCGCACACCTGGGCCTCCCGGGGTATCAGCACCGGGGCGTTGTCGTTCACGTCGATAAGGTAGATCTGGAGGGTTCCCGTCCCGCTGGCTTGAGGCGAGCCTGAGGGGAGGTGAGAGGAAAGAGAGGAGGCAAGGAGATCAAAGGATGAGATGTGAGATAATTACACAGCGACCGAGAAGAGGAGTGAAAGGCGTCGAGGCAGTGGAGAAACGATTAAACGAGAGGAGATGGAGCAAAAAGAAAAAAAAAAGAAGCAGGAAAGCAGAGTTGAGAGACAGCGTGTTGTGAAAGCTTCAGAGGAAGGCAAAACAATCCTTCCATTTCAATTACGTTTATCCAGCTGATTCACAAAGTGAGAAAATGAGGCGTACAGGCGAGTAAACAATTGGGAAGAAGAAGGTTTTGTTTACTGAAGGGCTGAGAGTGGAGGGGCAATGCTGCGTGCATTTGTAGCCGAGCACCCGAACAAAACAGACGGAACAAACAAAAGCGCACATGCAGTTTTTAGTCCTTGTGTTCAGAACCGGCTGCTCTCTGAAAAAAGGCTGAGGCGAGACTCATATTAGAGAGGACAAGACTCACATAAAGATTGCTGTTATCGGCACTCTGCAAAGCCCATTGGGAAATGACTCAAAGGCTAACTCTTCACTGCATCCAGCAAACTAGAGCTCATCACAACCCATTCAGGCTTCCTCACGACTGTCAGACCAGGACAGAAGCATCAGGTTGGGAGACACATTTTTGATGTTTTATGCATTGAAAGCAAACTCTCTAATGTGCTGTGATTACGGCGCACACGCTCACTGAACCGCACTTAACTGACGGAGAAATGTTGTTTATCCGCCGCACTGTTTCCGTTGCTCTTCATGTACAACATGGGGCTGGGAATAAGTGCCTCATTGTTTTTTTAAGTGCAGTGCTCGCTTTAAAAAATGAAAGCAAAGTGAATCGGAAGTTTTTTTTCTTTGCAGCTCAGTCTCGAGTTGCAACTTGAATAACCGTGAGAACACTTGTAATGACTTTGAACTCCAGTGTGAGGTTAAACAGCGTCTCTGAGCGATGCTGTTCTACATACAGTAAACAGACAAACAGAAGACTGTCTGGAAAACGTTGAGCAGTTTGGGTTCCTGCACATGAGGGCCGCTCTCTTTTCTGTCTGTTTTGGGCGGGACTTAGTGGGAAAAAGTGACATCACATATCCATGAACCAATCAGGATTTAGCAACGTCTGAAACAAAATGAAAGAGAGGCTGAAATGAAAAAATGGATGGATGATAAATGATGTGACATTTACAGGATAAATGATCCCTCATTCATTCAACAATGTGAAAATACAAGATTAGAAGTACTGGCTAGTATTTGGTAAAGTTACTAATTTATTTATGTGAAATAGAAATATCTACTTTTCTTTTTTTCAGGTTTTCCACCAAAGATAATTCACATTAGTACATTTATCTTCCTTTGACCGTGCTATTATTTAGTTTCTAGTTATTTCAAATCAAATTATTGGAGTTATATTTACATGGTGCCCAGCACACCTCTGCTGCCTGCTTCAGGTTAACTGCTATAATGAGCAGCATGCATCGACATGGCTGACAGCATCAGAGGAGAGACTCAGTCATACATGTTCGAGACTAAGTTAGACTGTTGAGTATCGAAGCTGTAACTCGCAGGTGTAAAAGAAAGTAAGGTGTTGTACTAACTAGCTTTCACTCTCTGAAATGACACATCAGCTCTGCACTGGTGCTTTCAGGTTTCTTTGCCTGTGATTGGCTTTTGAATTTATGACAAAACAAATCCAGCCTGACTTGGGTTAGTCTGAATCACAGACTGCAGTGGAGGAAAGTGAAAAGACCTCTTCAGTGACAAACCGCACAGATACAGATCAATAGAGTCAAGGTCTGACATGTTTGGTATTGTAGGTATAAAATGCATTTTTTTAGTAGAGGAGTTCTATAAGATGTTAAGTTTCCAGAGGCTTTAAGTCTCTCTAGCCACGGCAGAAGTGCTGGCAGTGAATTATGCAGAACAAACTAAGAAAAGGAAGACCCATAAATGATTTTTCTCTTTCATTTTGAAGTGTTTGTTTTCACTGAGATGTGGTTCAAATGACTGAAGAAAAATGATCAAAAGACTTTAATATCCTTGAAAGAAACAACAGCCAGTTCAGCTTTGATTTTTTTTTCTACTGTCATGGAAAAAATCTGGGAAATTATTCAAAGAAATTAATGGAACTTTGTCAGATAATTATTATAGTTACCAATAGGAAAATTTCTTAACAAGAACACCCCAGTAAAAAATCATGTGCTTTACTTAAATATTCCTGTTTTAACATGAGTTGCTGTGCTGCAATTCTACACATTTCAGAGGGAATCTTTTACTGCACTACGTGAGCCTGGTGGCTTTAAGTTACTTAAAGTTTCTGTGACATATAAAAAACATTGGCTTCTCTTACATGTGATGATTTCTTAAATTAAAGCAGGCTGCACAGAAATATACTAGGAATTAGCTTCACCTTCAAAATTGAGTTCAAAGATAGGTGTTGTCTGGCTCACGCTTACTGAGAACTTACTTTGCAATATATGCAAAAATATACAATAAATATACACAATTTCAAAGGGGTTCATTCTGCAAAATAACTACTTTCACTTTTGATACAAGCTACAGTTTGCTGATGATACTTTGCGACTTCAGCTTGTATTAAACATTGAAAGCAGAATGTTTACTGGTCTTTAAAGGTTACTTAATGGTAGTTTCCAACGTTTACTGCAGTAAATTTTCTTTCATTTCTGATAATCACTTATATACGATGGCCCTTCTGGTCAAAACATCATATCCAAACTCCAGATAAAGTAGTAAGAAAGTATGCACACTGCTCTGTTGAACAAACTGCAGCTATATATTGTGGCCTTGATATTCAGTTGACAACCCCCTGAACACAGTCTGTCAGTATCAGAACAAAATTCTTGATGCAGTGCAGCACAGATAGAGTTTACCCCAGTAGCTCATCAGTGTTGTATTTCAACTTTTTCCCCTATCAGACAGTAACTGGGTGCATCAACTATGTAAAGGTCCGTTGCCCCGGGCCCCAAGGCCCATCGACCGTCTTGTCGGTTATGATTGGCTGGGTGCTTTGTTGCTTCTTACGCTTCGCTTGAGTAGAATAAGTAAAGAGAATTTCAATCAAAGTGGAATATATCCCCTTGTTGACACTGGACTTCAGATCAATAGGCAGTCAACACTTTGAGCTTAAGTTGGTTTGCTTCGGGGCAACAGATCCCTCATTTCTCACTGGAGTAAAAGCACCTGGGTCCCTCTTACTTACACAGAGAGCAAGCTCCTCTGTTTGTAGTGCTTCACTTCTTTAGTTTGGTAAATTGTTGCAGGCTGATACTCAAAGCTTCCAATGACTGATATTCCTCTCCTACTTTTCCATGCACTGAGGTCAGAGCGTATTTATACACAGTGTACTGTGTATGAACAGACCAGCTCATTCATAAATCACCCACACTGTAAGGGATCTGTTAAGAGAGAAGCGAGGGCGTGCCGTATTTAAAAGATCTACAACATTCATGCATGGAATTCCCCGCAAAAAAATCCACAACTGTTTGTTGTGTGTCTGTGTGGCTTCACATCTGTCTGTGTGAGCAGCGTGTGTACATCGTTAGACCTGCTGGTTTTCATTTCCATGTTAACAGATTAGAGCAGACTGAAGCAGCACGTCGTCTCCAGAATCGTGGTTTTGCCCTTTTTGACTTGTGACCTGTGACTGTGTGACACATGTGGTTCTTGGCTATAAATGAGCAGAAAATGATCTGCTAGTGGTCATACTGGACTTCATACAAGCAACATAACAACTTTTACAACAGTTTCAGTATCTAGTCTGTAGAAGATGTGACAGAAATTAAAAAACAAAAAACATCAGTTGAGGGTCAGCATGTTGTCCAGTGAGTGTGCTCTCTGTTTTATTCTGAATGTGAGTAAAAATCGCATCAACATAATTAACAGCCATTATCAGCATCAGTGGTTTACACCATGGAATATGAATAATATTTAGTAAAATGACCTTTCATGAAGCCAATGTGTTAGTCTATTAGACCAAATGACATATGCACTGCCCTTTGTCAAATTCACTTAATGCCAGAGAAGGCCCTGCCATTAGTCCACAGGTATGTAAGTGAAAGAGTGAATGCTCACTTGCATTGTAAAAGCACTTTGAGTGGTTAAAAGACTAAAAAACTGACACATAAATGCAGTTAATTTACTGTAATTTAGCTACTGTTAAGTTATATGTTCGCTGCAGGAGCCCTGTACTGTTAAATCAATCCTTCTCTGAACATATAGAGCCAATATAAAATACAAGACTTCTGTTGATCAGTGCCTGAAAATGTTATTTGATTATGTTGTCACTCATTAGTGAAACAGTTAACAGGTTTATCATATTCTGATGAGCAATGATGATGAACAGTGACAGTTTCCTTTTCAGGAAGAGGAGGATTGATGCATTGCTGTTGATACTGAATTATAGCCGATGCATCTTTCTTGCAATGACAAAAAAAACAAACAAACAAGAACATCAGTAATGGCCACCACATCAGCTGTACATCCTGCAGCAAATGCAGAATGCTGGACGTGTGGTGTCAACTCTGTCTACAGTGTTAGCATGCATGTTTGCTAATTAGACCTGAACAAAAAGTATCAGTGAGGCTGATGTGAATGCTGTTAGTTTTACATGTATTTTGTAATTAACTCGATGGAGTAGAATTACAATCTGATGATTGTTTTAAAGGTTTTTCCTCAATGGGATCAAACTTAATGACAATCCATCCGATGAATCTTCAGTCAAAACCACAAATGTCGACCATGTGGCTGAGCTATATGACAGAGTCATTTGGATTAATCATGTAGGGGACATCAATATCTTTATTTCCTGACAATCGTGTGAACAACTGTCTGAACCAAAGTGGTGGACTGACAGACATTATCATCCCTAAAGCCACAGCTGCTGTGACTAAACACTGCCTCTATTCTCCTGTAGTGAACTACTTATTATCAGATAATCACAACACACACAGGCATCTCGACTTACCAGACTTACCATTGTCGAATGCTAGGAATGTGGCCTCGTACACATTGTTTTTGACGTACATGGACTCTCGGTCCAGCAGGGCCATGGTAGTGATCTGACCATTAGTCCTGTTGATCTTCAGCCAGTTAGCTGGGTCCGACAGCTTGGAGTACCTGCACACACACACACACACACACAGAGGCAGAGAGACAGCCAGATACTTCATTAAACCCAAACAAAACTACACAGACACATGCTCCACACATTAACAGCCAACTGCTGCTTGAATATCAGCGGATGTGCATCTTTTATTTGTTGATTCAAAGTACCCATTATCAAGTTGAATGTTCATTACCATAATAAGCAATACCAGCCAACCACCTTTGAAATATTACAGTGACATGGAGAGCGGAACATATGTTCGCCGAGCTTATCATAGCCGCAGCTCATTAGCATGAAGACCGATGAAAACCTGAACCCATATGCAGATCAGCCAAGCGGCGCTCTTAACAACTTCACTGCTCTTTGTACCCACACAGCCGCCATGGCGGCTCTCATCACCGTCACCAGTCGTGACATCAACCGAGTGGAAAGTGACAGCTGCAATTAAAGTCTATAAATTCATTTAACAACTATGAAGAGTCTTAATAAGTGACTGAGTGGAGGAAGTGCCTCTCTCGCGGATCTAATGAGAAACGGCACATGTGTATGGTCAGCGTGGCACAGCGGGGGCTGGGGGTTGGGGGAACTTGCACGCACAGAAGGAAAAGTGAGAGAGATCAGAGACCAGATTCTGGATGTATGTAAGCATGGCTGCTAGGAAGTGTGACGAGGGGGGAAATGGGGCTTAATTAGAGCAGTGGTTAAAGGCTGACACTGGTAAGCAAGAGCCTCAAAGGCATAAAGAAAACTAACTGCACCACCAGCTAAAGACACACACACACACAAACACTTGGACTGATACACACTCAGCAAACAGACAGACATGTTGATAGAAGCCCATTATCATGTTTCTGATTTTTTTTTTTTTCTCCGAGAGCATAAAATAAAAAATAATAAAGATATACAAGAACACTGATATAATTTCAGGTGAAAGATGCAGTGTTCATCAGGGTGTGATGTTGCTCTGCAGGTTCGATTCTGGTGCTTGTGTGTCATGCAAAGCTTTCTCATCTCCTCTCTGTGCCAACAAGATGTCAGCTCCTGCTGTCTTCATCTGCGGCTGGAGGAGCTGCATGTCTCCCTGTACTTGTAATACTCTTATATTATTATGAATACAAGCATGCAGTATCATTATCACGAGTCACATTTTTTTTGCCATTTTCTATTGTCTGTCCTGATACTGTTATGCATCTTTCTGCCTCTGGCTGTCTCTCTCTCTCAAACTAATCAGTCGAGTCAGGTGACATCAACAACTCTGATACTTTTCTATATATACTTCTAAATAAAAAAAAAAAAAAGTTCTACTATTAGTTAATTTTTGCACACACAGAAGACAGCAACAGGCCTGTTCTACTCTAAACAGCTATAAAGTGAAGCCAAAAATGAATCTGAACCCTTTTTAATTTCAACCCTTTTCCTTATAAGGGCAGTGAGTTTACATAAAGTTAGGTTTCTTCATCGATAATAGCATTTAGAACAAGTCCTGCCTTACAAACTGGAGCTGTGGGGTCTGAAAGAAGGGGTCATTTAGGGGGCAGGCAGGATCTCATAAAAAATGCTATTGAGGTGCCTTATGGGAATTGTAGTGCTGCTTCTTTTGCTGCACAGAAGTTCTCTAAATGTCAGGATATCTTGGCCAACGCTGCTTAGCTTTTGACCGTTTTTTCCTTAATTCCTAATTGCTGGAGTATAACTTTTATCCTAAAGCCAAGCCCTGAACTGAGATGTAAAGTAGAAGTGGGAGTGCAACGAACATGGCCTCAAATCACAAAAATGGCCTCTCTCCACAGGGATAACATTTTAATACTAACAAGAACAGAAATACACACAAATTAGCTCTCCCTGCCACTTAGATCACATCTAATGGTGAAGTCAACTGGCAAAAAGGCTAAGGCTCACATCGTCTTCTCTCTCCTTTCCACCGCAGAGAGAGGAAAAGGCAAGAAATCCAGTAAAAAAAACAAAAGCTGGCTCCTCTCCCTTTCACTGCTCACACGCAGGCCTTTCACTGATCCTCAGTGGGCGCTTGGATGCGTGTTCGCTTGCATTTGTGAGCCTACGGTTGTGCATTTCTCTGTCTTTTGTGTGTGCCTTAGCGAGGGTTTAACCGAGGTCACCTACTGGGAATACAGCAGCAGCAGCAGCAGCAGAGACGAGGCTGTCTGAGCATGAGCCGAGCGTCTGCTGGCAAGCTGCTTTGGAGGAGACAGCAGCTCTGAGGTCCCATCAATAAGAGACCCAGAGACTGACAGAGAAGAAAGTGACAGGGTCAGCAGGAGCGAGGGGGAGGGAGGGAGGGAGGGAGGGAGCGATGAGAGAAAAAGAAAGTGAAAAAGGAGTTCCTTCTCTCAGAGGGCAGAAAGGCTCAGTCCACTTAGTTTGCATGACATGTCTTTTTAGCAGGAGAAACCTGAGCTGTGGATGTTGCTCACTGTTCTGTTCCGTATATATACAAGTAGATCTCCCGCTGCCTTCCTTGCTACCAATTTAGCAGCATTTCCACTGGGTCCTCAGTGAGAACAGGCCGTCTCACTGACATTAAGAAAAATCAATCCCCCTCGTTGGGCCTCACTATGGAGCAGATCGGTGCGGCTGGACCTCAGTGGGCACGTGGGAGTTTCTATCACACAGGGTCGATGCCTGGATGGCACCATGCCCGCTGTGTGTCATCCCAGTTAGGAAGGATGGAGGGAGGGATCAATGGATAAAAAGAGAGGAAGAGGGCTGGGGGATATAAGAGGGGCACACAGACAGTGTCCCACTCATTACAGGACGACCTCGTCACACCAGTAGCCAGGCAACGAGGAGGTAACCTGGCTCTGGCATTTGGGCCGGTTCAGACTGAAGAAGAGGGACAAACTGCAGAGAACATTTGCTCGGACCGAACAGCGGTGACACTCAGATTCAGTGTGAGACGAAATGTTAGAAATTTACAGCTAAATCTAATATCTGCTTTCACAGGAGCCTCTGAATACTGTAAGATAAAACCCGAGCCTGAACATAGTTATGAATCTGTTTTTCATCTTGAGACACAACAGATGGTGGCATGGCATGGGCGGTGAGTGCAGCCATGGCCAGACTTAACCTGCAGAAACCAACCAAACAAACAGATAAAAAAACAGAAAAATATAATTATATGAATAAATCAAATGAATACATGCAGTAAATACGTGAAAAATAACGAGGAAAAACACTCTACTGTAAAGGATGAGAGGTTAGAGTGACCTCAACTCATCAAAAGATGTTTCAAAAAGAAAAGAAACTATGGCAACATAATGGCAAAGAACAAATAACTTCATGTAACATGAAATCATGTGTTTCCTAATAGCTGTCTCTATTTCATCTCCTAATGAAAAGACCTTTGTTTTTAGTTTGTTTCTAAGATAAGTTCTGTTTGTCCTTTTTTATTTATGCTGCTCTGTGAAATTAGTTTCCTTGCATGTCGTATGTTTCTGCAACAGAAGTTAACGAACAATTGGAAAAAAAACAACAACATGCAAAGTGTAAGATAAAACAAGATCTAATCATATTAACACTTTTACATGTGATTACATGTGAGGTCGCTCGTAATGATGAACCCTGGCAGAATGATCACACGCTGTAGCTCCTCTCAGCTCTACAGCACATTTTAATGCCTGTAACTTAAAGGGAAATGTGGGTTTTAATGTGGGTAGTACATGCAAATGATCAGTGGTAAATTTCTGCACCCAGAGCTCCCCACTCGTTTGTCGGCAAAAAATACTTTTGCTCGCTCGAGGGCTGTTGTTGGAACTAGAGATTGTACTTTTGCATTTCAGTATTCCCGCCTCCGCAGACACAAAAGTATAGAAGTCGAATGGGAAAGAGAGAGAGAGAGAGACACCCCCCTCTCTCTTTTTCTTTCTCTTGGGCTGAGAGACGACGGCTCACCAAATTCAAGTAAAACAGTAAAACAAAGCAGGGCAGATCCACTGTGTCACTGTATTGCCTATATTGTGTCTAATATGTTTTCAGAGACATTTTTAGTGAAGCGTTTGGCTGAAATGTGGGACTGTTTGTGACCAGGAAGCTGCCATATTGTTTGCTTTTTCAAAACAAACAAGCAAAACCAAACAAAGCCCGACGAGCAGTAAGCCGTCCGCTGGCAGACGTGGTTATCGGTCAGGCGCTTCAGAGTGTGTTCTGGATAATGCTGGTTTTTTTTTTTTTCTGTGGGAGTGAAAGAAAAATGACTGCCCTTTTATAGTTAACTTCAGTCACACTGCACCCTTCAACAGCATCCAGACAAATCAGGCAGCTGTTTTCTCACAGAAAGCTTTGATAAACTTACTGTAACCTTGAAAACGGCATCAAATGGAAGATGAGGAAAGTTAGAAAAACTGGCTTGTGACCACAGAGGAGCTGAAGAGACAGATAGGAGGAGTTGGTGATGAACAGAACACAGCAGAAAGTTAGACTTGAATCAGATGGACACAAACAGGGCTCCAAATTAGTGCTAACGTAGGTCTGTGGCTGCTGGATGTTGCTGTTGCTAACACGTTTGCCACTTCACAGCTTGTTGGCTCACACTGAGAGGCAAAAAAATCTATACAATGCAGCTTTTGAAGACCATTTTATTTAAACAAGAGGATTTTTGCATTTGAGATGGTCCTGTCATGATGACTGGTTAACACTGCTGTTGTGTCTCTTACTTATGTATTAAATTGAACACATAAGTGAACCCTTCATGTTGTTGTGGGCTTTAAAGTACCTGACAATCTGGTGGATGAAGTGGTCAGGGTCCTGTGCAGAAAACACAGTGAGAGTGGTCCCTGCTGGCACCCCCTCCTCAAAACGGATCATCTTGGGATTAACGGGGAAGACGGGCGGCTCGTTCACATCCTGGACGGAGATGGTGACTCCAGCTGTGGACTGAAGCGAGGACTGGATGCCGCTGGCCAGGTGGGCCTGGTTGGACACCACCACAGTCAGCATGAAGGCACGATTCATCTCAAAATCAACCGGCTGGAGAATAACCAATGAGACAAGAGGAGAGAGAGAAGGAGAGGGGAGAGAGAAAGAGGGATTCAGACTGATGCGAGATGGGAGGAAAATGAGTGGAGCTGATTGCAAGATTGGCTCTAACTGTGCTTCAGTTTGAGAAATGACATATAGTTCAGTGAAAACAATGAGAGACCAAAGCACTCAGTCATCAACATCTGGTACTTCAGAGCAGGTGGAGGAAAACAAGACGCAGCGCTGAATCATAATGGAGAACAGCTGCACGCTCTCATTTCAAAAGAGCTAAATATCAGACACGGGGCAAAATGCAGCGCTTCCTTCTCACCTTGACCACCGTCAGCATGCCCTCGTTGGTGATGGGGTTGGTGCGGATGGTGAAGTGTCCAGAGGGGTCTCCGCTGACGATGCGGTACACGGCGTTCCAGTTGGGGCTGTGGGGCTGATCCCGGTCCACCACCGTCAGGTTGGTCACCACCACATTCACTTTGTTCTCTGGCACCTCCCCTGAAAACTACAGAGCCGGAGGAAGGGGAGGAAGTGAGGGGGGATAGGAGGAAGAAGAGGTGACAGTAAGGGAGGGGGGTAATATCATTCTGATGTTGTTCCAGCAGTCAGCTAATGCATGCTAATAAGCTGATTCATTAAGATTCCAACATTTGCTTGTGCCGTCATCAATCTTTAGGCTTTTTCCATAATTGTTATTATGAAAACAAACTGCTTTTACGGCCGTTACATTGAAATGTGAATTACAAATGGTAGCAAAACAAATGGGGGAGACATTAGAAAGATAGAAAAGGAAGAAAAAAAGGCAGAGGGAGAAGTATTTGTGTAAACGTGGATAATAGAGAATCATGTCTGCCATTATGTTAATGCTGTCCCTTACTCCACACCATGTCTGCTCATATGAAGCTCATTATTTGAACTAATGGATTTCTTCAATTAAGTGTTTACCCATTTCATTTAGATTCTGTGCATTCACCAAATCTAGGTCTTAATAAGCAATTAGATAAGTGCTGTAATTAAGGCAGCAGTAGGAATAATCTTTGGCTAATGATCTTCATTATACTGGAATCTGAAACAACTCCCCTCTGAACTAACTCTGGAGGAAACTTGGTGACAGCTGCAGAGCCTGGAGAAGAATTCACAGCACAGTGGGATGCATGTCTTTCTCTACAGGGATTTGTCTGGATACAGAGGTATGGGCACTCAAAGGTAGACACGCACACACTCACACACACGCACATAGAAACACTAAAAGCTCTCATTGTCAGATGATAATCTGTGTTTCCTCTTGTGAAGTGTTAACTTGTTTATGGTGTGTGTCTGCCAGCTGCTGTTCACTTTAATGGCTCCATCATCGTGGGACTAAAGTGCGTCCAAACCGCTCGATTCCTCTTTTATTTTTCTTTTCTCTCTCTCCCTCCCTCCTTGCCCCCACCCACCCCCCTCCTCCTCTCCCATCCCCAACAAAACGACCAGACTGAGAAGCACAGGACAAATTAAATATGCACTCTCAGTCTCTGGTGTGTGGGCTCCTCCATTTCATTTTCACCCCGAGCTTTTGCACAAACACCAGCACAAACCTTCCAAGCTTGTTTGGGCCGCGCTGTCAGGCGGCCAAATGGAACATGCTCTCTCTGAGGCATACACAATTGTGCTGACTGCAGGGAAGGGACGCTTCCAAAATGGCCACTTGCACTAAAATGCAATGTGGACCATTCGATAAGCCACGAGAGACGCAGGCTTTGAGTTTCTTGTGGATTTTGTAGTTAAAAGGGAAGGAAAGAAAATGAGATCCGATTATAGGTAATCATCATATGGGACCTCATTTTGCCAAAGAATATTAAACACAAATGAGACAAAAATGAAGAGAATAATCCAACCTTAATTTGAGTTACTGTGGGAAATTCGTAATTAAATACGGTTTAGAGACACATTTTCTTTTATCAACCCTCACAAATAGAGCGCTGTAATGTAAAAGAGTTTGAGGCTCTGATCCCAAAAGTTTATAAAGCACAGAAATGGTAAAAAATACCTCATGTAGCTTAAGTTTATTGTTTAGCATGTATTGTTTAAAAAAAAAAACAACTTCTAGTTATGTCATAAATACTTTCAACAGTATCACAGATGCTGCTTTTATTGGGTTTCTAGCACTCACATTATGAGCTCTGCCTTCTTGGAAAATGTGAAAAAAATCTCAAAACTGAGAACATTGTGAGCTTTTTTAACAAAATGATGTTCAGACACTTTTTCTGAAAGTCTGAGGATCTGAACAAAATACAAATGAACAACACTTTCATGTTTCCTGCAGTCGCAACATAACATTCAGGAATACTGCTGAAACAGGAAACTGTGTCGTTGGCACACTTTTTTCTAAGCTCAGGAATTGCATCACTGATTAAATGCATGTGCACCATCTGCATAACTATATTTTTAATACTTTATTGTAATTCATACCACCATGATGTTACTATTGTGACTACTGGTTTAAGCTAACACATTCAAATTAGCTCAAAATCTGCTGCATACAAGCACTTTTCATTAGTTTAATAGCACAGC
>JAQNCA010000014.1:21621069-21646812 GCA_029783725.1 Acanthurus tractus
CATCCATCCATCCATCCATCCATCCATCCATCCATCCATCCATCCATCCATCCATCCATCCATCCATCCATCCATCTCCAAACAAACTGACAAAGCATCAGAAATGATTGTGCTTTCACTGAGAGATGTGATCACAATCAGAAGTTTCCACTGTACGTCTACACTAAGGTGCTCTGCCTATGGGGGAAATCTACTACCTTCTTACTGAAGAATGACTGAGCAGCTGAAAATGTTCCCTTCTTGACAGCAGAGCTACAACTCAACAAGACTAAATGAGCTCTTCCTTTCCTTTATAGGGTGTTGAAAACAACACCAAATGGTAATGACGGCATTACAGTTGAGTAAATGTCCCAAAACAGACTCCTATCAAACTGACATCAGTCCACTTAAGACGGCTGCTATGCTTTCACAACGGAGCAATAAAGATCCAGCTGCTGGCAACAGGCATCTAGCATCGCTCATTTTTCATGTTATGCAGACAAATCAAGCTGCTTTTCCAGCAGCTCTGTTTTAGCACAAATCAAAGCAGAGGAGTGGGAAGTGGAAGAAAGTGGTGAATGGCACTCCAACTCTTTTAGATATTTAGGAGGTAGAAGCTGCAGCTCTACAGGTGAATCTCAAACAGCACTCAGCTCTCACTCAGATCTGGGAGTTCAAGCTTTCAAACCCACGAGTTTTTTTCCAAGAACTCGTGCTACTCCTCACACTTCGCCGAATGACAACTAGCGGGTGCACTTTAGCAGGGGTGTGACACACTTGATTAGCCAGTTTGATTAGTTAAATCGTGGCAAGCACTATAATGATTAACATATCTTGTTCAGGTCCATGTGGTGATATGAATAAAACATTTGGCTTTTTTTTTTCTTAAAAAACAAAAATTCAAGCTATATATCAACTTGGTTTACACCCCCACTAGCAATTTCACTTAATTAGCGTCCTTATGTTTTTCTCTATGCCTCCTGTAGAGAGCAATGAATTCTCCTCACGTCTGTCATGCACAAATAATTACTGAACTGCTCCAAGTGTAGTTGTCTGCGTGGGAAGCAAAACAAAAAGTAGAGATTGACAAAGCAGTGGAAATGGCATCTGGTGAAAAACAATTTCTTTGCAGTGGATGTTTCATGTGAGGGCGCGTGGTTGTTTGTGTCTAAGTGAAGGACATACAGGAAAACACACTTTTTATTCGTTTTTTTTACTCATTACCATCTTTGAGCCACACAGCAAAAATATGGGAAACTGCTCCTTTACACAGGAGGGATGCAGGGAAAGTAATGAGGCCCAGAAGAGATGACAAACATTTATCGCAGCGTGTGAGCATACACACCCCTTAGAAATTAGAGGATGTGATCACTGAGGTCCAAAAACTTGAGAAGGAGCACCCAATTAAACAAGTTATAGGGATTTTTTTTTCTTTTTTCTGTTTGGGGCAATAGAGAAGAGAGAATAGCGGCTTCAACAATAGGATGACAATCCGGTCTGAGTTCAGCTGCCCTATTGAGAGAATGCAAACCTGGATCTTTATTATCAATCCCTGGTTCTCATCCCAAAGGTCTGTGGAAGTGTGCCATGCCTCAATTAAAGGAGATTTTTGCAGAGCTCAGACAAAAAGTTGCTCTTCAGACTGGACGAGGTTATAAAACCAATATTAAAAAGTTTTGCCTTTACTGATACACTGGCAGACAGGCAGTGTGCAAATGAAGAGAAATTCCACGGGGGGGGCAAGCATAAGTCAGTTTCCAAAGATTAGTTACAGCAAAAAAAGTCCACATTTGAGACCTGAAGCCAATAGAAATGTCATAGAAATTCCTAAAAAAGAGCAGTTCATTCACAGAAGCCCACTGACATCACTGAGTCAAACAGGTTTTGTTTGGAGGAATAGGTTGAATCTCCTCTGAGCTGACGTGTGGGACTGATCAACAGTTACAAAATATGTTTGGTCAAAGTTTTTGCTGCTCGAGCGGGTCACATCAAAAACAAAAGGTCACATACATTTCCAACAAAGATAATAAGGAGGGCTGGTCGATGTGTCTGTGGCTTGCGGGTAAAGCAGATGAGTCATGCAGCTCTCAGTACAGGCAAGAGCAATTCAACTTTTCAAGTGATTATGCAGACAGTTCAAAGTGAATAACTTTTGTGGTATTTCTGTTTTGGGTAATTGTCTGAGAAAACAGACAAAAACAGAAATCGACCTTTGAGATGTTGTCTGCTACTTCTGTTCCACCGAAGCAGATCCAACAGGTTACAGCATGGTGAAGAAGTGGGATGGAAGACATGGAAGAGAGTGATGACTGCATGAGGGCTGATGCTGAAATTTCTCATTACAAAAAGCAGCTAAAAGAGCTGCTCTTGCTTGTACTGAGAGCTCTATAACTTAAAGTCCCCCCACTTTAGGCCACAAACTTATCAATGAGCCCCCTGTAATGTTGATAAAACTGCTTTCTAAAAATGAAAGACAAAACCATAACATTAAACTGGACTTTTTTTTGAGTTACTTGTTTAAGTGGTCCCTTTTTGTATATCTTTACAACTTGGATGAAGATATAATCACATTTTAAAATCACACTTCTGCAAAAATAGTAAAAATTGTAAAAAGCTAGAAGGTTCGAGTGTGTGAAAGTCTCATCACTGTGTATTTTACATCTCAGGAACAATGTGCATGTTTTTGTTGCCTCTGTTGAAGCGCAACATGTCCATTTTTCAGGCTAGCAGGAGGATTCTGGTCTTCCCCTACTGAAGAGTGCTGACAGAGCCAGTGCCACAGACGGGGGACGGAGCAGCTCTGAATGTAGCGGCAGCCTTGTTCGTTGAGCTCTACCCCGACAGCTGGGGAGCTCTTATCAGAGCATGCGGCTGGAACTGTACTGGCACGCACGTTGCCGACGGCCCCGCCGAGGAGACGGGGATCACAGTGTGTGACGCGGACACACTGCTCGCTCTGCCTCTGAGCCCGGCTGCAGACAGCATCTGTCTCCCTTTGGATTCTCAGACATCCAAACGCTCACATAAAGAGCAGCTACAATCCTGTAGGTCTGTCAAGCTGCGGTCAGCATTTGATTCTATCCCATCAGCGGGCTGGGAATAGAGAGTACAAGCTATATACGCGGCGAGATGCAGTTAGGTGAAGGCGTGAGAGCACACATGCGCAACATCACTGTCATCAGCATAAAAGAAGCTGCCTTCCGTCGCTGATGCCTCATCAAAAACCTTCCCAACAAACTCTTAAAAAACCAACCACATGCTCTGCCACAGTTAACTGGGCCAGGTGTAGCGAGGCTTCCTGTCAGACCAGCATGAAGGTATCGGGGACCAGAGCCAGATGCCTGCAGACAGACCCTGCACACTAGAGACTTCACTGGCGGGGAACACTCAGAGACGGGGGGGGGAGGGATACACCTCCCATCACAGAAACTAATCTGGATCTTACTGTCACTCACACTATCTCTCTCTGTGTACACAGTTTGTCTTTATCTGTCACTGTGTTGAAATTAACTGTCATCATCCAACATCTTTGTCAGTATGCACACTTCCTCCATCTGAATGCTCCAAAAAACATATTGCGGTTGAGCTGCTATTACATGATGTTTTTGACCAGGACTAGAAAATGTATTTTTCTAGCATTATCTGAGAGACAGTGTGGCAGCAGAGCAGAAAAAAAGCAATTGTTGAAGTGACATATATAGGGTAAGGACTTTTGGTGAAACTGTTTGTTGTAGTCTGACCTCTGACCTCCTTGTTTAGGCCTGTAGGCATTTAGTCTTTGTAGAGACTGTATAAAAAATAATTTGGACAGGAGGATGGGATGGATGAATCTTTTTATTTCATTCTATCCCTAAAATTAATATTCAACAAAAAAAATATGTCCCTGGATGTCATTTAATTACATCATGGTGAAAAAACTCACTTTGGACAGTTTTTAATAAGAACCGAGAGGAGTCTGCTGGTTTTAATGAGGAAACTACAGCCACAATACAAAGACAGGACTGTTATTCTCTGCCCATGTACAAAGTGTTCTTTTATATCCTATGCTGTGCACAAAAGCCAACTTGTTTATCTTTATTTTTAGGATATTTTATGCAATAAAGCTCAAAAGAAGACTTAATGAAAGCATAAATTTGTATTAAAAAAGAAGTTTGAGACTCACTGTTCTGACTGTCAGCTCTGGGGGATTGTCGTTGATGTCCGTAATGCTGATGAGGGCTGTGGCCGTGTTGGACAAGCCAAAGTTCAGGTTGCCCTCCATGTCAGTGGCCTGGACAATGATGGTATACTGGGAAACTTTCTGTGAAAAAAGAAGCAAAAAAGAGAAAGACACTTATGTAGATCAAATGCTGTTATAAATCCAAACAAAGGAATCAATCAACAAATAAATGTATTTTTAATGTGACAATGACACATTGAGTCACATGATTGAATAGATAAGTAAATGCAGGGATGAAAAAAACAGTCCAGTACACACAGATCTTCCCTTCTTCCACAGGAGATACGACAACTGGAGTCTGTTAAAGCAGCTTATTTGCCCAACACCAGATAGTAAACTGCACACACACACACTCTCACGTACACACATGGACAGAAGCACAAAAATGGGCAAGAAGGGAGCAATGTGTTTGTAAAAAGCCCATCCATTATTGCCTAAAAGTCTTGGCTTTCTGCTGTGTGAACAGACCTGGATCATCACTCATTTTAATGGAGGCGCCGCCACTTTAAGATGCACCACAGTGCTGCAGATAATACCAGGTGGTGGACGGCCCGCACTTAGTCCGGTTACAGTGAGTGGGAGTGTACTGCAGCACACACTGCAATATTACAATTCCACGAGGGGAAACACCATCAAACACCGGGCTTTGTGTAGATAAAACCAGAAAAACAAAGAGGCAGAGGGACCATGCAGCCACAATGCAGCTTTGTGTGAGCGTCGTGACGCTGTCCGTGGTGCTGAAAGTTCAGTCCGTCCCCAGACTCACCACTGGAAAGAGGACTCTCTCCCCCTCTCTCTCTCTCTCTCTCTCTCTCTGTATAAGCCTTTCTGCTTTGTAGTCTCTTTTTCTTCCTATTAATCCATTTGGCTCAAACCTCCATTGTGTCAGAGCAAAGAAGACAGCAAAAGAGAATAAACGTCAAGGACAGGCCAGTATTCTGCTCGCAGGGCCTGCTGATTTGTTCAGCATCCACAATGTGTATTATTGATAGTCTGGTGTTAGTTTGTCGCTAGGCTAGTTTTGCCGTATTCACCCTGGGGTCGCGCTTTGTAACAGCATGACGGCCGGTGGTGCTGATGTCAGGGACTGCCTGGAGCAACCAGAACAAACTCGGTGCAGAGGTCTTCAAGGTGTTGATGGGGGAGTTATTGCTTGCATCTTAGGTGGCTGCTGCTTTTCTTTTTCTTTTTTATTATTTCTTTAAGTCTTGGCTTTTTTCCCCCTCTAGTTTATTCTTTGCTCTTTGTTAACTCACATTCTGTGCTTCTTTTGATCTCTTGCTATCTTTCTCATCACATCTTAGTCGCTCAGTGTTCTCCGCCTGTCTGTTCCCTATCTGACTATCTCTCTCTCTCGCTGTCTTTCTGCCTGTCGCTGTATATCTCTTTATCTCCTTTTTTCATTTGTGAAGGATGCAGTTGATTGTTTGATCACTCAAAGTAGTTAAAACTCCATCTCCAAGTTATTATGAAGTGCTTAGACGTGTTAATCTGCACCAAACCAACCCTATTAATGAAAACTCAATACCGGCTGCCCTTTATTAGACTCATAATGAAATATCAATACCATCTCCCCTCTTAGAGCGCTTCAGTAAATAGAGCCTCCAATGAATGTGTCTCTCTGCAGCCTCATTTAGATCCGGTCACATACATCAATCTAGAAATAGCACCAGATGGCTGTAGGAAGCTAACAGGCTCCAGCTTTGATGGATGTTTTTTCCTCTGGTCAGGTGAGGAGGAATGACTGGAGATGAGCCAGCAGGTGGAGCTGTCACACAGTTGGAGGTGTGGCTGATGCGTCCTATCCTGCAGCGTTATATCACTCATCTGAGGGTAGTTGTGAGTTTATGGCCCGTCTAGTGCACACACACATATCCGGTAACGCTCCAGTGAGTGGGAACAGGTGGGACAGTCAGACTCTTACACCAGGGATACACGGGCACGCCAAACACACACACACGCACACACACGCCATCCCACACACATACACACACACACAAGAGCCAAGAGCCAAACACACTCTGCTGTCCAAAAGTGGCTGCCCGAACAAGCCAGTAAAGGGCTCTCTAATGAGCCCTATAGAAGAGCTGAACAGAAAATCTCTCTGTTAGATTAGAGTCCAGCGCTGGCAGGAAATAGAGCCTCTTGTTTCATGACCAACAGCAAGAGCCCAGAGTCCCCCCAAGGGCCCTGAGGCCTCAGGGACTTAATCTGTGGAAGCTGAGAGCCATCAGAGGCCACAGAAACACCTGTACACAGAGCCCTGCCAACAATAAAAACACAATCCCTTTCTCTTCACAGAGACCAAATTAGGTAATTTACCATCCAGCAGACTAAAGGAAGCACTCGGAAAATGGCTTCAGGCTATCAATGTTAGCCACTCCAAGAGTCAAGCCAAGCAGCCAGCATGACAGGTGGGAAAAAAAAAAAAGAAACTAAAAACACTGGCTGCTCTCGGGTTGTAAGCAAATGGACTTGTGCTGCAGTGAGACTTTGTTGGCGAGAACAAAGCAGGGGAAATAATGGTCGGAACGTGTAAGGCGATGTCAAACAAGAAAATGGAGAGGAGTGGTTTTCTGGCAAAAAACTCATACAGTGCTGAATTAATTATGCCTGAGCTGAGTGTGCATTTTCACTCGGTTTGCTGTAAAAAGGACCACTCAGGGAGGGTAAAGAGTGAGGGACTCTGTCAGTGTCATTTGTGAATCGAGTTCCGGCCTGCCAGACTCCGGCCGGCCGCGGTCATTAGTTTGTCACTTCCAATCAGTCTCAAATGGCCTGGTACTCGTGGCTAAAAGCGCACAGACCGCCTCCTCTCTGTCTAAGACTCCCTCTCTCTCTTTACCTCAGTGACCCTTTGGTTCACTGACCTCACTACAGTTTCAATTAAATTTACTCAGTTTGATTCGATGCTGTTTGATTCCACTTAATCAGATTTTGGTTCAGTTCAAATCAGTTCACTTTACCTCAATTCAGTTATACGTCCATGCTGACAATAAAAACCTGGGATATCTACAGTTACAAGCGAGGTACCTGCGGTTTTGGGGACCGTGACAGTGAAACACAACACATAACCACACACTTATTTTCTGTTTTCACACACTTTTCCAGGTAGTAGCAACGATAATTGTCTTTATCGTCGCCATCCATCCTTCTCTTCAGCCCTTGCAGGGATGCCTTTCAGGCTGCTTTGAGGACACAAACTGCTCTGCGCTGATTTGATGAGAACACAAGCCAGTGAAGACTTATTGCAGGCAGCGCACTGTTCTCTAAAAGCTTTTTCTCTGAATCCCATTGTAGAGATACGTGGGTAAATCTGAGATATAAACTCAGAATCCACTTGATTAGATACGCCTCCACATTTACGCAAACGGCTCAGAGTCACATACTGGATAAATAGAGGCTGTGAGTCACATATGAAATAAGCTGCTAGAATAAAGCACCCAACACGACTGGGCAAAGAGTTTGGTTAATCGTCCAAGTGAGCATTACAAGACAATAGACAGGACATGATTAAGCAAATACGAGCATGATGAACATGCTGTCAGACTCGCTGGCTGCAGCATTTTACAAACAGATAAAAAGTGTATTGTCGGATAAAGGCGGATGCTTCCTGTTTTACAGAGGCAGTTCATGTCAGGTTTCATTTTTCTCATCAAAGAAAAAAAAAGTAGGGCATGTGGTCACCAAACTATGGCAAAACACATCAGATACCTGTGGAAGGTTTAATATTTGTTGATTCCAGGCCTTAAAGGCATAGTTTTTAAAGCATGGTTGTATGATGTACTTAGGAATAGTCAGTCGATTACCTACAGTAAATGCAGACTTGCATGGAAGAGCAGGCGTAAAGACCAGCACTGAAACTTCGGGATGGACTGCTGCAGAGGGGGCAGCAGCGAAATGTTTCTGAGCAGCATACCAAGGCCCATCCAGAAAAAGATTATCAGTTTAAGTGTTGGCTAGATTTAGATTATTTTTAGCATTTTATCTCGCTGTCAGAGAGCCCTTTCAAACGGGAAAATGTCCATTAGTGACCGTGCAATGGACATAACCAAGTACATTTATGAGATCTGCAGAGAAAGGTCAACATTGATCACATGTAAGTGAAAAAGTTCAGATGTAATTGGTACACTGCACTTTTTTGCACTGCATAAAAACATGCGCAGATGCAATGCAAATTGTCTGACCATGGGTTCTTTAGTATTTCCTCTCAGTTTATCATCCCACAGGAGGCTAATGGGATCTGACATCTGTGGACGTATTACAGGAATTCCTTTGTAAAAACATGAGATTCAGCCCTTTAAAGAATGAGCAAGTGTCAAAAGGTTCATGGGTAGAGCAGGAAACACACAGATTAGACAAAAGCATGAACATGCAAACATCTGCAAAAATATTTCTCTGTAAGAAATAATTATGTGAGAGCTTCTGAAAGTAAGTACCTGACCTGAACTGAAATAGAAAAGCATTATCTGCAACGGAGGGCGGAAAAAATATGATTTGAAACTGGAGTGGCTCATGTACAAAAATATCAGCTTTTCTGAAGACGAAACAAGGTCTTATTCAGTGCTAACGCGGTTCGTATTGCAGGGTGGATATGCAGCGGGTATAGTCTTGATTGAATGCTGGCCACAAGCAGTCCACATCCACCAACATGCATCTATATTCTTCATTTAGCAACCCGCTCACAATCCTCTAATGGCTTTGTTGTCTTCCTCCTGCAGCTTTGGTGCTAGGCTGCAAGTTAACATAACTCAGTGTTTTTCTCTGAGACAATAAAGCCGCAGATCCATTTAGGATGCCTGCTCTCAGTCTGCATCCCCAGACTGCAGATCCTAATGGAGCTAAAGGCTGTGGGCACTCATGTGCTCGAGGCAGTCCAGGCAACGTCCTAATCGGTGGCGAGACAGCCCAATGTAGAGCTGGCATCAGCGTGGTGGACAGCCTGGCGATGGTCCACACCACACCACGCCACGCCATGCCATGCCAAACTGTTCCAAATCCAGGCCCCATGGGAGATTGAGACAGCCTGGGGTAATGACAGCTCTGCCTGCCAGTGGGACCCGAGCCATGGAGACAGGGCACAAAGGGACAACGTTTATGCCAGCTGTGGCACCTTGACATCTCCCACTTTGCTTCCTACCTGCTGCACCAGAGTCTTCTTCTATTACATATGTATTTTTCTCAATGAATACCCTGACACAAAATCGATGGAAATAAACGTGCAAAACATACGAAAAAATTATGCAAACGCTAATTTAAACCATCACCTACTACAGTCCTATTTCTTTCCTATAAACCTGTAAATACAGTACATCACACATGCAAACATGAAGCCAACCCATATAAATAGCTACAGATGAAATATTGTATGTATGTATGGATTCAAACACACGTGCGTGGCTTAGCTCAGCCTGTGAGCCCGTGTGCAGAGGTATGTGGAAGCATGTGAGGTCACAGAGGGAGAGGCGGTTGCGGATGGTGGTTGAGGGAGGATAATTGGTATTCAGCAGTGTCAGAGGTAAGTGATTCGAGGCTAACCTCTATGTACCCCCTGGTCTCCTCAACACGAGAGACCCTGCTTCACCCCTTAATTAGTACATGAATATTCTAATTAGACACCAGCATGGTGGATGAGGATTAGCCAAAGTGTGAGAGAAAGAGATGGGAGAGGAGACAGAGAATATAAAGTACGTGCCTCAAAGGTGTGCATAAGGTCTTCAGTGTCAGTACACATAGTATGCATATTCATGTTTTGGTGTAGCTGCATGCGTATACACTGCTCTGGGTTCATGGATCCAGTTTGACACTTTGGGTCTAATTCATCATACCTGCTGCTGCTCCCCAGTCAAACTGCTTTTTAAAAGCAAACACAATGGCATGGAAGTGTGTGTGTGTGTGTGTGTGTGTGTGTGTGTGTGTGTGTGCGCACAAAAACGTGCCAATGTGTCTATGACTGTTTGCGTGTTTGTGTTGATGACCTTGACAGCAGGTGGGTGAACTCTCAGGTGTGTCCCAGTTTTGGTGGGAGGATCAGAGGCAGGTGGGACTGAGCCTGGCTTGATGTGTCCAGATTAATGAGCTTTTTCTCACTCACATCAGCTGCTACTGCTGCCGCCCGGGCCAAGCTGGAAACAGGGACACAGAGCTGGCTCGCATTCACTGGATTCATTTATAATGTCCCGTGAATGCATCTTGCCATCATGCAACGCCAGCTCGGTTAAAAAATAAAATTTGGATAAGGAAGCAGATTTGATGCATTGTATTCTTCTGCTTTCAAAACCTGGTTTTGTTCTTGAGATTTTGACCGTAATTATTCTCCAAATATGCTTTCCTTACTGTTGGGAAAATCCTGTTTTAATTTCCAAAGAGTTGTCTGGCTGGGTTCAGTGCCAAGAGGGACCAGCGGGACTTCTCAGAATATAAACATTATGAGACACACTCAATGGTGCTTTAATGTTGGTAGTAAAATCAGCCAACTAAGTTACGAGGATGAGATTATCCTCATAATGGCGGCATATGAATTTGAACGTTTCCCCAATTTTGCTCGTTGTATTTCTCTTTAATCTCACACCACTGAGAGATAAGGGACTGTTTGTGTGTTTGAGGGAAAAAGAGATGAAGAGAGAAAGAGTGAGAAAGGCTACAGGGTGAACAATCTGCCATGAAACACCACTGCTCACAGTCACCTGATGCAGCTCGGGATAAACAAAAGCCGACCCCGCCTGACCTCTCTCATTAGTAGAATAAGATGGAAGACGGAGCAGGGATAATGTGTGTTGTTGTGGCGGTGGTGTGTGGGTTGGACTAACAACCACAACAAGCAACAGACGCACACACCAGCAGCGGATGAGACAAAAGTCGACAATGAGGCGAAAGCTTCTGCGACCTCGTCAGCGGAGAGGTGCTGGATTTGCCATTAAATCTGCCCTGCAGTGCACTGCTAAACAACAGATCTTACTCATCATTTATATTTATACACAAATAAGAAAACAGGCAAATGACTGGACTGTTTAAATTAATTTTGTTTCGCCATTTGACATATGAAGGGCGCATTTTTTTGTTTTATTTTTTAAGGATTTAGTTAAATTCAGGGATCAAATTGTGATTCAGGAAGCATCTATATGTGCGGTATTTATTTTGTCATTTCATAGTACTGAGCATCCAGATACGATGTATAGGGTAAAGAGAAATGCATGTATTTTGATGTACAAAGTTGATGGTAAATGCATGTTGAAAAAGAAAGCCTTACTTGAAAACCCTTGAAATATAAATATAAATATAACTTTTAGCAGTTTCAGTTGCATTTTCACTCCATTCTTTGACAAATATTTGGTGAATTTTGGGATTTGTTTTTGAACTTTACTATTTGAACTTTATATACTAACCCGTAAAATGATAAATAGACCAATGACATTAAAGTCAACATCAGGTCATGATAACTAGTCAGTATTGCAGCTAACCCGCATTTCATCAACTGCATGTGTCTCTTTCTAAGAAGATAAAGGTTGCTGTGAAGCACTAAACTGCTGTGTTTTATATCTGCATGCGTGACGTCTTGTTTGGTCTCTGCAGAAAGGCTGCGTGACAAAATGACTGAATGAAAAGACTTGAGTAGGTGGGACATGGGGGAGCAAGTCGATAGCTGCCGATCGGAGCAGTGGCATTAAAAACTCAAGAATCTGTGCAAACAAGCTGAAAGTGAAACGCTTAATCGTTAAAAATTGTGAAGAACACTCATAGCAAATTCCCTGCAACAAAAAGTGACATCTTCAAAATTGCTTCTTTTGTTCCACAAACAGTTCACACCACAAAGACTTGTCATTTACTATCATTGATGACAATAAAAGCAGAAAATCCTTACATTTAACAAACTGGAACAGCAAATGTTTGAGATTCTGGCTTGAAAAATGGCTGAAACAATTTTAAAAAACTGTGAATAATATTGTCACAATTTCTGAAGGCCCAAAGTGACATACTCAAATTGTTAATGCTTTTCCAACCAGCCATCCAAGCCCAATGGAACTCTGAACTTTCCCAAACATGCAAAACAGTAGTAATTTTCCCATGAGACCTCTTGTATGGTGATGGCTTTTTTACCTATTCTAAGAAACTATTCAAATCGGCCACATCTATTTGAATTCACACTAAATTGGTTCTTATTGTTTAAAAAAAGAGGCATGGAGGCAAAAAAGAGCATAATCCTCATTGCAGCCAAAACTTCTTGGCAAACCAGCAATTTGAAAAAACAACAACAAATGTACTATCCTCTGTCATGGGACTGTTTTACATTACAATGTCCAGCTGGTCAGGCAACTTTTCCTGCAGTGTTCTCAATTTTTCTCAAATTTCTTTCTGACTGTCACACAAGTCTCCTCTGCTCAACAACACATTTGTTTGGTTTTAATCACTCCTACACGTATCATGACGAGCCGCTTGCTCGGTGCTGCCACCTGTCGCAACTTTCGTGTAAAAGAGCTTTATGCTTTTATGATGATGAAAAAATGCACCCTGGTGGCCTCAGAAGCACATTGCCTATGTTCAGCTTACGACATGAGTCACTGGACAAAGATTTCCTTCAATATGTTTAAATCACTGACTATATAATATTTGTGATGTTCATTCAAAAGCTTTGTTTCCAAAAGTGTTAGTTTCAATAAGGGTTTATGTAATTCTCTGTGTGCGATTGGTGGAGCGACGCCCTCTATTGAAAAACTGCAACTTTCCAATATCTGTCCATTAAGCAACAAGAGTCAGCTTATCTTAGATAATGAAAAAGAAAGTAACTGCTATTCTGGCTCCGTTCAAAACTAAAACATCATTCTAGCAGCACATTTGTTGCACGAGCTCCTTTTTCTCTCTCTTCATCTCCTGACTGCCTGCATGCTGTTACATGTCCAATTAAAAAAATATAGACAGAACATTTATTTGTGATGACTAACTCTTCTTTTATGAGTTCAGTTAACCAGCACCCAGAACTTGAAGCTGTCCTCCGACAGGGTGGACTGGCCTTCTTTGACACCTGGATGTGTCAACCAGAACACTGAAGGGGGGGGACACAGTGCATGCAGATGACACTGACCTCTCTGTCCAGGCCGGCCGCCACTGTAACTATGTCTCCGGTCTCGCTGTTGATGGTGAACATGTTGGGGATGGGGCTGTGGGGCGTCTGCGAGAGGATTCGGTAGCGCACCATGCCGTTAGCTGTGGTGGAGTCATCCGAGTCGGTGGCTGTCACCTGCATCACGGATGAGCCTGCGGAGAGAAAGTTTGTCAGTCAGAGAGACTCAGAGTGAGGCAGGATACTCTGAAAGGCAGTTGATGTACGTCAGTGCAAACAGCAATAGAGGAGGTCAAATTGGGAAAAAAAAAGGCAAGACAGAAAAACAAGCAAGTTACATTCATTAAAATACAAAGATGTGCTTTTCAAGGTCCTTCGCACCCATACATTTTGAAAAATACATACGGCATAATGAATGTTGCTTGTAAGCCCATTACTGTTAATGAATTTGTAGAAAATATCAAAGAGAAGTGAGAGAGCTCTGCAGACAACAAACCCATTTATAAACAAGAAACAAGTCAATCAGACTCTGCAAATTGCGCCGACATTCTCTGTTATCTGGCGAGAAACTTTTAGAGGGAGAGCTATTACAGAGCACAATACAAAAACACAATCTGTTAAATAAGCCCCTATTTTAAGCTGCGCTGTTTTGTCCTTTGTACATAGCAAGCTAGTGGGGCAAAGTTTCCACCTCTGCAGAGTCCATTTAGTAATGAGCAGCTCTGGGTCTTCTGCCATTTCCACCATCCATTATTTCAGCCTTCAGTGGCACCGTGGCTGCCCTTAATGCTCCGATGCTCTCTCCCTATTTGTCTTAGAATCACGGATAAACACTGCCATTTAAGGCAGACAGCACAGAGGTGTTTAGGTGGTGGGAGTGTGTGTGCGTGCATGTGTGTGTGTAAGGATGTGGGTAGAGAGTGTATGTGGTTGTGTGCGTATCAGAGACATGTCTGCATCTATGCATCTGCATGCATGTGAGTGCGTGTGTGTCCTGGCAGCATGTATCAGGGTGAGAGGCCCCGTGTCCCTGCATCTTCCCCGAGCAGAGTTATTGATTTGCACGAGTTTGTCAGCTGATGCTCACAAATGCGTCCAGGCAATTAGGAGCACTTTGAGCTGGAAAGAGGAGAGATCACCTCGCCTCTCTCTCTGGGTTGCACGAAAATGTCACTTTCCATCAGGCGGCCATTTACAGGCTGCTGCTGGTGCTGTCGAGAGATAAAGACCGTCAGCTCGCAGGAGGGGGACAGAAGGAGGAGAGAACACCACCACGCTGAAGTGCTTCAGCACTAACATGCTTGGATAAGAAGTGGAGTAAGTGGAGAAAAATGTTGTCCTGAGACAAGGACTGGTTCATGTTTAGAAAGGAGAGATGAAATGGAGACAGTGACAATTAAAACTCCTGCATTTCTTGCCTAAATGAATTGGAGACTAATAACTAAATACAATTTTCAGCGGTTGTAAAAAAAATCTAACACTATTTTCATGTTGGTGGGAAACAAAGAGTTGAACCGATAACTACCGGATGAGGCCTCAGGTTACCAGTGGGCACAGCCCTGCCAGGCCGACAACAAGCCAGTAATGTGTAATTACCCTAAAGAAATTATAAACAAAACAAAACAAAATCAAGCCAAGTACAGCAGAGAGAAGAAAGTCTAATTTGGCCTCAGCACCTGACAAACAGTAAATGCAGATGTCTCAGCTGAAGCAGCAGAGCTGCCGGACAAATGGCAGACTTGGTGGTCTCTTGTGGTTCTGAACACTTACAGGTGTCTTTATTTCCAAAATGAAGACTAGATGGCATCATTATTTCTATGACAGCCTGCATGGACGGGATAATAGCAGTTTTTGATTCCATTTCAAATGTCATTAAGTTTCAAAGCAAAAATTGTTACTTTGTCTGGCCAGGATGAGAAAAAGAGTCGAAGGAAAGACATGAAGAAGAGAAACAATTACTGTTATTCCACCGAGGCCCGTGTCAATATATAATCAAGCATTAGGCCCCGTAGGGAGGACGAGGACTGGATGTTCAATCACATGCCAGTGCGACTAACTTTCATTCCAATGAGGAGGATTCAGTGCTACGATGATGATGTGCTCTAGATCCAAAGAGGTGTGGCCATGCCTGAGAGGGTTAATCTCCGAGCCCGTTTAATTCCTCTTTAATTTGAACACTAATTCCAAATCCTAATTGCTTTTCCGCCAAAATCGCTGGAGCTCAAAATTTAACTGGTGGCAGGGCGCACATATTGTTGGCCATTTCGCTCACGTGATTCGAGATCACCGGTGAGGTCTATCTGCTGCCTAATAATTAGTGAGCCAGAGTCAACATCTGCCTCCCTATTAGAGGAGAAGCTGGAGAAAAAAAGAGGAAGATGGATTGAGATAGAAAGATGCAGCAGCGAGAGGGAAATAGACGCAGACAGATGCAATGATAGGAGGCGGAGGGGGAAATTGCTAAGCTAAAAAAGAAAGCAAAGATAAGAATAGAGGTGAGAGGGTTTGCAAAGACCACTAAAAGCAAAAGTACAAGGGGAAGTCAGGAAGCTGGAAGGGATGGACAGTGTAAGAGGATAATAACTCTCATCAGTGGAGGGAAGATAGAGGCTGAAAGAGTGGCTGCGGCAGAAGTAGATGTTGAGAGGTAACAGAGGCAAGAGGAAAAGGTTGAAACCTGGCGATTCTTGGGGGGAAGTGATGAAGGGGACACATCGTGCTCACACAAGAGCCTCTAATGGAGCCCACCACTCTCTGAGGATATAAGACACAGTCCGAGACAGCTGCAGTGAAAGAGGTCAGAAACAGGAAACATTAAGAGGCCAGATCAAGTGCATCCTTTACCCCGATCACTGTCCTGCGCGATAGCCATGCCTTTGGATTTCTACCTGCTTACGGTTAGTGAGGAAAATGGGGGGAAATCCTTTGCCACTGTGAAGGGCAGACAGTTAATCCTGTGAAAGTCTGTCAACTCCAGTCTGTTACACAGTAAGTGCAAAACATGAATGAAATGGAGGGAGTTATTTTGGATGACCATGGATACGGCTGGAATGAAAGGCGAAGCAAAGTGAAGGGCTTTCTTTCACAGAGAGTGGTAGCTGATTGGCAGTCAGGGGACCTTCAAGACTCGGAAAGGCCTAAAGTGATCCTCCTTGAATCATCTGTTGATAGTATGAGCAACAGTGTTATCATAGTTCACACTGTCTGGTTCTTTAAGAGGGCAATTCTTTAATTTTACACATAAATTGTGATAACTACTCTATCTTGGAACCCATTGGCTGGCAGCATATACGCAGATGCCTGCATATGAATCCTGATGAAATAAAAACATTAAATCCTTGTCAGACAATAGCATCTTCTGCTATCCACATGTGCTGTTTACCTGCATGCAGCCAAAGCTCATACATGACACTGCCAATACTGCATGGACTAGAAACAGAAACCACAAAACCAATACCTATGTTTTTTTTAACTTACGTACAGATCTGTTTTTAAAGATTAAGTGCCATTTAAAAGAGCCACTGAGAAGACATCTGAGTCACATCCTTTGTGACTGTGCGAGAGCTTTGTTGAGATGATGTTCTCGGGTTTTTTAAGGCTTGAACTGCTTGCTCTATGTAGGATCCATAGATATTAGAGCGTCAGGGAATTACAAGCAGGATGCCTTTGCCTCTGGAGTGCCAAACTTGACCTTTTTTCATTCATAAGAGTGCCTTTAATGTAGAATCACAAAAGAAAACATTTTAGGACTAAAACGGAGAGAAGTCTATCATTTTTGTGTTTGGCAAAACTGGAAAGACTGTGTTCCAAAGATACACATTAACAATCCTATATGCTCAGTGAGGGGTGTAATAAATTCACACCTCCTCCAACACAAGCAATGCATTGTCAGCCTGATTGGTTGATCCAACTCCTGTCAGGAGATGGATGTAAACAGTAGATATTTTATGCATAGATGAAGCTGCCATGCGAACATCTCCAAATAGAGCCCATGCATGTTTGCCCACATTAAAACAGGGATGCATCATGGTACTTTCTGCCATCAGCAACCCTTCAGATCGCCTTCCATTGACACAACAAAAACCAAGCTGAAAGTGAAATACTGTGAAATTTTTAGTGAAAGTAAATGCTTCTTTTTAAAATGTGATTCAAATTTTTCCAACTAGATCATTTTTTAATGATTTTTTTTTTTAGTTTTTTTTTTTTTTAATTTTGTAAAAAGCAGCTCATCCATCTTTGGAGCTCAAAAGACAGCAGAGTGCTGTTTGTTTTGTTTGCTAGCTCCTGTTCCACTGGCTTCTGCATCTCTGTGTTTTTTCATAAAGGCTTTTTGTGTACATATTCAGAGCTAAATGGATGTCTTCTGTTGCATAGGACTGGCTAATTAAGCAGTTTAACTAAGAAAAAAATAATAATTATTTTGCAGGCACTCAACAAAGGTCCCATGAGGTTTTGACAGCATGCCAATGGCAAATGCACTGTTAAAGAAAGCTTAATGAATTACAGATGCTGTTGGAACTTACCAACAAAGACTGTGAGACTTCACACCCACAGGTACACTTGGCTCACTGCTCCACACTGTTCGTTTGCAGGAAAAAACTAATATACCGACACAGAAAAGTCCTTCATACAGAGCTAGCAGTGCTTATCATTGACCTTCTGTGTCAATAAAAACTGTTTATGCCGCTCTGATGTGTTTGGACCAACAGTAAGATGGCAAACACCTGCTCACAAAGTCTACCCCCAACACTGATTAAAGCATTGCTGTGCTCTTCCACTTCTGTTCAACTCCATCACTGCATCTCTCTCTTCCTGGGCTGATCCCTAATTACCCCCCCAAAGGCAAGATGGAGAGAGAAAATCTCTTAAATCTCCCCACAACTGTTAGCAAACTCTTCAGGAGAAAAAACAGAGAAGAGAGAGAGAGGCAGCCCCCTGTCCCCCCCTTGGGAGGGCAAATTGACTGTGAGAGAAGGCACTCAGCTGCTGGTTTTGATCTTGCACTCTCATTTCCGACGGCCTTTTTTTGAGGAAGACGGTCCATGAAAGGGAACGACATACTGTCAGACTCGGGGAGATGAGGGAGGAAAGGAGAACAACAGAACATCACAGGGGCAGATGTTCTGAGCTTCACTGCAGACTGAGAACACAGGGGCTTCCTCAAGAAGTCACGCCAGGTTTACAAATCTCTATCTGAGGATTCAGGACTTGGACTGTCTCAGATGAGACTGCAGACTTGAAGGTTTTTATAGAAATTCTGATCAATATGCTGATCTTGAAAAGGCAGAAGTGCTTCATATCTTTTATTTCATTTTATGTGTGTGAACTGTATGTTAGTCTGACCTTGTAGCTCTAAAGCCACAGGTCATAAGGGATTTTTTTATGATACTAAATGAGAAGAAATACTGAAAGACTCCTTTTACACACAGGTAGGCTGTCATGATATCAGATTTCAACTACATGGAGACTTTGAAAGGATCCCATCCCGATTTCTACAGTAAATTAGTAATAAATAATGCTGTCAGTCAGACTCATCTGTAGCTTCTTTTATTGTGTGCTTTCTCTCCTTCTTTGGAAAACAAATTAAACTCATGGGATGGTAGAAAGGTAGAGAAAGAGTCTGTAATAATGACTGCACGAAACTATGCAAAAAGAGGAACCACAATTAATGAATTTTTTTATTGTTAATTGTTTGGTGGCAACCAGTGTTCAGGTGAACTGCCACCATCCGCTATGACAAAGTGAGAATGGACAGAAAAGGAAAAGATGCAAGAGGTGCTGGATTCTTTACACAGTGTCATCCCATGTGTGATGTGAACACGACTCCATATTTCATCTCTGAATATCACAGTTACTGTCAACACCCCTTCACAAAGGTTTTAGCAGGTTTCCCAGGATAATCCTCCCAGTTTCTGATTTAATTCCATTGATTCCTCATTAACAAGAGCTGAATGTGATCAGATAGCTCATTTTGTCATGTACTGTTTTGTTACGTTTGATTACCTGCACAAATTAAATTCCATTAGTCACAGGTTCATTTGGCGCCGAGCAGGGGGGCCCATTGGCAGAAAGTGACAAATGAAGCCGTTTCAAACTGATCCTGGCTGACGGTTTGATCGGATCTCTCTCTACGTAACATCTGCTGAGTGTGATAAGGGCGGTTCCCTGTAGGTCTTCCTCTTTGATGGCTTTCATGCGGCGCTAGATGTTAGAACGTGTTGTCATGCTTCAGAGAACCTTTGATATCTGGGTCTGTAGATACAGAATATGATACTACTGCAGCTTTACACATGCCCCCCCCCCACAACTGGCTCTGCCTTTTCATATATTTTTGAGAATATTACAATATTCATTGATATATTTCTGTATGGTTGGATTATTCATTGTGCAGGCTGATCCTTTGTGCACAAGTTTATGCATTCATTGGCGTGATGGAAAACTATGCAATGAACTTTTCTACTTTTCATGCATCACAGTTCATCTTTCTGCTGAGACCGAGCCCATAATACATCCTCAGTTAAGTTTTTATTGGGATGATGGGGCTGCAAGCCATCTGTACATGAATATATTACAAATATTTTACAAGTTTTGGATTCAATCTAGCAGTTTCACCCTTTTTCCTGATAAAATGGTGGAACTGAATTGTTTTACCTTATATACCTTTCAAAGAAATTAAACTTAGCACTAGATTGTAACCCTCTTTAAGTACATAAGTTCAGTTTTTTCAAGGATTTTTTAGATCTGAGACTTCTCTCAGCACGCCCGTACGAGTGAAGCAAATACATTATCTTTATCTTGACAGCATCAGCAGGTAAGAAAATATCTTTTAATAGCTTATTGCTTTTTTGTTTGGGTAAAATAACACTGGGACAGGTTTGTGAATGTCATAACTATGTCATTATTTGTTACCCTAACGTTTCGTTAAAATGTGATATCATCTAAGGCTTATTTTTTCCCTTGCTTATTCTTACAGTTCGGCTCTCTGAGCTCTGAATGGGCTCATGCAATGAAAAAGGCTACAATAATGTTTTGGAAGACCCCCCCCCACACACAATGTGGCTGAAACTGTATTTTGTCCTGAAATCAAATGTGATGACATATATGAATATTCTTTGATGTCTCACAACTGCATAAACCTGCTGCGGGCAGTTGGAGAGAATGGAGATATCAGCAGCGCCGGACACCCCGCCTGGAGCAGCATCTGTCAGCTGCAGCGCCGTGATGGCTTTCACACCACCTGTTGCCTGGATGGAAAAGGAGTGTGTCACCTGGAGAAACCCCTCGGGGATTTCCACGGTCATCTTTTGATTTCACAGAATGAGCCGAGCCACATGCAAACGCTGTGATCTGTGGAGCTCAGCACGAGAGCTTCTTGCACCCTATTGATCTCATGGCTCTTTTAATTCTTTTAATAAGCACTGAAATTTTAGATTTACGGTGGAAATGCTTAGTTTAAAAGATTTAGGAGAAGATGTTTCTATGACTAGAAAAAGCCAGGTAAAGTGTTGCTCTGCATCAGGATAGTGAATACTCATCAGGTGCTCTTCTGAATAGGCAAAGGTGACGACTGAAAGAGAGATGAGGTGAAAAATCAAGTGAATATGAGGCATTCTCTAGCCAAAAATATGTATTATTTCTGCCTAGGATTCCTCCCCAGTTTAGTTTAGATAGTGCTTTTGTTGAATCTCAGTATTTGGGTGGATGCCTCAGGTTTTGTGATTCTGCTGTGTGAGAGAGGTGCAGAAGAAACAGTTAAATCAAAGTCAAATTTGATATTAATAAATGCACATGACCTCAAATACATATCTTGAAGCTGGCTGTCTCCTGTTCTCTATCTGAAGGGCTGCTGGGTAGAAAAGCTAGAGGTGCACACAGATGCCACTATCAGTATCTGTTAAATTAACTAAATGATCAGTCTCTGTGTGGAGACAGTATCATTATATCATGTTTGATACTGTGATAGTTCCACTTCATCACACAGTGCATTTCTTCCCTCACTCTTTCTTTGAAAACACCCCATTTTGACTGAGGGACAATGAACAATCAGAAACTGAAAGTGTCCCGATTATCATGAAATAAAACAACTTAAACAGCAGAGTGAAATATGATTAACACAGACTCATAGAGACGAATAAAGTGTATAAACTCCACAGAGGCTGCAGCCGTAAACATACTAAAGCAAAGAGAGCTGCACTGTTTTTACACACTGTGAAGCAAACACATACAGCGTCACACTGCTGGTCGAAACAGTGAATTTGCTCGTCTGTCTGAACGTTGTTCTGCGAGCCTTGAGCTCTACAAAGTCCTCAACAATCTGCACTTGGGTGAACTTCTCCACTTTCACAGTTCACATTATGACCAGTTCTCTCAGCCTCTCTGTCCCACTGAGCTTCCCTTTAAAACATTTTGAGCTCTGCAGGAACAACTGTGACAGTGCTTGTCAGAAACAGCAGAAAGTCTTCACACTGCTCACTGAAGGAGGAGGTTCAGGAGCAATGTAGCAAACGCAGTAATCCCCACTGGAGGTTTGCAGCATAAGCATTTCAAGCATTTTGCATGACCAGCATGCACCTGTTGGTCACACAACATCATTGGGTGAGATTGATTTGTGTCACCTTGCAGGCTCGCTGGGTGATGCATTAAATTAGTGATTAATTTAAGCAGATATGATGCTTCTTTCCATTCAGAGTGATAAAAATGTAACATATTTTATGTAAAAGGGAGGGCAGATACTTTGAAAGAGGAGTCAAGGAGGTGATTTACATGAAAATAAAGGAGCCATCCCTGAACAGAGGAGGAGGTTTTCATCACCACTGATCACCTTCAGTTCTGTCCTTTCAGCACCAAAGAAACACGGGTATTAATGACCTTGATTACAACTCTACAGAGGCTTAAACCAAGGACTCATCGACAGTCAGTCAGTCAGAACTGAAGAGGCCTTTTTTGATGAGAGGTGAAACATTTTCAAGCATTTCCCAATGCGTCCAATCATCTTGATTCAACCCTCTCTGGAAAACCATGACCTGGATGACCTGGAACCTTTATGCAAAAAGGATATGGATGGATTTGAAGGGGCATAATAGCTGAAGACAGCAGACATGTCAATCATAGAGCAGATTTTAACAAGCATCTTTGGGTCAAATTATCTTTCTTCTATTGCATATTTTGTGCGTTGTCGTTTTCATTGTGCATCCCTTACAAAGGCAGACTTTGGAAAAACTATGCAGCAGTTAACTTGAAATCTAAACTGGGTCTATTATTAGTGAGCAAAAGATTTAACTGGCTGAGAAAATATTGAAGGCTTTAATGGGCCATAAAAGTATAAAACGTCTCCTTGAACCTACACTGAAGATGAATCGCAGTCATTCTTGTTTTTCCTTCGACTAAACAGGCAATTAGGCCAGCATGGCTTTGCAGCCAATTTTGCTAATTAAAATTCATCAATTCAGAGACCAGTGACAGAGCAAAGGAAGACAAAACAGTGGTGCGCGCTACACCTAATGTGCTTTTTTTTTGACACTTAACTCTCAGCACCTGAAATGGTGTGTTCCACAAACAAATGCTTCATGTGACTGCTTAATTAAAAGTAGAGCAATTACACTGTACAGAGTGTTTTATATTTCTGGTTAATTGGTATCACAGATTGCATTCTGTTGAAAACAAAAATTTAATTCAAAGACTTTTGTCGTTGCATGCTCTCATTTTAAACTAAGCCGAGAGTATCAGTGTGAAAAAATGAAGAAAGTAGCGTTTGGAATGTCTGGCTGCCCTCGCTAATTAGGAGCTCTGTATATAGACCCATGCTCCACTGAGGAGTAGCCAGCTCTCCCTTTCACACACACACACACACCCACACACGCACACAGTCAATCTCATACTTGCTCATCCATACACACACACTCATACACACGCACATCATGCTTTCCTATATTGTTTACAAATCCCCCTGAGATTAAACTTTGCAGCAGAACAATATCTGAACGCTGTGAAGACAAACACGGGTCCTCGGGGTCTGATTGTTAGAACAAGAGTTCTTCCAGTCGAGACATGAAAGCTACTTGCACATTCTGCTCTCGTCTCTGGCTTCGCATTGACCACAACTCTGTTCCCTGATTCAGAGAGAAAGTCTACATCTCTCCATGCTCTGCAGAATCTTATAATGATGCATCCAGCCAGGACACCGCAACACAAATACCTCATGAACTTGGCCCCGACTGAACCATCCCAAAACTTCAAGAGTCATGGTAAACTCACACCTCCATAATGTGGCTTGTCTGTACAGGTTCAAGTTTATTCAAGGACACCAAAAATAAGACTGAAACAATAAATTCATCCGAAGAGAGAAGAGTAAAGAATCACATGACTTTAAAAGTTAACTCTCTGACAGAATATTTAAGCAGTAAAAAACTTAGTATTTTAAACTAAACTAATATTTCAGTCTAATGCACTTTAAATGGAATACAGCATTAATCACCTTTTGCAGAGAAAAGCACAAAAGCGGTAAAAGTGTCAGTATAAGTGGTGACTTACCGTTCATTTATTTAAATAGTAACATTATAGCATTCTAATTGCAACAATTATGGCTTGCATTTAAAGCTTCCATAATGACCAATCAGAACTGGACTGAAAGTGCAATATGAATTCACTTCATTTGCTCGTGAAAGGCAACAGAACTTCTTCTTTAAGACCTCTGTTGTTTAGCTTGTATGTTGGGTAACCCTGAACATGACATACACACAAACTCCTCTCCTCCAAATACGCTCACTTCTGCTCAGTCCAGTTTTTACATTCACCCTTTACGTATTAAGCTGTTGACTTTTCAATTTAGCTGTTAACCAGCTGACTAACAACCACTTAGCAGCAAGTCAACGTCAAATGCAAAAATGTAATTTCAGTCAAGACAATGCAAACAGAAGGCATAGTTTAATGATGTCATGAAGTGGCACGGAATCATGGGATTTGTTTATTTCATTGTTTAACATCCACAACATCCGCAGAGGCGCTCACAGATGTTTATTGAAGTTTGATTCATGGTACATTAAGTAACATTCGTTGACTTCCCCCCTCCCTTAGTGACTCCTGAAACCCTAGTCAGCTAAAGGTGGCAAGAGTAACACATCTTTACCTTCATTTCTCTGAGACTGAAACACTGTTGGAAACCATTGAATTAAATGAAATGACCGTGTTCAACTGATATAAAACAAAGATATTGTCCTTTTTTAGGTAATTTTAATGCACAAATGATCATTAGTGTAGATATAAAGGACCTTCTGTACAACTTTCAGTCTATAGAAGAAGTGACTTTACCTGGTTTGGAGCCCTCAGCCACAGAGCCGTTGTACACCTGGTTCTGAAACTCGGGTCGGTTGTCGTTCATGTCGATCACGTAGATGTACAGATCTATGGGATTCTCCACCTGGTTACCATTCATGTCTACAGCATGGGCTCGCAGCTGTAAAATACACATGCACACAAAGAAACAGGATCATTAGCAGTCATGCAGAGTACGAGCTTCAATGAACACTCCAAATGTTGCTGTGCTGACAACAGGCCACTGGCTTGATTGATATAAAACTTCGCAGACCGTCTGGAGCGGAACAACCTCGGCACACTGCACAACTTTGACTTTGTTAATTGGCAACTTCATTGAACTGGCAAATGTTCTGTTTCTTGTCTGCCAGCGGGGCATGAGCATCCCGTCGGTATCTTGGCATGGACCACAACAACGCAGAAAGGGGCAAAGTAGTGAAACGTTCCAGACACACAAAACAACACATATTTTGTTGTTAGCACAGCCAGAGGCCTAAAAAAAAATATCAGAGAGGTGTTGCTGCTCAAGCTGTGGCTTCTCTTTGTTCGGGGGAGAACGTTTGACTCGGTTTGGTTTGACAAAGTCAGCCATTTGGATGGATGTCTCTGACTGATGAGCTGTTCCTCCAATTCACAGTGTGAGAAAAAGAGAGAGAGCAAGGAGCGGGAGAATGAAGAAAAAAGCAGGGAAAAGGCGAATGAGATGGGAAGGAGAGGAGGGGAGAGACTGAGCCTTGTGCAAGTAAATGAGAGATGAAAACACAAAGAGGCAGTGTGGGGGTGTTGGGTCTTGAACAGGGAGGGCTGACAAAAGCAATCATCATCTACAGTGGGATGTCTTAATCTCCACCGCTGCTGTTACACACCCTCTACTCCCCACCAATCCCCACTAATGATATCTAACATAACGCAAAGCTTTGTAATGGCCCTGGAACCAAACCAGCAGTGTTCACTGTGACTTACATTACTCTCATTCAATTGCCTTGAAACTCATATCCTCTGCTGAAATGTTATTCAATCACAGCTTGGCTTGGTAAGAGGAGCACGGCTCTCACTCTGGCTAAAAAACTGACACAGTGGCAGCAAAATATTTTGCCTGCCACACACACACACACACACACACACAGTCGAGGAGGATCTGCCTGCCAGCCTATTTACGGGAAGTCGCGGCGTATTG
>JAQNCA010000014.1:21646912-21664717 GCA_029783725.1 Acanthurus tractus
CACACACACACACACACACACACACAGTCGAGGAGGATCTGCCTGCCAGCCTATTTACGGGAAGTCGCGGCGTATTGTGGGGTGACATGAAAGATTGAATGGCGGCACCTGCCTCCACCGAAACACAACTAATCATGTCGGCTTTTGTGCCTGCCTGTCAAGGATGTTTCAAAACATACCCAAACACCCGCCTGCTTGAGCATTCACACACGCATCCAAACACCCATTCAAACACATGTTTACGCGTATTATGGACACTGACACAAGCACATAGATACACACTGGGGAGACACACACACGCGGCAAATCAAAAGAGCCCTCTTTAGCCACTTAATGATCCTCAAGATGCTAGTTTTCCATTGGCTGAAGCACAGCAAACAAACATGGAGAGAAGACCCAACAAACAAACAAGCCCAATCTGTTTTCTCAGCTGTGTACACTGTGCGACGGAGGGATGTGTGACTGTGATACTGTATGTGTGACTGCCTCGGTTCATGGGTGTGTGTGTGTGTGTGTGAATGAGTGATAATGATGCGCGAATGTGCGTTTCTGCTTTTTGTTAAACTGCTTCTTTGTGTGTGTATGTTTTGTCCTTCAAGCCTCTTGATTTGTGTGTGTGTGCGGATTCCTTCATATCTCTGAATGTGTATCTTACGAGTGCGTGTCTGTTTCGGTGTGTCTGTGTTTGTGTGCCTGATGGAGGAATTGGAAATTTGATCTGAAGTGCTGGAGAAGTGTGTGTGTGTGCCACTGAGATTGCAAATGCATGTGTGTGTGTGTGTGAACCGACATTGGTATTCTGCAGGGTGAGCTTTAGCGTGACTGGACCAACCACAGAGGAGAAATACAGTTTGCATGCGGCCCATTGGTTCCCTTTCCTAATATATAAAATGCTTGCATGGTACTTCCAGATATCCTTGACAATCTTGTACTATATGTGGTTCTTTTTCTCTCTTAAAAAAATTGTTTCTAAAGCTGCTTCTCCCAACTACAAATCTATGTGTCAAGATTTTTTTTTTTTTAAAAAGTTACTGTTCAAACTAAATTACTTCTCATGCACTCATTAGATGAATTTTTGAGCTTAAATCTGCAAATTTAGCAGACACGCTCCCTTAAACACTGTTATTTTGTAGCCACGTTAGCATTTTGGCCCACACTGAGAGCTCATGCATTAGCATGAAATTTGGTAAGACTTCACTAGATGTCACAGTCACGGCCGTTCACCAGTATTTTCCCCTGTGTTTCTGTGTGTTTTTTCCATTTCTCCTGTCTGTCTCACAGTGACTGTGGGAGTGTTTGTGTGGCGCCTCCTCTGTCACTCTCCTGACTCCTGCATCCTCGCCCAACCTCATACCTGCCATCAATCAGCTCATCACCTCTCCAGTGCAACCCTTCAATCCCCTGTTCCTACTCCAGATTGCTGTCAGAGTTAATGTATCAGTAACCCCTGAGTCTTTTTTATGCAAAGCAGCTGCTGATAAGTAAAGTCAACGTGGAAATATGAAAACTTGAGGCAGGCTCCCAAAGACAGGCATTTCCCATACAGCCCAGTATTAAAATGCCCATTTTTGTAGCAAAAACAAACATGTTTTCAGCCTGGTATTGAAAAAAAAGTTTTGGTCTCTTCTGCCTTCATGACAATGGTACTCACTTGCTTCAATTATCTTTACCTCTGGAATGATACCTGATTAGGTGCATGGTACTACATGAGTGACAGCCCACTAACTTTCATGAAATTCCAGTCTCCCCGTGTCATCAGTCCTCTTTCCTCTACCCTCTGCAGTTTCCACACACGTAACATCTCCACTCCATCTCATTCCTGCAAGTCACACAACAAAACTGCTGAACCTCACCATAACTCCTTTTCTGTGTCTTGTGCTTGGGTTTCATTATCTCATTTTTTTCCCTCATTTTCTCTCCAGTTCCACCTGCAGGTCCAATAGCTCGATGTAAGCACAGCAAATTTATGATACATCACTTCCAGATAATGTTTTCTACTGACTTTAGTAATCTACAAGTTATATGGAGACATCAAGCAACTTGCAGGAAGGACCTGATCCATGTGACTTTGCCTCCAAAGGAACACAAACTTCCAAACAGCACTGTCAGCTGATCCTGCATCCAGTGTACAACACTGACACACTTTCGCTGTCAACTGAAAAACATGCATTCACACAACAGGTATGTGAAAGGAAAATCAGAGACGTTCTCACATATGCTCGATTCTGCTTGTGGCCTGCTGACTCACAGCAGATCTGTCTGACAAAACCAGATCTCAGGCTAACACCCACTCTCCTCACCTCACAGATCACTTCCCCCTGGTGCTCGTCTGTCAAAAACAGCAGCCTTGTCTCTCTTTTCACTTGAACCCAAAACTAACAAGCAAAGTTTGGCCTGCGAGAGCACAGCGGTGCCGGGAACTTCTTGTCAAGTTGAAAGAAAGTAAGCAATGGACTAAATTTCCCCTGGGTTGAACACTGGCTACATTCTCCTGCTCTAAATCATACATCACATCACAAGCAGCGTGGGTCCACGGGAGTCTAAACAGGAGCCGCATTCAACTTGAAGTGCCCTCAACCTAACATGCTGTTTTTACTACAGGCAGCGTCAAACAGGAACTGTTTACTGAGCGGCTGTTGTTTCCAGGGGACCAATAACCTGGCAGCTTTATTAATCCCAATTTGCTGGTTGAGAATAAGAGCAGGTATGGAGGACATGGAGCAGACGAGCAGCAGTGTCCAGAGAACTGAACAGAGCGAGTGAGGTAACAAGAGGCTCATCTGAAAGTAAACGGAAGTCGAATACAGGAGGACAGACGAACCAATCAAGAAGACAATCTTAAAGAGCTTTGCACCTGTGTATAGTCACTGCACGTTCTGTGTGTGTGTGTGTGTGTGTGAGCATTGGTGTTTATAATGTGTGTATGCTGCTGAGAGGGAGCACTGATAGAGACACCGAAGAGATCCACTCTCCTTTATTCTATTCTTCCTCTGAGACAGCGGCATGCTTTTGAATTAGCTCTATCAGCAGTGAAGCCATCTATCATGCTGACAGGCACGTGGGCGTTGTGAGTGTGACACCAGCTCTCACCTCGAGTGGAGGTGTTTGCTGATATAAATTGAAACCTGTGATGTCCGTATATGAACCTGTGGCCTAGCGCTGACACGAGTCTCATGTGGTCTGCATATTTAATTCACGCTTTCATGAAGCTGTTTAACCCCAGGTTCCAGGGGGGGCAGTAATGAACTCAAACCTCAAGCCTCCTTTGTGTGTGTGTGTGTGTGTGTGTGTGTGTCTGTATGTGTTTGTGTGCTGTGGTTGTGGGAAATCCTACGGGCCATTTGCACAGCTGTCAGCCTGCACCTTTGAACAGCACAGCTGGAAAGTGCATACGGCGAGCATGCAACAATGTGAGAAGGTGGTGAAGTAAAACTGGGCAGCAATGCACAGGAGAACACACACATGCATAAAGTGAGGAGAGATGGAGCAGAAGAAAGACATGACACTTCTTATGGGATACACACACATCAGATCAGCATTCAGTGCATGTACACACACACACACACACACACACACACACACAGTCCTATGCGCACACACTTACAGCCGCACCTGCTCATTAGCTCTGATGGAAAGAACAAAGACAACAGTTTTCTTGCACTCCACCTCGTCTCTGTCTCTTCCCCTCTGTTCTAGCCATCCTACGCTACTCTGTGCAGCTAAACCTCAATCTAAATGACAGCTGAAGTGGCTGTGTGTTTTACCAAGGCATTCATCATTTCATTGCTAGCTTAGGCATCAATCAGAGCCTGGAGCGGCTGGTGTGAAGGTACTGTACAGCAGCTAACAGTACAACGAGTTCCCTGAATGCAGTCCAACGTGTGATTGTTCGGCAAGCAGCATTAGTGTTAGAATGAGAGGTATGATGGGAAGAGAGAAGGCGAGTCACTTTTCCACAGGGATAATTGGTAGATAATGAGACAGACGTAAATGGAGCTGGAGAGGAAACATAAACAGACGAGGCAGACTCATTTCTCCCTTACATGGAAGGAGGCTCTCTCCTCTCTGTCCAGGGGTTGGGTGACAAACATGTTTCCGCTGATGGGGTCTATGTTGTAGATCCCACTCGGTGGCTGATCGGCGCCTGCTCCCGTGATGCTGTAGCGGATGCCAACGTCCTTGTCCTGATCTGAGCGAATCTGGAGACACAATCAGAGACACAAGTTTAACAGAGAAGAAGACCTGGCTGTTAGTCCTGGCGCTTCAGGACTGTCCTGCATTTGCAACGTGAATGACATAACTGTCAAAAATATATTGTATAATAAAACCAAAAATTGGTGAGAAGACAGAGGATGTTGGACATCTGATGGATAATTAAGAATAACAATTCGTCAGCAGGCTTTTGTTTGTGCTAACGCTTAAAACCTACAGCCTGACTGTGAAAACTGAGTGATGCACTGAGGTGAAAACAGATCCACTGTCAGAATATTTTATCTGATCTGCTCAGGTCTTGTTTTTCATTACCTTCCTGGCAATTTCTCAGCAAACCTTGGACCAGTGTGAAGGACCTTACAGCCAGCTATGACGGTCTTTGTGACAGCTACCAGCCTGGATGGTGTGAAAGTGATTCATGCAATTATTCTCCACCTGAATTAATGTCTCAATGTGCCTGTTCCACCTTTAACACCTCAGCTGTTATTTCACACACAATTCAAAATTTGACATTTGAAGATTGATATATTTTACTTTAAACAAGTTTCAGTATGAGCGACTCCACTGCCACAGCAATAAAAAAATATCAATACTTTGCACAGCTTCTTATTGACTTCAAAGACAAAAGGAGATGGGATTGTTGCATTTCTTCCTGTGGGATTGATTTTCAATGGGCTTCAAGAGTTCTGCTGTCTCACCACACAATGCAGCAATGGCAGTGTGGCATTACTAAAATTGGAGTGTTTGACACTAGTGACGACCCAGAGGATGAGAAATGAATTCTACAGGAAAGTGTCAAAACTGCAGTTCCTTGTATTGCCACTTGGGGCTGGCTTCAAAAAGTGAGTCAATCCCCATAGACCACTTTATTGAAATGTCCAACTTTACAGCAGAAATAAACATGTTTACAGTCTATTTCAAAACATCTTGAGCCTGCTCAACAGTTCACGGAAACTCGGTTTGAATTTTATATAGCTCTCTTGTCTTGTTACATAAAGCTACTTTAACTCTGAACCTTTTTTCTGAGGTGACAGCCTTTTTTAGAAATGTTTTTCCTGTGTTATCTGTATAGATATTTAGAGGAATTGTTTGACATTTTGGGAGAAAAGGTCCTGGTTCTGTAATGTAATATTTTCTTTTTTTGCTCAAAGTGAAATGTCTGTACTGGCCAGCAGTTTGTTAGCTTAGCTTAGCACAAAGACTGGGGGAAACAGCCAGCCTGGATCTGCCCAAAGGTAAGAAAATCCACCTACCGGCATCAAGGAAAAGTGGGAAAGAGAAGTCTGATGCATAATCCTGCCATAAACCCACCATGTGTCATTTTCACACTTTGGTTTCCGTACAGATTTAAAATTAAGAAAGAAAATGTTGTTTTGTGAGCTTTAGAGGTTTGTTTCCTTTGGAAAAAGTCAGGTTTGCCATTTCACCATTTCCAGTCTTTGTGCTTAGCTAACCAGCTGCTGTGGTGGCTTCATATTTTCCAAGTGGGATAAATCTTCTCATCTAACTCTTGGCAAGAGAAGAATAAGCTTATTTCACAGGAAACCATTCTTCTAACTCGAAAATCATATAACATAATGGTAAGCAATTGTGTGTTTATGACCAGCAAATCAGGTCTTACAGAAAATCTAAGCATACTTATGCTGCTATCATTACGGTACAAGTACAAGTACAAAAAAGGATACAAAGACTGTTTTATCCTCTCATGTCATCCTAACCTTTTCTGCTTTTAACCCCTTAATAGGCAACAAATGTCTAGTTTTAACTGCTTTTCACAGGTTGCTTCAGTTAAGGAGGATTTTTTCCCCTCTCAGACTGTTATATCTGAATAATCTTTTGGGTCTGAATGGTCAGGTTTACAATTTTTTTGTTTTGTTTTTTTCTTTTTGTCTAATCAGATATTGTCAGGACCACTGTGTTTCATCGTGTGACCCTTTGTGGGGGGGTTTAATGCAAAGGTAAAGAATCAAAACAGTAAAACCTAGTAAACATGCTGTATCTGGAAAGCAATTATCGTATTCTTGTTCAGCAATTATACAACCTTCCAGGAATCATTTAATCAAATTACAGCAGCAGATAAACCCAGCAGGAATACATTTTATGGATTTATTGATCCAGGGCCAGTTTGATGTATATTTTTAAACCAATATGATCTTTTCTTTGACCTAATCCTCCAGTTCTGAACACAACACTGCACTGACTCCTTTTTTTTTTTGGACCGAACCATCACTATGGTTACAAGTGAGAGGGAATAATCACAGAGTCAAATGGAGAAAAAAGGGAAGGCATCGGCTCTTTTTTTCTCTCTCTGTCTATCTCTTCCCCTCCTATGCAATTTTCCTGGTCTGTGGGGTTGCAGATCATGCATGAAAATGAAATTACTTCATCCGTTCAGCAGTGACGGCAGCTTCTGCATAAAACATCTCTCTGTTTGAACATGATACCCTCTCTCTTAATTTCCAATGTGGTCCTCCCACAACCACAATGTAGCACTCCGCAGTGAGCTTCCCCAGCTTTCCTGAGCTTACTTCACATGAGAAGCCTATGTGGACCCAGCAGGTTTAGGTGGAACATACAGTACACCAACCAATCAGTGCACTCAGGCTGTTCTGCTTATACATGTAATCACTGTAGCGTGACAATGATACCGTAAGACAAATTACATTTATTATTCACAACGCCCACCATCTGCCAATCAAAGCAGGATAAAATGCTGGCATAAATAATAACATAATTTGATCATTCACCCTCATCATCAGTGTCATCTGCTTGGATAACAGATAGATAATGTGGAGCAGAACAGACAGATTATGCATTTCAGTATTAAGAACGTGCCTGAAAAATCCTCTGTCTTATCTCTGAGGGAGACAAACATGTTCAGGCCTCTCTGTTCAAAGCAGCAAGAGATGAAGTGAGGCGCACCATGGAGAGTCCCATCTGCCTGAGGAACATGCGAAAAAAGCTTGTAGCCATGTATGTGTGTGTAGTGGAGTGTTTGACAGGTAAGAGATTCTCTGTGTGCACACCAAAGCGTGGATCAAGAGGACCAGCTCAGTTCAATAATTCACAGGGCCGTCATGTGGGAAATGCACAGATGAAATTTTTGCCGGCCACGGGTCTGTGCTTCTTCATTCGGACGTGTGCGCGGTTGCGTGTCTGAGTGTGTGTGCGTCTCTCTGTCTTCTCTGGAACTTCAAAGCAGATTGTGTGTAGCTGACACATTTGTGTAATAGCCCCAAGAGGACACAAAAGAGCCCTTACACGTCACACGGCTCACTCTGTTTCCACGCCTGCTTAAAATTCCACATCAAGGCCACCTGAGACTAGATGTCACATTTGCCGATGTCTCTTAATGAAGAGTCTTTATATCAATAAATTGAATAAATGAAGAAGCATGGCTTCTCAGAGTCCTGGGAATCCCATGAGTGACAACTGCTCAATTGAGCCATTTGAATAGAATGCTAATGATGAAAGCTGTGATTTCTATCGTCCTCCCTCTCTCTCAATCTTTCATTGTCTCTCTTGCTTCAGCACCTCCTGGCTGAGAGAATGGCTACTAATCACACTAGAAATAGCAGAGGGAGGCAGATGCAAGGGACTTAACTGGCTGTCTGTCTCCGTCAGATCAGACTAGACATCAGATAAGTGACCTATTTGTAGCTCTTTGAGAGTGATTTCCTTGATTACTGACAACTGCTGGGATCCTGTGGGACAAGCTATCAGCGTGAGAAGAACGATTGAGAGGGATGGAGGAAGGGAGAGACACAGGGAGCAAAAGCAATGGGGAGTTAGGGAAAATTAGATGAAGAATTAGTGTTCTGTTTAACTCCTCGGGGTGATGCAAGGCACACAAACAGATAGAAGGAAAGGAAGGGGAAAGGAATACATTTCCATTTATTGAGTGTAGCGGCTGGCTGCCTAATTAGCGCACTATGAAGTTTCAGTCTGTCCAAATCTCCTTTAATTGATCCAACCCTGTATGATCATCCTATCTGCATAAATAGTTTGATGCCTACATAAACAGGGACTAATTTGGTGTTCATTTGATGGTACTCTGCATTTCATCCTTTTCTTCCATGTCTGACTCACTGGATTTCTAGCAACAGTACAAAATGAACAAAGCAGCGTTTTGCAATGCTAAGGACAAGCTTGAGTGGGGCTGTAGTTCTTTCCCTGGCAGTATTTTGCTCCTAGGAAACAACACTCACTCAACCAGGAAGTCATTAAAAGACAGTGTGCTGCAGGCACCCATGGGATCAGGAAGGGTTACTCTGTGCTATGGGCTAATGTCACACAATAATAGCAATCTGTGGTTTACACTCTTTGATAGTCTCTTTTATGTCTCGTCCACGCTTAATGGTTCAAGCCTGTGTTGTAGTCCTTTGGCTCCGCACACACACACACCTCTCTTGCTCTCTCTTTATTTTATAGCCTTTTATGGGCTAAGTCACCTCACTATGCCTCTCAGGCACATCAAACACCCCCCACAGGTTACACAGGCACAAGAGCCACACCGGGGAACCAGAGGATCATTCGGTACCACAGATCTATCCGACCCAGTAACTACAGTCTGAATTTACACTCAACTCTGGTATTATCACAAGGACAATGCTGCATGTTGTTCCCACTGAGGTTGAGTAAGTGATGCAAAAGTGGAGGCAGTGCAGAGGTAGAGGTAGTTAAATTGGTCTGGATATGGGCTGCTAGTAGTTTCACGAGTGCAAATAAGCAATAACCAATTCAGCCGTGGTCTGCCCATTTAACCTTTGCAAAGGTCAAATCCCTGAATGTAAATGCTTGCTTTGTCTCTAGCTCGAACCAATATTGAACCCCAGATCAGGCCTCTCAGGACATCAGGTGGTGTTCTTCTCACTGTGCCTAGAATTTGATCCATGTCTGGTGAGAGTGCCTTTATCACTCTGGTATAAGCCATCTCCTAACCCAAGGTTCATAAAGCTGTATCCTTTCAAATACAAACTTCCCTGTTTCCCAGGCGTACGATTGATTATGGTACATTAGTGTGAATGTGCTTTATGTGTGTACTCGTGTGGCAGCCCCTGCTCCCTGAACAGTTTGTTCCATGTGTAGATCTGTAATAGGGTGGGGGGGTTCTGTTTGATGTGTTGATGCTTCTGGGTTGTTATTTCTGTTTGCTGTGTAACATTTATGTTGGATGTATGCCTCCTTGACGTAGTTTCTGCAGTTCACTTGTGTTTATGCTGTAATATGTATGTTGCCCATGTTCCCTGTGTTTTTATTTATCCTTACTGTAACTATGTGTTTGTTTTTCTATATGTTTGTGCTTTTCCATGTGAAGCCCATCGAGTTTACTTGTAAATATATAAAATTGCCTTTGATATAAATTAGTAATTGATCTGAATTTGCAGGGTTAGTTCAAACGTTGAGGGCAAAAAATTTATTGCCCTCTACTTAAAATGCTTTTTTGTGAAAATTGCACCAAAATGGTTTAACAGGAGAATTATGTTATTTATTATTCTGGGTCATTCTTTTTTGATTGCTTCCACTATTAGTATTAGTTAACTAACTCTATTTTTGTCACCTCCATCTCCTGCAGTGATCTGCAAATGCAGATGTTGCAAAACAGTGCATGTTGTGACAAGCATCACGGGCCTCCTAAAGCAGAATCTGTCCCCTGGATTTGCCATCAGAGCTTGTGTGCATTAGGGTTAGTGGTGCAAGCCTCCCAAAATGTCTTTTTAATAGCCTGCTTGATAAGTACTCATTACACATAGTTTTTTACCACTTAGTTTGCTAAAACTGTATTTTACTAGTCTACACTGATAGAGACTCAGAGCCCAACACATAAAAAATGTGCAGATAAGGAGGCAGCTTGTTATGCTAGAAACTATGCAAGCAGCTAAAGTAGCTCAGCAAGGGGGTTTTATTTTGGCTTTCACTTCACTGTGGTTGTTTTCTTTCCATTTGTCCAACACAGGGTTGTACATTGTGCTCTAGTAATTGTTTTTTTTTAACTCCCAGCCCAAAAAAGGCTGCTCTGTATTTTAAATACTGCTCTATGAGTATTATAAAGTAAACAGAATGAGATAGGCAGCATAAAGTCAGCTATTTATATCACCTGGTGTGAAAGCAAATGTAGCTCATGTCACTTCTGGTGCTGCTAGCCAAGTGTGGAAAACACCTGCAACACAGTAGTTCTTGCAGTTCGGTATGGGGGTTTTAGGCATATGTGTGTTTGAGAGGCAGCTAATATGCCGAAGATAAAGGCAGTAGAGACAAATTAATACTATCTCTGTGCTTAGGTGCATTGTGGGAGGAAGTAATGTCAAACACTCAGGGCACAGACAGGCTATCACAGAGCCCTTCTGGCGGCCTCTCTGTCACGCTTTAGCTGTCATAGTTGTCAACCGTAATTAAGACAACGTCTGCCAAATATCTGGATGCCTTTAATAGAACTACTTACTGACTGGATGCCTCATATACCCACAAGCCTGCTCTGCTTTTAGACTTTGTCTCCCCAGTTGACACTGCCTGTCTGTGTAGGCACACAGGCTCATACAACATATCACATTTGTTATAAGCGGGTATGAGAGCTTGATGCGGATATTTTCTATTTCTATTTTTTTTAATGAGGCAAAGTAGTTGGAGTCAGGATTAATTTAAGGGGAATTTTTTTCAGCCCCTGATAGTCCAGTCCTCACATGGAATAAAAGGATCCAGAAAACAATCAGACAGTTTTGATGTCTGAAGATAACCAAATTTAATACTGCGATAACCAAATCTAATTTGCTCACAGATGCTTTTACTCGTTCCCCTGAAATGATTTAAATTTCCCTCAGCTAGCGTAAATTTCCAGTCATGTCAGGTGCAAGCTCACATGTGTAATTTCTTTGAATTTTTTTTGCTTCATTTTCTGTTGCATCCTGTGCCATGGAGAATTTCATTTAATATGTTTTTTAAAGTAAAGGGCCTAAGAGCTGCAGATTGGAAAGAAACTATGTCTCTACATTATATGAAGGCATCAAAATAATGTTTTATGCCTCATTTAAATGAGCCAACTTCTTGTATTCAGAAAGCTTGTTCCACAGGTGGGGACACAAAAAGCTGCTTCACCTTGCTTGGTTTTGATCCTGGGAACACTGAGTAGCCCCTTCCAGATGACCTGAGGGGTCTGGAGTGCTTTCCTAACAAGTGAGAGGATTTCAAAGTCTGTCCTTTGACACACAGGAAGCTAGTGCAATGATTTAAGCACCAGCGTAATGTGTTCCTGCAGTTCCCCTCATTGATTTTTACTTAGATGCACAAAAGCAGCAGTATAGTAGCCTAGTCTGAACACATGAGTGATTTTACACCTTGTTTGGACAAAAAATTCTTTAAATCTTGCTATGTGTTGCAGATGGTAATATGTTAATATCCTAACTGTCTTGAAGTGGCTTTGTTCAGTTGCAGAAAACTCTGGCACATCCACTCATTTATTGTGACACTATTATGCATAGTTGCATTTCATCTGCACACATACCTGGAAACACTCCATAATTATGGATACGGTATGTAGATAGTCTGGCCTGGCAATGGACCCCTAATGAGCCCCATGCATGGTTTTTGATTGCTCAAACTCTTGACGACCAGTTTAGACAAAGAAGTCCATAACACATGCTGTGTGATTTCTGTATCTTTTATCAGCAGGTCTGTGAGTGATTTTAAAGAAGATGAAGGAGACTGTCATGCAGGAGAAGACTATTTATTTCCTCTCTCGAGCAGTGTCACACTGGGGTTAAAATATTCAGATCTGACAACAAGCCTTTGCACTTGTGGGATGCTGGAATGGCTGCTAACATGAGTCACTGCAAAAGGGTGAATTGCTTTGTTAAACAGCATTATCAAACGCATCCGTGCATCTGCAAACTACACAAGCATCCATGAAAATCAGTGTGTTTGATAATGTCTCATCTTTCCCTGCTGTTATACAGTATCTGTTTTCTCTTTGTTGAACATGAGGGAAATGGCAAAACTACATGGTTTTTAACTTCCTCTTAAAATTTCAGTTTTGCATCGCTTTGATCCCTCCTGCTGTGTGCTTGTCACTCTTCAAAGCTGATGTGCCCTGCTTTTGATGGGGAAGAGGAATTCAAATAGCCTGATAGGCCATCCACACAAACATCCAAGAAAGTGACGAAGGAGGAAATGGGAAGGCAGAGGATGAAAGAGAGAGGGAAAGAGATGGGTTGACAAAATGGAAACAAAATTTCCAATTACGGGAAATGTGGGACCTCAAGTTTTTACCAGCCTTCAAACTTTATTTCCTACAAAATACAATAACAACGTTACATGCGAGAGCGCAGCGATAAAGAGGGGTAAAACCTGTCAATTATGTGGCGTCATGAGAAGGGAGTAGTGCGGATAGTTTTAAAAATAGTCACATGCAGGAGGAGGTCTGTGAGGAAGAAGCTGCCAGGCTCAGGTTTAATATCTCTCAAGTGACAGCCACCGTCGCATGCAGTTATCCCTGACTCGCACAAAGAACAGCCCCGTCTGGGCCCGGGCACACAGGCACGCTAGTCCATTATGGATCAGCAAGTGAATGGGAAATGAACCAAGCTTCATGATGCTCTGAAATAGGCATTTTTGCCTCAAACATTCTCATTTTTTATTGGTGTGCTCTCATTCAGTCTGCATTTGTGTTGCCTTATCAGTTTGTCTCTATTTCTTTCTGTCTCTCACCCCCCTGCACTCTCATTTCTCCCAATGGGAAGGAAGCATTGAAAGCCCCATCAATACAAACGAGCCGGAGTCGCAACCTGAGGAAGGTTCGTCTCTTCTGGTACTGACACTGTTATTCAGTCATTCTTCTCCACTGTCTTCCGCGGTCAATTGAACGGAACCCGAAGAGTTCCTGAGGTTTCCTGAGGTAATGTTTCTGCAAAGTCAATTTGGATTAAAAGATATTAGAGAGGGAATTTTTTTCTTGACAATTTAAAAAAAAAAACAGGCTGAAAGCTTTGGGAGGGGGTTGTTTTTCTCACTCCAAAGGAGGTTATTTAATGTGATGTATAAGAGAAAAAGACAATCCAGTTATAGGTGAGTGTGAAAAGACGGAAGAGGCATAGAGAAAAAAAAAACTGGAGAAAGCAGAGGCATTGTCAAGTAATATGTTATTTAATGAACAGCAGAAAGCATTCTGAACGCCGGCAGCATATCCAATAAATAACCTTCAAACGAAAGAGTTTGGCTCTCTTTTGAAAAATAGAGGAGAGACTTTTTTTTATCCGTAGCTTATATGGATCTTGGATATCTGGAGGATGCTCTTCAAATTTTCAACGTGAACCTTTCTGATGTCTCTCTCTTAAACTCAAATACCCTCCGACTCCATCCTGTATGTCATTCATCATTACCCTGAAGAGGGAAAGAAGTCCCAACGCTTTAACATTTTGTATCTGTTCAAAAATAGATTAGATGCTTTCTCAAGCATACACGCGTGCTCGCACACGCACCACACTGCCTCCACCTCAGACCATTAACCAGACGGAGGAATGAAATGTAGGATTGGGAAAAGGGGCAATTAGGGGGAGAACAAATATTAATGGAAGTTAAGAAGTGACTCACAAACCCAATTATAGCATTAGCCAGGCAATTTAGATGGGCTCTGCGAGAGGCGAGAATCCTGTTGAAATGTACCAGCAGTCTCTATGCATTAACAATGGCATTAATTCCCCTGATTCACAGCGAAGGAAGAATAATAGAGCAAACACCACCATTCTGTCTCCCTTATAAAGAGAATCCTATTCTCTAATCCTGCGATGGGAATGGAGGAGACAGAGGCTGACAATCTTGTCTTACCCGCCCCAAACAGACCGCGGACCCCTGGAGAGTCTCAAATCGTTAAATAGCACCATTCTCCTGCTCTATCCAAGGCTTCTCAATATGAGGACGACAGGTAAACCACGAGTTCCCCCATGCAGAGAGATATCTTCCACAAAGTAATTACAGTGATGACATGGATGGCTGCTCAGAGGCTGACTAAAGGGAGGGACAGCAGCATAAAGACATAGCTATACATAGATGGAGTTATAGATGGGCAGCAGTGAGGAGCTTTCTGCTGCTCTTGCACATTTCCTCTCCACCTACCCCCATTGTCAAATCGCATCGCTCAACCCAAGCTGCTGCCACATGCTCCCGCAGGGGCCCTGACAGCCTGGCCAATCAGCAGCACCCTGAGGCCTGTTGAAAGCCCTTCTGGCATGCCTAAGGCTAGCGGGGTCCAACCAATCAGTTAGAGGCCAGGCTTGAAAGGAGGGCCATGCTTGGCTCATGGAGCTGCTAAGGCTGCCAATGAGAGTCCAGAGGGGGAGTTGGGGTGGCTCGGAGGGAGGCTGCCAGAGGGGTCAGAGTGGACGAGGGCAGACTGACAGTTATTTAGTGAGAGGCAGAGCTCTGTGTCACTCACGACGGCTCTCAGCCTTTGTACCAACAGGCCGGCTCTAATGGGACTGTCACCTTCTAATTGTCCGACTGGGGATGCTGAGAATGACAAACAGACACACTTACACTAAAAACACACTGAAAATACACAGAGACACGCAGACACAGGTACAAAGCAGCGAACGAAAGGCAATGTGCACAAATCTTTAGACATAAACATTCTTTTTATGCCACAAGAGGTTTTTCTTTGTGGGAATATTCTAACAAGCTGCAAAATGAAAGACTGCATTGACCTGCACCTGCATTAACCTCAAATGCCTAGAGGCTTATGTAAGTATTACACCTTCTACCTAACATAATGAGTGTATAATATTTGAATATATTTGCTGAGCACACCAAATTAAGTCGAATCCAACTTTGCAGCATTCAACCTTTATTGATTTTTTTAAAAGCTTTTGCAAATCTTCCACATAACTGCAGATAGAAAAAATAATGATATGAAATATGAAATGTTGGAGAATTTGAAGAATCTGCCAGACAGCCTCATAAATATGACTGTGCTCAGTGTTGGTAAGTTTCACCAACCCAGACACAGTAATATATTCTTATTTTCTGTGACGAGTAATGCAACTAATAACCAGCAGAATTTTATTAATAATGGCAGAGTTTCTCAAAAATAAAATATCTCTTTACAACATTACTTCTAACTATTCCTGATGAATCTTGTATATAGCCTTACTGTTGCAAAATGTCAAGCTGCGTAACAGCACATGCCCATCAACAGCAGCGAGTAGCTTGGGAGAGAGAGAGGGAGACCTCATGTTAACAAGCTGGACATTTTCCCATTACTTTATTTTTTAGGAACAACATTTTTTTGAGGGATTGTGTCTCATCATCACACATCAGATTGAGCGAAGTGATCTTTTCATCTGCCTGCAACTTTTATGGATACTTTCTCCCATAAATTATTGCTTGTACATTACTATGCAGCATCCTATTAATGCACAACAGGTGCAGTCTTGCACTTTGTAATGACACTGATCTCAAGCCTGATGTTACATTTACATCAGTGACATTTTTCACCAAATGACTCTCCAGAAAGAGCAAATTCTAAATGTTAAAAAGCTGTATGTAAGGTAGAGGCAAAAACTGAACAATAGAGCAATCACAACAGTAACAAATGCCATGAACAGTTTTGGGACACTAACGTTTAATCATCTGCTAGAGTTGAAAGCTGAATTAAACTTTCTGGGCTCCTCCAGCGTGAGGACACGCAGGCCTACTGTAGCGGGAGAGGGAGTCAGGTTTAATATTTGGCAGCCCTCTTCTGGAGGAGACAGTGCTTCATCTTGAAGAAAGTAAAGTATGTGGAACGAGATTAAAGGGAACTTTATTCCTGGAGACCTTGCTGTTATTGTGGATGACTCAGCAACAAGAAAGTTCTGGATTCTGGGACGCACTCGGAGGATCGCGTCAGGAGGGAGCGAGGGGTGTCCTGATTTAAACCAGAATAAGTCATGTCAACAAACTCTGACTGCTCCTTGAAGCTGAAAGGTAAACTCACTCTGAATCTCTATCACACACACAGACGCTGCACATCGCCCTGAAAAACTAAGCAGAGTTGTCGCTTTATAATGAGAAATTAGAGACTGAATTATTGTTATTGCCATTTTAGTGGTTCTGCTAAAGAAAAATATTTACCACCTCTGAACAAAAGCGAAAATGACTTTGTTCACAAAATATAGATCAGTCAGGACGCTTTTGACCTCCACTCTATGTATTTAACGTTGCCTTTACAGTTTGATAATTATTTGAACAGCTAAAGTAACACATACTTATGGCAGCAGTGAGGAAAATGGAAACGATAATACAACAATATCGAACCACTGCAGTATTTTAAGAGCTTGAAAACAATAAAAACCTCACACCTTTGAGTCAAACTGCTCATATTTTTCATATTTTCAGCCTGTTAAAATTTGACAAAACACCCTGACATCTTGAAAGTTCTCATGTTAGCATCACATTTTCACCACATTTGAAACTGTCCCCTCTGTGAGAAGAAAAAGCTAAAAAGTTACCTATTAAAAGCTGACAACTCGTGTTAGCACTTTCCTTACACAGTGCTAACAGCCACATCCTGCTGTCAATTTTTAATGTAGTCTAACACTTAAAGTTAGAAAAAGATTTATTTAAAGCGCGTCGTTACCCAACAACTGAAGATCAGAGAAGCCAATGAATGATTTATGACTCCCTGCCCATCAATTAGGTGGGAGCAGACATGAGACGGTTTTTGGGGAAGTAGTTTATAATGCGGCTATGAAACAACATGTGCTCTGGATGTTGGATTGGGTTGAAGTTTATTTTGTTGTTGCATGTTCTTCCCCACAGCATTTAGAACTGAAACAACATGACTACGTGAGCTTTCCATCCGGAAACCGGCTGAGGGAATAAGTGATTGATGTGAACCCTTTTTGATAGCGCGTGTGAAGAATTTTTTTAGAGTAAGATATTAAACAATTTTGCAGAAATTAAAGCGCAATCACACAAGGCCAGTTAGAGTTGTGTATTGCATGTACAGCACTGATGCCTAGCTTAACCTCTACCATGAAAGCACAAGAGTGCATGCCAGCATTGAATTCCTACTTAAGGACATGGAAGCATATGCGTCCAAGAAATAATGCACGTTATAGTCTCCCATCAACTGGATCGAAACCCTTGAAAGCAGTTTTGATCATATTTTGAAGCCACAGTCAAACAAATTCATGAGAATTTTAGCTGCTAATGTAATTGGTGCTAAAATGTCACATGAAGCAGGACAGATTTGTTATAACAAGATTCATTTTGTCCTATTTTTGTCATTCATATGTTGGTGAAAACAAACTAACTGGCACAGTGGACACAATGTATTTGAATGCACGAGAGATGCAATAAAACTGCAAACAGAACAAGCGGATCCAAAAAGCATATTATGAGCTCATTACGAGCTGTAATGAAATACACTGTGCAATATGAGTCTGTAAATAAAGCAGCGTATTTTCATTTAGAGGACTGTGCAAACAACAGTGCAGACATTACAATGTCATTGAGCTAACTTGCTCCCACCACGCACACACTCACTCACACACTCACACACATCCACACACAAATCACATGTATTTGAGCTGCTTGGCACAGTGAACCAAATGAGAAAAGCAC
>JAQNCA010000014.1:21664817-21676114 GCA_029783725.1 Acanthurus tractus
CACACACTCACACACATCCACACACAAATCACATGTATTTGAGCTGCTTGGCACAGTGAACCAAATGAGAAAAGCACCAAAAAGCCACATATTCCCTCTGTTTCTAAAGAAAGCATCAGGTTCTGTTCTGCGAAAGTGTGGAAAGTTAACTTGAATTGTGGGCGAACTTAACCATTTGTTTTTTTGTTCCTGTGCTTCTGTTTGCTTTTGATTAAAAAAAGAAAAAAAAAAAACCTCCAAATGAGCATTCTGCCTGTGACACATTCAGCTCTACACTGTGCCATATTATTTTACCCATGAGCACTGTCAAAATGGGCTATTCAAAATAATGAGGTAAACCAAACCATACAGGGATGTACTCTAATATGCACGTTCACCTATTCACCTTAAGATTGTCATTTCTCTGCAGAATGTAAAGGTATGATAAAGACTCCGCCTTATAGATATCGTTTCTGTTCCATTTAGCTTTATGCAAGCAGAGAGTCAAAGAAACAAAACTCACACATTTGCCTTTAGTCTTTTCCTTGGATGTGGAATCACATAATAAAAAAACAACCTTCCACAATGTGCTCAATTATTTCCAGCTCATATTGTTTGTTCCCTTGTCCTAACCGTGGGTCAGAGAGGGAGCCAGTGTTTGAGGCCCACTTAAATGAAAGGAGGGTCTTTTCTCTCCAGTATTCAGACTGCTTTCCATCAGTTTTGCCTCATTGGCTCCAGTGTAGGTGCTGCAGGAGACGGTTGAGATGAGAATGCCAGAAATGGCCTGAAACTAATGTTGGCCTCCCTCACCCCGCAGATTTACAACACTCTCCAAAGACTTTCTATATTTTTTCTTTTTTTCCCATCTCAGCCCGTCCCCCTTCCTCCCTTTTCCGTCTCCCGCCCTCGCTGCTTTTCAGTTTCTGAAAGGACTATTTCTTGCCATCCACCTTAGTATCCATTTAACTCAAGCTGTTTTTCAACCTCTCCATTTCCTCTGCACTTAAATCTGTCATGTCAAATAATTTGACAGCAGGAGCGTGGAAGCATATTCCATTTGTGCACAATGGTAGATCAATGGCATCAAAGCTGCTCCACTTGTGGTTCTTCATGACCGAATTGCACATGTCAAGGTGGAAATGGCCAGTGGAATGGTGCTCTTATGTATTGATGGCGTGTAAGTGTGAGTGTGTGGGTATATGCGTGAAGGTGTGTGTGTGTGACCTTTTTCTTTGTTTTGTCTCGAGGTATGGAAGAAGCTCTCAGAGGCTGAACTACGAGGTTGAGCTGCTACTATCTGAGCTGAAGGCTTTGATGATGGTGGTGGTGGTGGTGGTGGCCATGTTAGAATGCATTGGGACACAAGCTATAACAGAACAATAAATACATGCAATGACAGTCAATCAATAATAGCCTTCACAAACTAGATCCATTTTTTGTGAGGATAATGCTCTTGAAAAAATAGATGAACTAGAACATGAGGTTTTTCACACACAACCATCCATGACACTGCAAAAAAGTGACCCTTTTATTGTTCGCACTGAGGTCGATTTTTCCAAAATTTCGAGCTGTGAACAAACGCATCAACCAATCACGATGGTTGTGTGGAACAGATGTCGCATCCATCTCCCACAACAACAGTGTCATCCATAATGGCTGACAAGCTCATGACCTATGTCTCCCAGCAGAAAGTGTTGTTTGACTGACGTCACACGAATTATAAAGCCAAAGATCTTAAAGACAACACATTGGCAGACTATCGACCACCTGTTGGGCAATGCAAATCCTGAGTAACGTTAGCTTATGTTGCTTAGCCTACCATTGGACGGGGTAACACTAACTTAGCTCAGTTTCAGCTCAGGTTCCCAAACTGGGGGGCAGGCCCCCCTGAGGGGTGCACTGAAATAGTATTTACGATGAAATAACGAGGACTGTTTAATTTATGGAACTGGATTTGTCTGGGATTAATCACATACCCTATAGCAGCACAGCTACTTCAGCCTCTCATTGTCCTGTGTCAGGCTCCCAGTTCTTCACTCTCACTGAATCAAAGAGAAAAACCACACACCTCTCAGTGCATATCATTTGCATCATTTGATACTTGCAAAGCTATAATTACACTCTGAGGGTTAATTGGCCCTTTTAAACCTAGTGATCCGTGCTGTGCGAAGGCTCGACTGTAGAAACCCAGGTGAAGAAAACTCAAAGAGTTTCCACAGCCCGGGAGAGCTGAAATCAAGTGTATACGCTTTAAAGGTTCTCGGCCACTTCTGAGACCGGCAAGATAAAGCACAAACTCCCCACTGTTCTTGTCCCCGGCTGCCTGTCAGAATGGAGAGTTGTATTGCATAGAGTGCTGAGGACAGGCAAGCTCATGGAGCAACGGACAGCCTGAGTCACATTTCCCACAGTGCACTGCTTTCAACTATAGCTGAGAGCTAAGGACACACCTATGCTGTGTTCATATACAATGTGCAAGGTATAAGTTGTTCGCTTACACACGTACAGACACACTGGACATGTAAACACAACCACACTCAACCCAACCATACCCCTTAACACCCACAGGGCCACACACACAAAGGGAGCCCTTGAGGTTTAATCCAACCATCAACACTCGACAAGTGAAAAGGGGATAAAAGAGGGTCCATGTCTCCAGCGGGGCAGCACAATTTGGTGCCTCCCCTGACACTCAGCGGCCCTGCTGTTATGTGAGGGTGAGTGCTTCCATGCTTTGGTGGAAAATCTACCCTCTTGCTGACACATTGGTGAAAGGCGATTTCCGTAATCCGGGAGTGTAAGCCTCAATGTACAAATGGGCGTAAGGGACTTTGTGTGTGTATGTGTGTGTCTGCCAGAAATGCCAGCAGAAAGCTGCATGTCTGTCTGGGGCTCTGATAAGAGGCATCAAGTGAGGAGAGTTTAGAGTAGCAGCAGCACAGGGCTCAAAATTGATGCCTCTATGGGAAATTGCTTTTGATTTTTCTTATTTTTAATATTTACATTTGTGCCAACTTGTTCTCTCTCCCAAGTCTCTCCCACACATCGATGCATAGTAAGGACCCCTTAACGTCGCTTTTTAACACAAAGGGTACAACTGAAGGGTCTGTGTGTAAACCACTGTGCTTTTAATGAATTCAACGTAATACTTTCTCTATTTAACACTCAGACTGTTTGACCCTATGTATTAGAAAAAAACGACAAACACGAAATCTTCACCAAGGAAACTTTGCTTTGTGTCCTGTGTGAAATCAAAATGTAAAGCAAAAGTAGTTTTGTAGCCTAAACCTGCACAAACTGCAGTGTTTTTACAGCATTACTTTTCAAAGCTTGGGTAGGCGGCATATATTTATAGTGTCATCTATAAAAGCCTCTCAGCATATTGTAATTCAGATGCTCTTGACTTCAACACCTGCTCTTGGCTCTGTTTTCATGCTAAAGAAAATGTAGCCCCTGAGGGTTGGTTTGATCTGTCACACATTGTTTCATAAATAGGGTGTTCCTGTTGGGTGTTTGTGATGATCTGAGTGAGGCTTTGACGTCATGTTCACTGACAGAAAGCTGTAAGAGAGCTACATATCAAATGTCACATTTCTTTTCTGTGTTTTCCGAGGTCAGCGTGACAGTCCAGTAAAAACAAATTCATGCCATCAACATCACTGATGACCATTTTCACAGGAAAACTCAACGAGGAAAGATGAGACGGACAATAACAGCACTCCTGCAACAATGCAGTCCATTAGAAAGCTACCTGTGAGCTATAGCGGCTCAGTGATGTTGCCATCACGTGCAGGATCAGGGAAGCTGTGTGTCCCAGGTGAAGCCTGGGGCTCACTGCCCTGGAGCTGTGAAGCACTGACGGGTGTCTTTAGGAAGATGGGTCACAGTGAGAGGGACTGAGGCGTCTGTGAGGCTTTAACTGTGGAAGGTGAACCTGACAAGACATGAGGTTTCATTTTTATCCAGTTCTTTTTGCTGCTGCTTCAAGCTTGTAGGTTTTGTGGGTGGAGCTTAGTGGAGTGATGTGATGCAGTAGTGAGAACAGTGGTTTTGCACTGTGTATGTTCGAAGTGTCTACAGCAGCTTAGACCCCATGTTTAAAAGCCATTTTACAAGGTCAACCCTGTCACAGAAAAGGGTTCACACGTTCACATTTTCACACTTTTACAGGGAAAGGTAGCTGATCTGCAGAGCAACTTCAGTGTCCAGATGTATCAAAGATGCATGTGCACAAGACACCCAGTTTCCATTAAACTCGTATTATCAGAAGAACAATGTGTGCCTCTCATGCCAACTTCTAACCAGTTGTTGAAATGATTTTCTACAAGCCACATTTTATAAGATGGTGAAAAAAAAGAAATAAAAAATAAGACCAAATCCACTATGCAATGTTAATCTTTTAAGTCAGTTTTACTAAGAATTCATTATTTTTTTGCAGGCAACATCCCATTAAACACAACTGTTTTATTTTTTTTCATCCTGCTTTTGCCCCCTTGTTTGATAATTCTCCTGGTCCTGTAATATTATTATAATTTATTGCAAAATTCAGAACAAAAGTCTTTTTGAACGCTTTACACTGAATCATCATTGTCTACCTTTCCCGCATTTAATGACGATGGCTGTGTTCATAACAATGGCAGCTTCGGTTCTGGCCAAGGACCTTGTTAAAATGCTCTTTTTCTTTGCTGCTCTTTTCACTGAAAGACTGACACAGCAGATGTATTCATATTCAAGCAGCCACTTAAAGAGTGTCCATTTATGTCGAAACATAGGAGTTTTTCTTTCTTTAAATTTCACAATGACTAAAATCCATAAAAGAGAACTTTGTATCTGCATAGCTTTACAAATCGGAAAAAGGGAGTGAGTGTGCACTTTTCTTTCAGTCATGAATCTACAGAGTTTTATGTATCTGGCCTCTGGTGGTTGAGTGCTGAAGACACATATCATGTTTGAGTTACATTCCCAGTGTGCTTCTGGTCAGAAAACCTTTGTTGCATGTCATCGCCCCCTCTCTTCTCCTGTTTCCTGTCTCTTTATGCGGCAATACTGAAAACCCAAACTGAGTCATTTTAGCGAGCAGTTGAATTGGCAACATTTCCATCCATTGCGTGCTCATTATTTAAAGTGCAACCTTGCATATGCTAAACTAAGCTTTATGACTGCCAGGCAATGCATATTGGTGCCTCCACTGAGAAGCTGAAATAAACTGAAATCATTAGCATCCATCATAACAAATTAAACAGAATTATGCTACACTGCTCTGTTTGCTGCAAAAGTCTAACTTAATCAAATTGCCTGTTTTCAAAAGCTTTTCTTTAACAAACATTAATCTCTGTTTAGGGATTTTTGGGCTCTACAAACTCACAACAATACGGATGTCATGATAAACCGTCAACTTAGATGAGCTGTAATCTACAAAGAAGTGTGCTGTGATTTGAAATCTAGTCCGCTCGCTGTATTAAGAAAAAGTAGAAACTCCACAGAGAGAGAGAACACTCCTGCATAATCCTTGGATCTATTCTTCTGATACCAAGCATGATGCGCGTATTTGTGTGCTTTCCAAGCAAGGCTTCTTTTTTCTCTTCTTGTCTGTGATGCCCAGAGGCACAGCAGACATCATGGCATGGCATCATGACTTAAATCGGAGACAAGAGCTGCGCTTTTAGCCTGCTGGGTTTGCTTGATAGAAAATACCAGAATGTTGAGTCTCTTGGCCTCATGGTGATTGTAAGAGATATTACTGTATATTCCCCACTCCTTTCTCTCGCCTGGCCTGAGCTAGTACTTAGAAAAAATATATGGGTTGGATACCTAGTTTTTTGGAATCTTAGCTTTTCTCTGCAAAGACAAGTTATACAAAGGCTTTGCGGGGCATCAGGAAAAGATGTGTGGTGGTAGCTGAAATGATATATGTATAAGCTGTCACTCACTCTGACAAGCATGTGAGGAAAAGGTCCACGGGAGTTTTCAGGCACATTGATAGGTGGGATGACCCAGTCTCTCTTCTGTCGCCTCAGCCCGTTGACGGAGGAGCCCCTTTGATGTTTTCGAGAAAACTTGATCACTCTGGGTTGGGACTCCCAGACTCTTGATAGCATTTCTTCAATGCCAACCTAAAAAAGAAAAAACACATCATATCATGCCACATCTTGCAGTGAATAACTTGTGAACGTTATCATTTGAAGAAAGCTATTTTGCCTTGACAGGTTGGGAGATGAATCTGTAAAGTGCTTTAAAATGACAAGTTTTCCCCTCTGCTGAAATTGACACCAAAATACTGGGTGTCACGCTAACAATAAACCCATTTTGGGAGAGTGACAGAGAGGCAAATACAAATAAACAAACATTTTTTTCTAAAAGCTGCTGTATCACATTTCTTGAGGCCCTTGGCAAGACACACTCAGCATGCCGAGCCCTCGGCTTAAAAAGCCAGGCCTCCCCCAGGCTACATGGCCGGGTTTTGTCCATTGAGGTGCTGCGCTTTGTCTGCAACCCTGCCCAGATTTTTCAAGCAGGAAACATTTTCCCCATCAGTCCCTGTCCTCTCTGTCCCATCTGAAGACAGAAAACATTGTGACACTTTGCGTTGACAGGAGCCTATCATCAGATAAAGCAGGTATTGATGAAATACCACTGCAATAACAAGGAGAGCAGGAGAGAGACACACAGGAGAGTTCCCTGCAGTTTTGGCCATGCAGCGAACAGAAGACGAGCGAGTCAAAATGTCACACACAGTTGGTGAGATTTCTTATATAAAAAACATGAAAACACTGGGTAGAACTTTTGGATTAGTAGAGAAGGAGCTTTGTTTCAGCTAAAGCCAAGGAACGGCAATGTGACAATGGATGTTTTTAAAGACCTGAAGCCCTCTGTTTATATTCACAAAATGACTAATGTCTACTTTTGAGCATATTTCTGCACCATGAACAGACAGCAGAGGTCCTATTGTTATCAGTTTTATGTGTGAGCATCACAGAAAATGAAGAAATAGTCTGAGTGACATTCTGATATCTGAAACTCTGGGGTTCAAAACACAGCAAAACAAAATTTTGGTACAAAATAGGCAAATTTGGATGATTTTAGTCTAAATAACATGATTGAATTCATTTGTCACTGCAAAAAAACACCTACAATCACAGAGATCATTTGTTCAGGCTATTAGACACTTATCCACAGCAGCGGAGCAAGATGCTTACAACACACTGCTGAAAATAATGGAGGAACAAACAAGTTCACTCACTGCCTTTTAATTCACTGACAGTTATATTGTTCTTGAACTAAATCATTTCTAAAAACGTAAATAATCATTTACTTCAATCAGAAACTCTCAAACCAAAAGCAGCAGGAAAAAAATGTGGTCAAAGCAGAAGAGTCATTATTAAACCAGTCTGCACTGATCTATGAAAGACTGAGCATCGCTTTAACAGTATCTGCTGCCCACAGCTGCGTTACACTGTAAGTTTCAGCTTCAGTCCTTGAAATCTCTGCAGCATCTGAAGGCAGCAGCACTGATATGCTGATAAATCCACAGCCTCTGAGAAGAACTGAGCTGTTCGTTGCATTTATGTTTTTATCCTCATGTTTTTTTTATTGTATTTCTTTATTGTGTGTTGAATCCAATCTATCATCAGATAAAGCAGGCGCTGATGAAATACCACTGCGTCCTTGTAGAAGCAGGCCTTCCCTGGTGTTTATAGCTACATTATACTAACGTGTAATGCAGTCATTAACACACGTGCAAACACTCAAAACATGCAGTCTTAAAAAGCTATCAGGCTGATTAGCTTCATATACCCAGTGAGGATTTGTTGTGCTTAAATGACACATTTAAGGAAGTTTAAATGAAAGTGTCTTCGTTTTATTTATAAAAAAACATGTCATGGTGTAGCAGCTGCCCTATTTTTTAAGGCCAAGGAGCGTACGAACTTCATTCAGGACCACCGTGTTTCGGACGTCTTTGATGTGGGAAGGTATGGGTGTACATACAACAACCCCTTGAGCTGTAGCTGCTGAGGCGAGATTGTATTCTGACTCATCTTGCCTTGTGAAGTGAGGGTTAGAAGGGTGTGTAAAAGACTGAGTGTTTTTTCCTATCCTCTATGGTGTCCTCCTGTGTAAGACGGTTGTATTGCTGTAATCCACCTAATCCTATTGTTGTCTCTGCGCCCCGCGTACACACACACACATTCACTGGCAGTGTGCCGCTGTCACCTAAAGCACAGTGGAAATCCTCCTGCTTATCCCACCTGGAACACACACAACGTAGCCGTACAGGCGAAGATGCACGCGTGCACACAGGCAGCTACAGGCGTGCTGCCATGCCAAACACAGGCCGCCAGTTCATTCTATCAATATACACCTGCTTTGCAGAGTGTAAGTCACACCTGAGCAAACACAGTGTAAATCTTTCATCTTTTGTTTTTCACTTAACATGCTAACAGCTCAGAGGATCGGACTGCAAGCTCAGTGCAGACCTCTGAACAGCCAAGGTTGGGTGGGTGGGTGGGTGTGTGTGTGTGTGGGGAGGTAGGGGGTAGCTAGGCAGGATGCTGACGTGGAGGGAGCTGGGCGACCGGGTGGATGGTTAGAGGACAGAGAGAGGAATGAGGGGACCAGATGTGTTTCCCAGATAAGATAACTCTCGTTCCAGCGCCACTCATCCAAAACACTCACAGGTACCAACTGGCATGGGGGAGGCAGGATGCTGCCAGCCCCCTCCATGGGCGGCACGTGGAATTAGTCTCTGTCTGTGAGTGTGAGTGTGTCCCTGTGGCACTGTGTCTATTTGCTGATGCTCGTATGAAACAAACAAAAAACAGCCAAAAACAAACAGCTAGGTAAAAAAAACCAAACATGCAACAGAGGATAAACAGTCCCCTTTCTGGCAGATGACAATGAATCACCAGGACTGTGCATGCGGACACTTTATTACATATATGACACCACTGCACTGCTACTCCTCATCTACGCTCAGTCTGCGTGCTGCTGCCATGATAAAGTACATATCGTCCCACCCGGGTACGGACAGAAAAACACAATAAACGAATAGTTGCTTTAAGCACCCATCAGCCTGCAGATGAAGGCAGTCCATCAGGCCCCACGATAACGAGGTTGAAGCGTCTGATTGGTCGGGCTGCGACATTCCTTTGGAAATGTTGCCAAGAGAGACAGTCGGTCAGAAAAACAGACACGGACGACATGATGAAAGGGAGAGAGGTCTTTCACTGTAAGTCTGCTTGTGGATGATATCAGCACAGTGGCTGCATGTGACTGTCACTTTCAAACAGCATGGCAGATGACAGGCTGTTGGCACTGTGACAGTGCCAGAGTCTGAAAGGGAAGAAAAAAACGGAACGAGTTCTCTATGTGCTGTTTAGAAGGTAGTTGCTTATTAGTATTTCTTTTTGTTTTGGTTTTTTTTTGTCTGAGCCTGTTTGTGTGAATACAGTATGTGTACGTGTAGAGTCTTCAGTCATGCCTGCGTGCACACATGGGAAATCATGTGTGCTAGCATTGATGCAAGCATGTGTGCACATGCACAAATGTGTAAAAAATAATGCATGCACATATGTGTTGGTGTCCTTTTCCCTGTGTGTGCATGTGCAAAAACACATGACAAGGAGTCAGTCAGTGTGTCCCTGAAACCCAGAGGCAGCCAGGGCCAGCTGGCAGCTCTCTGCTCCCAGGCAGCCTGTGCATTGCCTGGGCATTCTTTCGGCCTGTAGCCCTCGAGCCCTGGAGCTGACATCTGGAGGTTATCAGTCTGACAAACAGGCTGAACAATACAATAAGAGAATGTGCTCATTGCCCATTCTGTGTTCACTGTGGCTCAGAAAACATTTGATTCGGGCCTTTTGATGTTATTTTTATGTCTTTAGTGCTGCTCTTCCCTTTGCTGGATCACTATGATAAAAAAGAGATCACAGTTCTCATCTTCAGCGAGAAGAATGTTCTCCCATGAGCTCTTCGCTCGGAATCTAAAGAAAGGAAAATAACAATTAAATCTAACTGTATAAAGAGAATATTGGAATTCTCGTAGCTGCTATTGGCCTGCTGAGGCTTACAGCTTTCCTGTGTGGATTGTCAACATCATCAGGCTATAATCACAAAGTTAAAGCACACAGGAAAAGCACTACCATTCAACTCTGCCCGAGTTGTTTTTCAATGAACGGTGGACCCCCGGGGTTCCACGTTCCAACTGGTTGCCGGCCTTCGCTGTAATCTACCTTGAACAGGTGAGACTGTCTGGGGAGAGTGTGGTAAAAATGCAAATCAAGTACGCACTAAAACCCGCTCCGGCAACCACTGGACTCCAAATCCAGTGGTGCATAACTGATGGGCTCTAAGCTGGTGGAGAAGGCAAACCAACGTGCCATGAAATCAGTACGAGTTGGAGAGCACTCAACGAGAGGCCCTACCTGTGTGAGGAGCGATAACCTGAGTACATAAACACAGCGAAAAGGGCTCTCAGGCCAAAGATGCTCTACACTTCAATAGCTGTGGTATTGTACACCGGAAAATTAAATAGTAAAATGAGCTGGTCCATCATGGAGCTCTTTTTAAGTATGCTAATTTCTGCTACTAAAACAGCACAGTGAGAAACTAAACCAGTTATTAAGGACAAATCAGTGCACTCTTACTGGTGCTATACGCTGTAGCATGCACAGCAAGAGGAGATAGCTGCACTATATTCTGATAGCATACAATTTACTACTGCATCTCTCTCTCTCTCTTCACATTATCTATGTCTACTCAAAGCAAGTGCACAAAATGCTGTCTGTCTGTCTTTTAATCGCCACTGGGAAGAAGAGGATATCCCCAGCTGTTTATATCCCACGCTGCCTTCCCCACTTTGATTACACAGACAGGCTGTGGTTAGGTGATGCGATTATGATTACCTCTTTTCTAAAACAACTATTGACTTTCAGCTCCGATAACAACTACTCACCTCCATGTGTTTACTGAACTGGAAAAGGAAAATGGGCCACACAGTTCGAAAACGCTGCGATGAACCGATAACACTGGTAAGTTTTTCTTCACTTCAATTCCCAGAATTCATCTGAAGTCACTGTACTAAAACTGCACATGGCACTCTACGATTAAATGATTGACTGCCTTCTGTAATTAACAATGCTGTGTATTATCTTGAAGAGTCAAAAAAAGCAAGTCAACTGGACTGTGTTAGGTTTATTGGGAAGACGTTTCACTTCTCATCCAAGAAGCTTGGATGAGACGTACAATGTGGCCAAATATTTGGCCACAATCCTAGCCCCCCTTGTGGGCAAAACTCCTCACCACATCAAAAACTCACAGGA
>JAQNCA010000014.1:21683823-21701061 GCA_029783725.1 Acanthurus tractus
GTAGGAAAGGTGAGACCGTTTTTGCTCCTTGCTGGACTTGACAGAAGCCTTCAAGCTCAAACATTCATGTGTCACTTGCCTTCTTTATCTATGATATTGTGTATGTGTGTGTGTGCGTGTGTGTGTGTGTCCCTGTACTCTGCCTTGGTTCCCTGTGGTGGAAAACAACAGGGGTATTAAACCATCAGCTCAAGTGTGTGGGAGTGTGTGTATTTGTGTATTGTAGGGTATTGGTCTGCCTTTGTTGTGCCTGTATAAGCTTGCCTGTGTGTGTGTGTGTGTGTGTGTGTGTGTGTGTGTGTGTGCCACAGTGTGTCCTGTATATTTTAGTGTGTGCTGCCATCCACAGTGGTGTTTGGCAGGCTGCTGAGGCTGGTGTCATTCTGCTCGGCTGCTCCTCTCTGGACTCGTATGGCAGAGAACATGTTGTCCAACAGAGCGGCTAGCGCGGCACAGACGCGGCTAAAACAGAGTGGGCAAGCAGCCGTGACCGCCGACCACCGAGCTCTCTGCGAACACACACGCACACGCATACACACAGAATGAGGGAGACAGAGACACGCTTATGCTCTTTGTCTCTTCCTGTTTGTGGATCCACGACGATACCCCCGAGGAGGCCAGAACAGCTCGTGTATGGAAACATTACATGTGCATAATGTAGATGGCAGGTAATGCCTCCGCACTGCCTGCTTTGTGCATCCACATGGAGCATGCCTCCCTCATCCCTCTGCACCCACCCACACCATGTTCACCTGGCGACCATGCACGCCTCCCCTCTCCTCCCTCCTCCCTCCTCTGCCATTCTCTTCTCATCCTGTTACCGTCTCCTCCCTGTCTCCTCCACTTTCCTCCTCTCCCCGGCGCCACAGCTCCCTGTCCTCATTACCTTTACTGTCCCAACTTTCTCCCTATTTAACCCCCCACCTGTCCTCCTCAATCCTCCTCCTCCTCCTTTTGTAATTCCGGCAGATTGAAGAGCTTTCTCCAGGATGCAAACCAGGACAGCCGGTCTGAGCCAATGGCCCAGTCAGACATAAAATGGGCCCCCTGGTGGGACAGTTACTATCACTGTCATAATAAGCCGTGAGAATGGCACGAAAGAGCTAAAAAGAGGCATAGAAAAGGGCAAGATCATGTCAGTGTGATTTAAGCATTTACACACTGCTTTTAGAAGTGACTGTATGATTTTACAAATCATTTTTAAAACTCTGATGTGACTATTTATAGACCTGCTTTTATGTAACAACCTCTATTACTGTTTTTAGCCTCCTTTTGATTCTCACTTTTATATCCCATGCCTCACCTTGTATTTATTGCTTCTACTGCTCATTTGACACGTTTTTAATGAGTTGCAAAGTGCTTTGTTTTTGTTTTTTGAAAGGTCTATAAAAAAAAGGTTATAATATTGGCTTCAACCGCTTAAAATAGATGTCTGAAGGCAAACACACTGTACATAATGGCTTTTAGCAGGCCGTAAAACATCCCCCTGTACGCAGTTGACAATAACAAATAAAAAGTTTATGTTAAAAGTCTCTCACTGTGGCAGACCGTGGTTAGAGAATCAGATATATTAAGGATGGAGCTGGTAAATAGATCCAGACTGAGCATATGGAGCTCTTTTTGCTAAGGTGCTGTTCATCCCAGTTGTGGCACAGTGCTAAATAAACATTCCCTCTGGTATCCTGCCGCTTTCCTCAAGCCAACGGGAAAATCAACGCCACCCACATAACAGTATTTTTGCCAGGCTGAAGCTGTGATAGACAGCAGCACGAAGCCCACTGTCGAGTCAAATAACACTGCCTAAATACAGAACATACTGTATGCAAGAGGCTGCACAGAGCGCTGCAGTATCCCAGTCCCAAGGAAGCGTTGTGACTTCACTGCTTTCTGTGTGTTTGATGCTCATAATTTGAAACCCACTGTAATCAGAGTTTTAATTCAATTCCACACAGACAAGTTCATTAAAAATCAGATCGTCATCACCAGCGACAGGAATTAAACTGCAAAAATGAATGAAATGCTAGGATGCTCAGGCATTTGTTTGTAAGAGCCTTGATAATAATTGGCACCCAAAATCATCTGAATTAATTTTTAATGATACATTACATCAAATTGGTCTCTGTGAAACAAAATACGAAAGCTTCATTTGCTCACAAGGAGATGAGACTCATGGATTCCACACAAAAATACACTGCTGATAGCAATGAACCCAAGTCATGCGAGGAGCCTAAAACATAATCACTAATCCCTATTATACTGCTGTCTGGGTGAATACTCAGTTCTGATTGGCTGCACGCTTTCAACTAATTTCCCATTTAAGACACCTAGTAAGTACTTCCAGTTGAACTGTCCACTGTTTAAATTTATGGGCTACAATGAGTAACTTTAGCAATAGAAACATATTAAAAGTCTCAGTTTATAATTAGATGCGACCGAGCAAGAACAAGTGATACAACAAATTTGGTGGTGCTGCTGCAACTAAAGAAAGTTAGAGAGTAAAACAGAAACTTCACAAATATAAAAGTTAAAAAAAGCTGCAGACGGCTCAACAGAAATAAATGAAATGAAAAGAATATAAATATCTTATTTACATCATTAGCTTTTTAAAATGGACCTCAATATTCTGCTAATAATTGGTTTCAAACTCCAAACAATAAAAATGTTGCATATTAACAAACTAACTGACTGAGTTTTAGTCTGGGAAAAAACTTTTAATTGCAAAATGCAAGAACATGTGAATAAAGGGTCTGAATTTTTTTTCTTTGGCAAGTGACCAGGGTTTGAGAGGAAAATATCCTTCAAGGTGTTCATAATCAGGAAATAATGGCTCTCCAAAGAAAACTGACCATCACACAGCCTTTTCATTCTTATTACAGACGGGCATTATGCTTGTACAGCTGCTTTGAGAGAGCAGCCTTGTTTTAGATGAACTGAAAAGCACTTTGTGTCCACTGGGGAACTACAAGGTTTTGATGAACTAAAACGAAACCCTGAAAGCTCACATGATCCTCAGTTTTAAAAAACTGAACATACAAGGTGTTTCCCTGACAGTGACATTAGCACCGAAATATCTACTCAAGACACATTTGAGTTGTCATATTCTTTCCAACTTCGAAAGGCAAAAGAGAAATGAGAAACATTTACACTTTTCAGTGGGTGGCAAAATAACTGCAGTGGTAACAGGCGTGATTGGCAAGTCAAGATATAAAATCTATTTTCTGTTGCGTGATTTATCAAAAACTTAAGAGCAAGCATCTTGTGAATCCGTAGCCAAACCTGAGGCGCCCCATGCAGCACATCCACAACCCTTGAAACTCTTTTGATATCCAGCCCACTGTGCCCCCACAGGAATGCTTATAACTAATTCAATTTACATGCTGCTGTTTTTAAAACACTGCAGGTACAATGTGACTTTCCTGAAAAGACTTTCTTTTTTTTTTTTTTCTTTTTTTTTTTTTTGCCGCAGTTGGAAATGAATTTCTCTGCCTCTGCAGTTCTGTTTTAACAAAAGCCCACACAGTTCCCTCTGACAGCTCGCTCTCACAAAAGGAAACCACTGCGACTCAAGTGTGTTTGTGTGTGCGGCTTCGTGTGTGCTCCTGCATGCGAGGGAGCCGGAGTGAGAGAGGAGAGGGACATTGGAGTGGGAGTGTGAGCCATGAGCTCTTTGCATATACGATTATTACAGCTGATGCATAAATGGGGATGGGTGCCGTCGACTCACTGCCTTCTCATAGGTGTGTATGTGTGTGCGTGGGAGAGAAGGTGCTGTCAACCTGCATTTGTGTGCATCAGTGCTCATGTTTCACTTTTTAAACACCCTATGCTTGTTATCTGGTTCCGGCGTTTGTACAGGGCTGAACAAAACCTTGTCACATTGTTAGTGCACTGTCACATCTATAGGGCCATAAGCCACCCACAACCTTATCGCCCCCACCTTGTCACTCCTTTGTGTTGCTTCTGTCACCTCCCTCTTTCCGCAGGTACGGATGTAACAGCTGTAAAAGAAGGCCTCCTGTGTTGGAACCGACAAGCCTGTCTGAATGCAGAGTCTTTATATTTCAGATCTGTCTTTAATGTAACCAGACACATGCAGGATGCTGTGTGGGCCACATGCTGGATGGCGGTGGCGGTGGGCGGGGTTTCAGAGGTTGCCACAGTATTTCAACAGATTATGAAGATTTTCTTACAGATATTTGTTTTTCTTTGTGCACCATCTCTCTTGCGTACACAGGCATGACACAGTAAGCCTGCTCTCCATTATTGCATGAATCTCCTAGTGTTAAAGTGCTGCTGCTGCGCACACACTGTCCTGTCCCGTGAGTTTTGACCAGTGCACTTTCGGGTAGCGTTTGGTTTTTGCGAGTCCCCGGCCTTCGCTCTTATCTCTGCATTAGCCTCCTCTCATGGGCTCGGGCATGAGGAGGCTTGAGGAATGAGAAAGGGGGAAAGAGGCGAGATAAAGAGGGAGAGCGGCAGCTAAGCAGAGCGGATGCAATTAAAAGACTGGGTCACAGATCGCAGTGCCAAGCGTCAGTGTGATTAATACACCACCATTCAGCCCAGGAGCTTTTCTCCTCTCTGTATAGATGTGTGTGTGTGTGTGGGGGGGTTGTGCGTGTGTGTGTGTGTGTGTGTAATGTGTATGTGGGGCTTTTGTTTGTGAACTGGTTGTCTTAGAAGCAGACCACAGCAAGGGGGCACCAGTGTTTCCTCATACGTGCTGTTCTCAGGTGTGCCAGGATTAATCCTTTTTAAGGTTACGTCTGGAATTTTGGAGACCTGAACAAACAGGTTTGAGAAAATTATGAGTCTTTGTCTGACCCATTTCAACCTGACAAAACAATATCTCATCCAGGTGAGAGACATTTTATCCCCTTTGCTTATTATAGCAAAAAAAACAAAAATTGGATGTAGGGCATACATACTGAAAACTTTTAATGGAAGATACATTTATAACCAGACAGTCTTACAATACTGCAAACAAATTCTTGCTGAACTTCACAGGTTCAGACTGTTGTAAACTTTAATGAACACCCACTATCTCTGAATTTTTTTGCATGGCTTCTGACTGACCCTGTCATCACAAGCTACCCACTAATTTCACACCATGCCAAAATAGTCAAATCTGGCTCCCAATCAATCCATCCTCTGATAAAAAAAGAGAAAAATTTGCATAGAGGCAAAAAAAAATGCTTCAAAAAAACAAAAAAACAGATTCTGATTGAGCTTGCAGCCCTTCCCACAGTCTTATGCTAATGAGCAATGTGCTTTCTTGAAACACAGCAAGCCACACAAACATATCAACTGATTCTTACTTTTATTTCTTTCATCTGGCTCCCACTCACCAGACCTCGCCTTCAAGGCCTCCCCTTCGATTTAGCGTGAGCAGAGAAGGAGCCACGCTTTATCACAGCAATATCTTTTTTAAGGAGGTGAAGCGAAGAAACTGCCTCAAGGCTACACGCTGTCTGTTATCTCCCAGTACAATATAATAATTTCACATCGCCCACAGCAGGGTGGTGGGACCTCAGCTGGGCCAAGTGACAAAAAGGGGAATGTGAGCAAACTAGGGGCAAGGATCAGGGTGAAAAAAAAAGGGGCTTCTGGAAAATATCCGTGACTCTCACTCAACCGTATAATGACTGTAATGAAAACCAATTATCCTCAAGAAAGTAGTGCGATCCACATTTCTTCTTCTTCTTCTGCACAAATTGTACAGTGTTGAGGACAAAATTTGGATAATGGTTACACTTTTATCATAGTAACTGACACTGCAGAAATGCCTGCCACTTAAATGGGAGCAACATTACGGCCGGGTGAGTAAATGAGTCCGGTTACAGTACATAAGGCGGTGCTGAGCCTGTGTCCACTGTTTATGACTGCAGCACATCTTAGCTGGTTATTTTTAGCTGGTCTTGATTACCCTGGAGACTGGCCTCAATAAACACTATAAGACTAAAAACAGGCTTCCTCCCCCTGCCCCTCCTTTCCCTTCCTGAGAGAAACCCAGGACTCACTCACAAGGTAATCAGCTTTTAATTTTCTCCCCCTTCTTACGGTCTCCCTTTTTATCTCCCTCCCTCTCAGCTCTCACTCTCCATCAGCCTCACTTGCTGACGGAGCTGACCAGCAGCCCTGTCTTTCCTCTGGCTCCTTTCTGCTTTTTTTCTCCATCTTTTCTCTCTTCTTTTGTTATTAGCATAAAAGTGTTAGCATCCATCCCTGGTGATTGTTTAGCTGCTGTGTTCAGCATCTTGATTCAACTCCCTACAATTGCCATAATTAGCATTACAAATATACACTTAGAGGGGAACAGAATTTTTTTTTTTTACACCTGTCAGACTAATTTAGGGGATTGGAAGCCAGAGGACAAGGCAACACTAAATTTGTGTGATAAAATGTGTATCACTCCATCTCAATAATGAGGTGTCTTATCAAGTCAGCAGAATCTACACTAACACTACATTTATGTAAATCAATGAATGGCCTGTTTGCTTCCGGTGAAAAAAACAGCATGCAGAGCAGCTGACAACAGGAACATATTGGATGCTCAATTGTGATAAAAGGTGTAATCACAACAAGGAACATACCTCTTATCTTCTCTCACTCTCTTCCTCTCCAGTCCAGATCATGTCTTCTAAAACCAATGATTAGACTCAAGACAGATCTCTCTCATTATCCGTTGCTCTCATCCATTTCTCCCTAATCCTGTCTCTACTACAAAGCCTCCTGAGGCAAGCGATAGGCCAGGGCCGGCCATTAGTCTCCAGGCTCTGAGACCAGGGACAAAACTCATTTGTATTTTCCCCAGGAGAAGCTCAAGGCCATCTCAGAGGTCAGCTGTAACGACTGCTTTCACTCCTTTTGAGTCTTCATTCGGGTGTGTACTTAACTGTTTCCAGAGAGATCACTGACTTTCCACAAACCCGTCATTTTCCACTCGTGTGATCTAAAGAGGCAGACTATGAGATGTGCAAATGCAGCCGAGGTGATGATGTGATGTTAAAGTAACTACTCAGCCAGATTTCTGCCATTTGAGGTAAAGGTCATTCTACTGATCAATCAGCCAAGCAGCTGATAAAAGTAATTGGTCTCATTATTGTCAACCAGCACATTCAAGTGGGTACAGGTTGGTTCCTCCAGAGGCCAAGCACACAAAGCAGCTGGCATTTGTCTGAAGAGCACAGCTTCAAGGACTACAGAACAAACAGCTGTGAGCCCGGTGCTAATGACACAAAGCTATGGAGGGAATAAAAAAAAACACTTAAATAAAATAATAAATAAACCTTTAGTTGATAAATGAGGAATCTACATTGCTAAAGGTATGTTATTGATTAAGGAGAAGGAATGAGGCCAAGGGGAGTTAGCCTATATTAATTAGATATGATGACTTTGTCAGCAAAAAAATGGGGATTTACATACCCAACATACACGGAGCAACATTAGCATTCATTAAGAATTTTGTGGCCCTTTGGTTGCTAAACGCTCCACCGAGTTCACCAGCTAGTCACCAGCTGTTTGGTGTTTGGTGCTGTGCAGGTGAAGTGCAGTGGGTTTTGCACATATTCCTTAGCTGAAAAAACAGCGGCCGCTTGTGCTTCTAGAAAAAAGTAACAATGGGAGTGACACAAAATAGCAACATTACGGCTCATCATTTCAAAACATTAGCTATCGGAGCTAATATGGTTCATAAAGGTGAAAGGAGCTGAAAGAGTTGCATTATAATTCTCTGTGGGTTCTTTACTACAAGCGACCCCTTTACATTATTCAGATTCATTTAATACATCAGTAATGTTTGATGCTTCAAGTCAAAATCATTTACTGTCAACAGTGGGTAGCAACAGTATATTGTGCGATAAAAAAAGAGCATATACTATTTGTAAAACTAGCAAATACATTACATATTATCTTTGTAACACCATGCTGTAGCTGCCGTATTTCATCCTTTGTACCCATCCTTTCACAATCCCAGTTTAAGCTTGGATATGTGCAGGTACTTGAATTAAAAAAAAACTGAGCCTTTTAAAGTGCAGCCCTCCTTTAAAAGCAACAAATCTGAGTTTCTTTCAGCAGCTATTTGCTTTGAAGTCACCCTGGCCTGTTCCAGAAAATCAATTAAAAACATGACTAATACATTTGCACCTAACATTTTCCACTTTTCCTCTTTAGAGCGTTTGATGTCCCCCACTGCCTAACGCTGTGTAAATGCTGAGATCACAGAGATAGCGACGGGAGGATTTCGACAAGGACCCCTTCGCACTTATTCGCTACTTCGAGTGAAGCTCCGACCTGTAGTGAAATAAAATAAAAAATGACTGATATCAGTGGACTCCTACGGTGCTGTTTTTGCACAACACTCAACAAAGAAATACAGCACGCCTCAAAAGCCCATCAGTTCGATATTATGCCCTGTGATGTTCTCTTTTGTCTTTCAGGATTGCAAAGATGTTTTCCTGCTGGATGAATGGTAAGTTATCTAATGCGAGTGTCTTTTTCTCTGCACCACTTTGCCCCTCCTTACATTTCCTATATTCTAAGTCCCCTAGTGACAGTTATCAGAGAGATCTGCGGTGGTCCTTAATATAGGCACACCACTGTCCCTTAAGTGGGCAGTGCTAAGCCTCATTGTCTGCTATAGATGTCGGACTCACAATAGAATGGGCTGAACCTCTCTGCTCAACTATCTACCAGGAGGGAATGGGAGGTCGGTCTCTGCGGGCCATGGCGCCAAAACCATTATTCTTATCACTGCAGGACAACTCACCGCAGGCCAGACGAAACCCCTCCTGAAAGGTGAAATGAGTGTGTCTCTCAGTGTGTGTGTGTTTACCTCCTCACACTGCACATTTCTGCATTTCTCATTAACTGATAATACATCACTCATGACCTTGTGATAAAAATACATTAGCTGGAGACAAGTCATTAATCTATAAAGAATCAGGCTGTTTAGGTTATCAGGTGAGAATAGGTATACATGTTATCGCACAAGTAATGGAAATGGGTGTAATTGTCCCTCCTCAGCAAGTCCAGCAGGACACTTTATGTACACACACATACACACATTTTTATATAAATACCCAAGTTTGAGATGGGTGTGGAATGAGAGCTACCTAGTGGGCCACTTTTGGTAAAAGCAGCTGCTGCTGTGGTTAATTTGCAGTCTTTGGGTGGAGAGTTGAGTCCATCACATTTGGGTGGTTTAAGATTGGCCAGCAGGCAGCAAGACTGGTTGTTGCTCTGCAGGAGGCACACTTTCATCACTGGTGTTTGTCTGAGCCATAAAGGTCATACTAAACAAAAGTAAGAGTGCGGTTGTGTAATGCTTTGGTGCAGCTTTATGAGGAGTACGAATTATAGCGAAGCTGACCAAGTAAAGCCGACCAACGTGTGAGTATCCAAAATATATTTGGATCTGAGGTTCAGTGTCAGGTTGTTTCCAGGCATCATACAAACACTATTCACATGTACTGTACAAAATGAGGCTTTAACATGCTTTAATTACAGTATATTCTCTACAGTTACTTAAAATCATCATGTTTAAAGTCTTTCTTTGACTGCAACACAGTTTTGTCAGCTGGGATCAGAAACTTGTCTCTACATTTTATCTCCACAACTGCCTTGTCCCCAACACATAGTCCCCATCCCTTTGACAGCTACAGAGTAGGGATGGGTCTTTTTTTATTTTCCAAATTTTCAAATATTATTCCCTAGAGTTGCTCTTCCACTTGTGTTGCTTTTTGCTCAACCCCACTGACAACCACTTTTGTGTTAAAAGAATCCCTGGATATACCTCCACCTCAGTTTATTGGTGTACTCTTTGGCCTAGCCAAGATAGAGCCCTGCTGTTACATGGATTACCACTTTTACAAACAACAGAGCTGAAAAACTCCAAAGGTACACTTTCAACACCACAGGCTAACCTGCAAGACAACACATATCTTCAGAGAGCTCAAACTAAGCAAAGTGATACTCAAGCTTTATTCAGAGAAAACTGACTAACAGAGGAGGGTGGATTTTAAAAAAAGCAGACAAAGGACACTGCAGTATGTGAAGCATTGTTGAATAGAGCTTCACTGTTTACTATCTTCTCAAATACAAAGAGTCTTGACTGTCTTATCTTATTTGACCAGACTGACAAACTGTTTTGTTTTTTTTGTAATTAATCCACTTACTTTTTTTTCTTCTTTTTTGAATACAATTCTTTGAGAATGTATGATAAAATGAATGCAGTGATATATTATGTTGCCTAATAGTGGCTAAAAGCACTTGGTTTACAGTAAAAGTGGTCTGAGTGAGTGTGTACGTGTATTGTTTTCTTTGTGCAGACTCAATTTACTCTGTCAGGACATTTCTGCTTTGTGAGGACATCTAGGCCATTTCTCACAACTTAAAAGAACTGTTTGAAAGTTCAAATTTGGGTTGGGTTAAAATTAGGTTAAAGTTAGAGTTTGGATGAGGATTAGGGTCAAGCTTTCGGTTGTAGTGGTTAAGTTTAGAGTAAGGGCTAGGAAAGGAATTATGTGTATCTGGTTCCTCACAAGGAGACAAAAGTGTGTGTTTGTCTAAATGTATGTTGTAACACACAAAAGACAGTTAGAGAGGCAAAAAGTCTTTTTTTTATTGTGTAAAATATGTTTTAACAATCTGGGTATTATTTTTATTTAAATCTGGGCTATAATTGCACAAAACCATCACCACTTCTACTACAAACAATTAAACTACAGCATCCATTCTGTCGATTTGGCAACTAAAATCTCATGGCTGGTTGCCAGCCTGGCACACTGCTTTTTAAATTTACTCAGGGGCCCTAGAGAGGTTGGCTACATTTTGCTTTCACTTGGGCAAATGCTTGAGAACATAAGTCTGGACTGGATAAACCACACAAGAGCGCACTAAGGGTCTGTCTCCCAAAGAAGGATTACTAAATTGAGTTTAACAGCACTGAAAAGAAGGCAGAGAAGCCCTTTTTACTTCAGTTCATGGTCAAGTTTCAGGGTTTTGGGTTTTACTTTGTTCAACTATACTGATTATCCTGTTCCTTGTGAGGGGCCCTAACTGAACGAGAAAAGCAACAAACACATCGCCTGCGTGTGTAAAATGAAACACAGCCTTAAAATGAGGTTTCAAGGCAAGAATGTTGACTAAACATATGTAGGCTAAAGCTGCTGCTTGTGTGAGCGATGCAGAAGTTAATCTATTGCAAATGTACCAAAGCTGGCACATTCATCAAAATGTCTGGCACTACATGTACAGTTTTTCATTCTCCTACATTGCCAGTGCTTTGCAGGAAGTGATCTAGCCACTCAATAAGCACCACCTCACCTGGTCTGCTCCGGTTGTCTGCCCCTCTCCATTCAAAAAGTGCTTCCTACACTGTTTACAAACATTGCACATACTCATAAACCTTCAGGGCGAAAATGCATAATGTGCTAATATAAAAATATCTGGCAATGCGTTTGAGTGTGAAAAGTATATTTAAACCTGCGAATCACCATGTAAACAAAGCCCGTGGTGGAGGAATGTGTTCAACGGAGCCGTTCTGCAACCACAGCTTCGGGCTTCAAAATAGCTAATTAATTGCTGAGCTTTCTTTTCTTGCCAAAACCATGGCGGAGTTTGACTTTCTTGCCAGCATCAATTTGTCAGTGTAGGTGTTAAACTTTCCAAACGGTGAGCCTATTAAAGCTAGCCAAGAGCATAGCTAGTGTCGTGCGCTCTAGCTTGCTAACCTACTGTATAACGTATGCCTGGACTTGACCTGTGTGCTATGCATAAATCTCCGTCCAGCCACAGGCGGAGAGGTGACAAGGAGGCAGATGAGGACATCCAGTGCAGTATGAAGGATGGTGGCAGCCGTTCCCCCAGGCCACGGTGATGGCACTACATCGATCCAGCCACTGCGGAGCCTGAAGTGCACAGCCTTTTGGCTTTGTCAGCACTGTTCAGCTCAGCATTGCTCCAACTCCCCTGATCACTGTCAGAAACCCAAGAGTAAAGAAAACCAAAGAACGGAAAGAGAAAATGCTGATGTATGTGGAGCCAGACAGGTGGTGCAGGACTGGCTAAATTACTGCTACTTATTCACCAAAGCACTTCTTTTTAATTTTCTAGCTGTTTTGAGATTCAGGCAAATTAATGTTTACTGTCAGGCAGGGAAAAAGCAGAAAGACTTCTACCTCTACAGTAAACACAAGCACCTGTTTGTCTTATTCAGCCTGCCAACTGGTCCTCCAGGAAACTTAATTCCTCTAATCCACTCATATATTTACACAGGTGGAGGTGTGCTGGCACCACTGAAGGTATGCACTATTGTCTTCAGGCACATAGTGTTTGTCTTCTAAGGTGAGTCACTATGTACACTAGTTTATATCTTGTGTCATTAATCTCTCCAGTCACTTTGGATGTACCCAGAGACTTTCTGCGCTCTCTCTCGTCTCTTTACTTACTGAAGAGAATCGATACAGGTCAGACTGCGTTCTGTGAGTTTCCTGTTTTGTTGCTACCTCTTTTTACCACTGTTTTCTCAAGATCTGAGTCATAGCACAGGCGGTCACAAAATGTGTGGAGTCTAAAAGCATAAGCCTTAGCACTTAAGAGGCCTTGAAGTGCATGAACAGAAAGAGAACATTAGGTTTAAATCCTACACCAGTTTCGAGTCAGTCTGGGGCATTTGAATACTGCAGCCAAGGTCGGGCATAGACTTGGTGTTTATCAAGACATTTTAGAGTGACACCAAAATTAACAAAACAGCAATCAACGCAAAGATATTTGAAAATTCTTTAAAACAGTTGAAGCAAAAATGTTACCATGTGGGAAACAGGCTCTTTCAGCTCCTTCTTGAGAGCTTAAACATTGACACCACTCAAATGTCTACATGCTAACAATGTAGCTTGAGCTAGCTTTGCTTAGCACAAAGGCTGGATATAAACCTCGATGGATTAAAAAAACATTGCATGCTTGAAATGTGGAGAATGTGGATGAAATTGAGGGGCATGGTTATCTTGCCTTTGCCAATTATACCTCATAATTTGGTGCAACACATGGCGCGATCCAATATTTCTGACTAACGCCTGCTCACTAGCAGCTGTGGAGATATCAGTCATTAGTGCCACAAGCCTCCGTAAAAACAACTTATCTTTAAAAATAAACTTAAAATCATTCAAGCGAGACTTGTAAAACTGAACTTTGTCTTTCTGCTGCGCACAGGAAAAATATGCTTTCATTCATCCCACAACTATTTGTGCATTCAGCAATAACGATGCAGTGAAATCCATTAGGCACAACTGCTATGTTGGCATGGTTACTGTTGAGGTGGGATAAGCAAATTCCTGCACACACAGGGAAATTTGCCGGGCTGTCAGATGTGGAGAGACGACAAATATCCATTTCTCGGGTTATGCATCAACATAATAAAGCTAGCTTGTTTTAAGTCGGAGAGAAATTTTGTCTTCCCCGGGGACATACATGATGATTCCGGATGCAATCTAGGAAGGCCTATTAAGGTCTCAGCACATACAAACACACACTTCTTTCAGACAACCCCTCCTCTGTCCAGCTTAAAACTTTATAAAGAATATTAAAAGGTTTTTAATTATCTTTGTATCATAAGAGACAAACAATGTGTAAAATCTTTTTAATAATATTCAATAACTTACTAACCATATATGCTCTGCTTGATATAGGGTTCATAAGTGTTTGATAACAGACACTCCATAATGAAATAATGGCACAACGTGGCATTTCCCTCCATTGTACTGGAGGAAATAAATGAAAATTCTGAAGGAGTTTCCTATGAAAAGCTTGCTGGAAAATGTCAAGCTGGCTGTCATTAAAGATGCAGTGACATTTTTATTCCATCTTTTAAAGATGTGATTCCATCTCTGCAAACAGAGGCCCTAATCTCTGCTGCTCCCCAACAGACAGAGGCCAGACAGATTTACTCAATTACTCTTTGACTTGAGTGAATGAAGGAAACAATACATTTCTCATTTAAGCCTAATCCTGCGTGGGAGCAGCGGAGGAGGGATATTGCAGGTGGAGGGAAAGCAGAGACGGGGAGAAGTCGGGAGCGCGTGGGGCTTGAAAATGAATTCCGAAGCAGCCGGCGTGTTTGCTCATCTTTTTTCATTCTTTCTCTTAACTACAGTCGCACAGCAGCACAGCGAGAGAGACAGCAGGCAGGGAAATGGAGAGGGAGACAGACCGCAGCAGACAGAAAGACAGACATGATGGAGTGGCAGACAGACAGAGAGTCAGGCAGAGAAATGAGAGAGACAGAATGGGGTTTACAGCTCCAATATGTCAGAGTTAGTTTGCGAGATGAAACAGCAAAAAATCAACCAATTTCCACAGTGCTGACACACCCAAACTAATACCCTGCATGGGGCATTAAAGTAAGCCTTGTGTATGAAACACAGTGTGACACATGTGGCCTCGGTATTGTCAGCAGCATCTGTTGCAGGGGCACAGATGGCGATGGCCATCCTCTCCACTGGTCCTCCTCATGGGAGATGTGGTCTGTGATGACGTTTTACTGACAGCGTGGACCATCTGTCAGCACATGACAGCTTGTTTTCAACTTCCTTTGCTTTCCCGTAAATGTGGCTCCAGACGCACTGGGGTTGGTCTCGGAGAAGCGGTCGCCATGTGAAGGATGGATATTTGTACGGTGTGCATGAAAAGGTCAGGGCTGGGCACTAACTGCGGCAGCAACATCAGTGAAACCCTGGAGCGGCAACAGCGGTGAAACCCCGGATCCTCAACAAAGCTCTGTCAGACTGCATGAGAAAGCTGTCAGCGCAGACGCCTAAACCTTTACCGCCCTTCCCTCTCCCTCACACTCACTCTCGCCTCGCTCTGACTCATTGTGTCAGCTCTTCAAACACTCTCCATTCTCTCCTGCCTTAAGCTAGATGCATAGAGCAAAAGGAAGAATGAGTCCATCTCTGGCTGCTGTAAACAAAAAGGAACACTCTCTGTGGTACGTGGAGTTTCTCTCCCTGTCTGTGTGCCACATCAAACTTCTTTCTGTTCCATGTACATGCAAAAAGGAATTCTTCCTCCTGCTTTTCCTCATTTCCTGCTCCTTTGGTTATTTGCAGATAAGAATAAATTAAAGAAAGAGATAATGAAGATATGATGGGAACAAGGCAGACCCAGTGATCCAGGAATTGTTGAAATCGACTTGAGCGACTCCACTGCTTTCTCCATTCCCTCGGTGTGATACAGGCTCATTAAAAATTCATCACTCTACTATGAAAAGAGCGGACGTTTGCAATTTGGCAGCAGAGACAGCCTGCCACGTCTGGACTGTCTGTGGCTTTGGTGCGTACGATCTCGTCTGGTTGAGATGCACAAAAAAACCCCCCAAAAAATACAGCATACATGAAAATACTAACAGTTCTACATGGATGTAATTAGGTTTAGAAAAGCTTTGAGCAAGATACTAATGTCAGCATGCTAACATGTTCACTATACCAACATGCTGATGTTGAGCTTATACTGCTTAGCATCTTTGCTTAGCCTGTGAGCATGTTAATATTTATTACTGAGCTCTAAGCACAACACACAGCGGAGGCTGATGGGAATGTTTCTGGTTTTGCAGGTTTGATCCTGGACTCGTTGAAAATTCTGAACCAAATGATGGCCCTTTATGAAAGGGGATCAACAAAATGTGACCAAATTTGATATAATTCCGTCCATCACTTTGCAAACCAGACATTTCTGACAAAAAATCAAATGTCAATCTTATAGTGACTCTGCAGAAAAAGTCAGAAGATAACAAAATCATTAGGATTCATCATTTGAAAAACAACAACAAAAAAGCTGTAATATCCAACCAGTCAGATGTAGTACACTTTGAAAAGCCCACCACTGGGTTCCATTGTTCATACATGACATTCAGTCCAGCAGATATGGAGATATTAAGGCATATATGAAAGTGGACGACTGAATGCACACGCCAACTTGGGAGAGATTTACAGTAAATAGAGAGGCAGAGTGACTGACACATGTGCAGTGGATTTTCCCTTTTCACCAGTAAGACGATGTTTCCTGCATACAGCATTAGCACATACGATTATAAATTGAATTACTGGCCACCAGGGACCAAGGTCACAGCAAGGGCACATATTCAGAGCAAAGCAGACATTTCTTATTCAACTCATTTTTTCCATTGTTCACCTTTTGCATACTACACAAAATCCCAGGGATCAAGGCAGAGGCAGAGCCATACTCTCAGCACAGAGGGGACAATCATTGTTGAGGGGCTCTTCAGATAAAGTCATTTTATATTTTACGACTGTACAATAGCTGATATATCCTTTCCTTTTTCATCCTACTTTATCTTATCCAATTCTATTCTATTCTATTCTATTCTATACTATCTGTAAAAACCCAAATTGTCACATATTAAAAATGCTTGCCAGCCTACAACCCTGCACAAGGCTGATTCAAATACAAAATAGACACACGACTCTACAAGACTTCAAGGTCCATTCAAATACAAAAGGTACAATGCACAAAACCACAGGTGGTGACACAGACTGGTGCTGAGAAACATGCAGTTTAAACAAAAGTCATCTAAAATTCTGACTAATATTGTCAACACCAATTAATGTCTCTGTTCAGCATGCTATTTGGGTAAAAACACACTTCAGAAATATGAATTAAATTATATGTCCAATTTTCAAAATGTACTTTGAATGTACTCAGCACTTTCTACACTGCAAAACCTAAAAAATCTTAGCAAATACAAGTGTTTAACTTTTTTAAAGTATATAATTTAACCTTTAAGACACAATCACACAAGTTACACTTCATTAAGAAAAAGAGATTTGCTTGGGTCGATACAGTACAGTACAATTACAGTACAATTCTCCACTTTAACTCTCATGACTAAAGTGTGACTAAAAATGTGGTCAAATCTGCTTCAAATCATTTGACCAGATCTTAATTGATGTTTTTTGTAATGTACATGTCTCATATAGTCTTTAACACATCCTGTTTTTTGGGAATAGTTTTATGTCTTTTAGTCAAAGAACATTACTCTGCAGTTCATTGTAGTTCTTTCATTGGTATCGTTTCAAGTTAACATCAACTCTTTACATAAAATACACAGGACTTATTTGTGTTTAAGGTCAGAGGAGAATGGAAGGAAAAAGTACTTACTTATATAAGCCTGTTACTCTGTTATGAAGCAATTGTGCTGTGGGTGGGTTGGGGTAGGGGTGGGGG
>JAQNCA010000014.1:21701161-21712925 GCA_029783725.1 Acanthurus tractus
AAAGTACTTACTTATATAAGCCTGTTACTCTGTTATGAAGCAATTGTGCTGTGGGTGGGTTGGGGTAGGGGTGGGGGGGTCATGTCTTTGGAAGGACCTCTGAGGCCCGGACAATGGTTCAGACAGAGCCCTGAGGAGATGCTACCTTCATATTTTGCTAGTTTTTCAGAATTACCAACCTCAACTTGAGGTGTCGTATGTTCTAGTGTTGCTCTCAACAACCTAAAACTGAATAATAAATAAGACAAGAACGTCTCTACAAGCCACAGAAGAATGTGGTCAAATGACAGTTTGTCTGCCCTTAACATATAACATGAAAAATTTCTGTGGATATCTGTCTACATGTTGTTCAAAGAGAGTGGGACAGGAGTATTAAATGTCTTCATTTAAAAATCAACTAATGAGCTCTTAAAATAAAGTACTGTGAAAAAACACAGTTGTTAAACTTCCTTTTAAGTTATAGTGAAACAGTTAAACAAAAATTCTTGCAGTAATATTTACATTTCAGAAATTAAAAAAAGCCTTAAGTCCCTATAGCAGTGGTGTAAGGTTGTAACCTGCTATACAGTGTTTGAATAGATTTTTCATCACTCTTTTATACATATGGTAAGTTTTTGCATTAGAAATGTGTTTTCAGTTTTGCTATTTCATAGATAAATATTTTGAACACAAAGGGAGAAAAAGGAAATGCTCTACCTTCAGTGGCCCCTACTAACATGAGGCATACACTCTCTTGTCTGGTTTGTCTCATGAATTTCAGCCATACTTTCACAGACTGCTTGGAGTGTAAGAACAAATTTTTATACTCAGTTATACAAATACATATAATATTTTTACTTGGAGCGGCAGAAACAAGTTGTGAATTCAGCTCTGACATTATTATTATCACTTTTTAAGTCGACATCATGAACTTGCAAAACAGTTGGGAAACAGTTGCTTTTTCGCAGACATCATCATCATTCCTTATGAATCGTGTTTCTGCTCAGCACAATATTCCCACACTCAATATTAACTTTCTCAAAGCAGCACTACTCGTATCAACAGCAGGCCCTGTTGAGTCTAAAGGGTTTTAGGAACCAGTGCCAATCAGCCATTAGCTTTTTAGCAACAACTGTTCAACCTGTATTGGAGCCACAATACTAATCACATACTTAACAGATTAAAAAAATGCTATGTTAGAAGGACTAAAATAATGTAAAAATGACCAAATCAACTACATCTGATAGAGTAAACAGGCCAAACATTCTAATTTTAAAATGCACAAATTGGACTTTAAGAATAAATCTGCTCAGGGACAAAACATGAAGCTGTGGCTGGTAAAATCTGAGGGTGAACATGTACAGACATTTTCTGACAACTCTGCAGTGTCACAAGAAACAATACAGGAAATCTTTTCTGAACCAGAGCTTTTACTCTCCACAACATATCACCTCTTTGTTACAGAGAACTCTCAAAACTCTCAGCTTTAAAGTTCCTGTCTCAGTTTCATTTTTTTGCCTTTAATGAATACTGTTCATGGTGAAGTTGCATGTGTATACGCATATTCTCCCTCACCTATCAACTACCCATCTATCTATATCTAGCTATATAATATATATAATATCTAGCTCTTTTGCTGGTAAATGCTCTGATGTGTTCAGCTAACAGCTACATGCGGTTAGCATCTGCCTGCTGTTTGATGGTCTGCTTGATGTTTATGGTGGCTTTTTTGAGCTTGATTAGTGCAACTTTAAGTCAGCTGTTGAACAGGTGCTTTTATGTCTTCTTTAATAACCACAGGCTTTTTAAGCTCCTATATTATTCTACGTTAAATTGAGCTTCTACATTACATATTATTAATCACTTGTACACTATAACAATATTAGGATAATAATGCGTTATTTTTACAAAGACATGTTGTTATTTAGCTAAGTTTGTGCAGGATTTACACCTCTCCTTAGAGATATTTTTATATCCCATACCACTAAATCATCAAAGATAAACTTGATTGTGACTCATTTTTTTTTTTTAGTGGTGACTCTATTGATGTAACACATTCAGCTGAATGACGGGTGGATTTTTGATGCAGAGGAAATCAAACAGATACCTTGGAATAGCATCATGTGGGTGTATACTACTACATATGCACATAAGCTAAAGGCTAAAAATTGATTTGGATCAAAAGCAGTGAAATTTCCTTCACATGAATTTCACACTTTTTATCTGCTCCTCTATAAACGGCCTCCAGCAGTTGGGTTCGATCGAGCGCTACGTCTTGCACAAGTCTGCATTAAATTAACGCGAAAATTCCTTTGCTACAGAAATATGAGAGGCGATCTTTTGCCACAAGCTGCTACTCTGCTCTGTTCATTCTGCACACAGACACGCCCACACACGCCACACCATCAAAGATCATGCCTCCATGCCACTGATGTATGTTGAAAGGGAGTTATCGATTTGTTAGAAAATGTTGTCCTATGTGCTCGAAGCTGTGAAATTATGTAAGTTGTGATGACCTTCACAAAACGCAAAGAAAGCAACCAATACATTGAAAATCTTGTTCAATGGCTGATTAATGATTAAATATGCATCACATTGGGGCACTGAGGTGCCTTTAAGTGTTGGTAAAGAGCCAATTTAAGCATATGTGTCCAATTTATAAAGATTACTGCTCACTATATAAAGGCTTGTTGAGGAACAAGAGATCAGCATCCGCAGAGTTTGAATTTCACACAGATTTTAGAGTGTAGACTATTTCCTCTCATAAGGTGGTCATTTCATTGCAGCTCTGCAGAAGCTAAAGTTGCTTGACCCCCCCAGGTTAAAGGTGCTTTTGGAAATTTTCTTGAAAAAAAACAACAACAATTATGTTTACATTCATTCTTTTCCACCATTTTTCATGCTTTTTTTCTCTCTGGTGTAACATTTGCAAAGCAGGAGTACAAAGTGTTCAATTGTGCTTTTAGAAAAAGCATCAAATACCAAGTATGCACACAAGAATTTAAGGACATTTGAAACCACTTTCTTTGCCTGATACTGAGAGAAGATGGACACTTCATTGCCACCAGTATTCACTCTAATTTTGCTGTGCCGATTTCTGCCATTTTCATTGTTTGGTTTTAAGTTGAGCACGTTTCCAGAGAGCAGCAGTAAAAAGACAGCAGGAATGTAGCAGCCTTTAAAAGATGCTTTTGTATTATTGATTTAAGCAAAAGTTAAAGAAAATGTTAAAAATGTAGCTGCTGCTGTGAATAGAAGAAATCTTTTGAAAAGCTACAGTACCTGGATGAGAAGAAAACAATTTCAGCGTGTTTTGTGTCTGACTGTGGCAGGGAAGTTAACAATGACAACACTGTTCACTTGAAGGTTATGGGGAAAAAAAGAACTATAAACATTTCTCTTACTTAAAGCATCCAGGATTTGAAAAATTAGAACTCTGAAGCAATCTGATCAATTTCAAACAACCTGTATTAATACACAGAAGTAAGTAATTGGTCCTCATGCTTTAGGAGTGTTTGGTCTAACACTGTTTGTCTTAGTGCTCCATTTCTAAAGTGGAAATTGTGAGTTACTTTTGCCTACTTGCCTACTTTTTAATGGTACATTTTAGTATTCATGCATCCATTTGACATGACAGCAGGATAAAAACGAAAGTTTTTTGTCAGATCACATAAAATAAACTTGCTGGATATAATTATTTCTGGACAAATGGGTTCATCCTTTTCCTTCCACCGCTGTTTTTATCTATGTTACAACATTTTGAAAAGCGGATATCGTGGTCCTTTGTAGTAAAATTAGTGAGAGAAATAAAGAAAAATGCGCTGTTAGAGAAACAGAGAGAGTTGTATAGTGAGACAGAGCGAGGCGGACAAATTGACAGAGCACTCATGTATAATTTAAGGACAAGTGGTTCTCCCCTGAGACATCTCTGTCAGTTAATAGGTCACAGTTATTAACGCAAGAAACCGTTGCAGCCTGCGCGGAACATTACAGCATTTTGGAGGCAACAATAAAAGGGAAAAAAAATAAAAAGCACAGAGGACATTAAAAGACGAGGAGGATTAAGCAAAAGAGATGTGAGGAAAAGATAAAAAAGAACAAGGGGAGAAAGAAAATAAAAGAGGAAAGCATGAAAATTAGCAAGGACGCTGGGGAGCCTGTGATCAGATAAAAATAGACAGAAAGAAAGAGGGAAGAAGAGGCGAGTCATGTTCATGGGGAAAATTTGCACTTCAAGACCTAAATAGTTCTCAGAGTGGCTGGTAAAGCACCGAGAACCACGGAACAAAACTGTTTCCACCGTGTGTTGGCAATAATACAAAATACTTAATAAGTGTTACTTTTTAATCATAATTGCACTCATCTTATTTGACTTCCTAGAATCAGTTTTTAATGGGAAGGAGTTTTAAAAAGGTTACAAATCTACAACATCACAAATTAACAGAAGATTAGCAAGATAAAGTTCCCAGGTCGCACAATTTTTCATTGCAGTATGCGATTCTTAATGTGCGATCTCCTCTGGCATGTGCACTCTGAGTCGAACAAGGCTTGAAACTGCTGCACATTAATGATCGTTTCCGTGGATTAAAGATCCCGAGAAGCAAATGTGACATGTTAACCTTCTTGGCTGGGTTTCCTTGTGTTAAACAGATTTTAAGTCTTTGTTGCTTTCCACAGACAGAAAACATGGTGCCATTGTGGCTGCAGGCAGAAAGGTCACTTGATGTGAACTTGACATACACACGAAAAATTTACATGGAACCAATATTATGGATCTTGAAATTGCTTTCCACGCCATATTTTTAACAAGCTTACCTTCCAGCTTATACTTCAGGTTCTGTTGTGCTCTTGTACTATTGTGATGTTGTATATGAAAAAAAATCATTTTTTTCTTTTGTTCTGTATCAAACAGCGTATAATAAACTCTACAGATTTGTCCTCGAACGTCCTTTTCTCACTTATTACCTTAAAATGCACCTCAGTGAGCATCTTTAAATGTTGCATCATCATCTGGCCTCACCTTACATTTAAATGCATTTATTTCAATTATCCTTCTTATTTACAAGAGTATTTTGTACCTTTTACTTGGAGTGATCAAGTTAAAAAGGTCTGTCTCGCTGTCCCCAGTGCTTCGAAAAACAATTAACAAAAGAGCTTTAATGTTTAAAGCAACAACAGACTGGAATCATTTTCCTGTTCTTGCTAGATTCCTTTCATCACTTGTTATATATATTCATGTCCTGTCCTCTTACTTTGTGAGAGACTGGGTTTATTTTATGTTTATATCTGAATATTTTGGGTGATCCACTCACATTCTACTGACGTATACATGAGATCCAAGATATCTGATGCAACAAGGCGAAACAATATATACATAGTTTCTTAAGTGTGGGCATGAATACAGGTAAAACAGGCTAAATGGTGTTGAGATAAGGTTTAGGTGCTGAAGCTCTGGAATAAAGCTTCTTTTGAGTGATGCACATTGTTCATACTGACGCTGGGAAAAGAGGAGCATTTTTGAAAATTTGGTTTAAAATCAACAATTCACGAGCAACTGAATCTTTACTTTTGTCTTTGTATCTACTGTCTGAGATAGTATTTAGCATGTTTTTATAATTAGTGAACAGCAGCTTGTTTTGATGAGTTTTGTATCCTGTATTTAACTGTAATTATTTCAAGTGCAAGTAAGTTGCTGGGTGCGCTTGTGTATTAAGAAAAGCAGAAGAGACAGTGATGGTGCAACAGTCTGAATTAATCCACCACCCCTTAAAATTTCTTTTCACCTCCTGACTCTATGACTGTTCATATATCATGTGCACAATTATGCTATTTCCTCTGACATGCTACCATTTCAGCTAAATATTTTGCTGCCCTCTGGGTCCCTACATGCTGTCAGACCTCTTAGCAAACACTGGCCATCCTGAAAATAGTCCATTTCAAGTTCTCAGTGACAGGATCATCAGCTGCTGCAGTCTCATCAAAGCAATAAAGGATGCTGTAAATGTGGCAGCAGTGTGCAGCAGTGTTGAGCTAATCACTTAACAGGTCCGCCAAGGGAGCATGCTTGCTGGGAGCCCGCACTCAATACCACTGAGCGAGAGGCAAGTGAATGTATGTGTCTGCGTGTGTGAGTGTGTGTGTGTGTGTGCGCGCTGAGGATGACTGAAGGGTTTTGGCAGAACGAGGTCACTCTGTTCTACCAGGTAAATTTGTGTGGGGGTGGACAGGATAAGGAGGTGTGTTTATGTGTGTATTTCTGTATGTGTGTGTCTGTGTCTGTGTATATTTGTATGCATGGGCTCGGTCTAAAGTCTGAAAATAGTCTGCCAAAAACCTGTTTTCAGAATTGTAATTTTGCATCTTTTATGACAAAAGCCTGACTGCGAGATGAACGTAAAATAATGTTAAATTAACAAGGATTGTTACTTTTTTTCATAGAAAATGTTTGCAATTCTAGGCTAATTAAAAGATGGTAAGAGTACAAGGTTGATACTATGACAACATCATTTGCACAGAGAGCACATTTCCAGCAAGTGATGACTATATTGTCAATCCAATTTGATTAGTCATTATCATCATTGCAGTGTGAAAACCGGATAGTGTGTCTGCTGGATCCTGTTTGTTTTCTGCTTCCAGGAGATTGGCAGGCGAGACTGAAGGAGCCGTAGGTTGTTTCTGATTCAAGAAAAAATTTCAGCTTATGACTTAATCCTATACCAGTCAGAACCACCAGTCCCTTCTATGGTACATTAACGCATATTTTATCCTTTTGACAGGACTATTTGGGCATCTGCTTTAGAGCCCCCTGAGGCAAACACTTGCATGTGCATGCAATGAAACATAAATACACAGCTAATGTGGCCCTCTGTGGACCCAGGCAGTGAGGAGATGTGATGTGAGCACTGTGCTGCTTAATGAGTGTCTCAGGAGAAGGCAGGTACGTGTCTTCTGTCCCTCCAGCCAACCCAGAGCAGTGCCCTTCTCTCTCAGCATCATTAACTCCTCCAGTAATGATGACAAAAACACACACCCTGTAATGAGGTTAAGTTACATTTTTATGAGTTCACACTGTAATAAATGCAAAGCTACATAATATGTCAACACGAGCTGTCATCATAATGAAGTTTATTAGTTTAGAAAACTCATAACGGCGCTTGTTTATCAAAACGAAGAATTCTTCGAAATTGTTAGCAGGATTTGTGGAGGGTTTTTAATAAAGGTGCGCTGGAGGGAAGGAATGATATCAAACTGTGCACTTGGTGAAGGGTGATGTTGTGGTACCTCAGTCTTATTGTTAATGAGGAGCTGTTTTCATAAATGGAAATACAGACTGGGTCTCAGGAGAGCACCTTTTTAATGTTTGATCTATCCAGTTCAAAATGTCTCAGAGCCATGTTTCATTTGTTACCCTACAGGGTGCATTTTATTTTCTGCTTCAGACAAACAGCCTTTCATTTATCACATCCCAGGCTGAAAAGACACCTGTCGCATAGCTGGCACCAGGGAGAGAGGGAGGGAGAGGAAAGGAGAGCCTGGGGGAAAACTAATGTTCAATGTGCTTGTCCTAAATATTAACCAGGCGCCTCCTGCTCTAAACCTGCTGATGGTAGCCACTTCTCTATGGACGAGGGGGGAAAGATGCGCCCCAATCCTCAATGGACAACACTGCCCTACTTGTGCTGAGGTGACCCCCATGTGTTCTGTATGCCCCTAACACTCGCCATTGTTATTTATGAGCTTGTAAAGGTGTCCTTTTTCAGGGAGATCATGTACCACCTGTTTTAGCAGCAGGTTAAAGTACAGGACCGTGTTTTCTGCAGAAGGTAAAACTGGAGGTGCATGACTGGAGCTAACCATTTTAAACTAGGCTGCAAACTAGGCTGCAAGAGTTGAAGTTAGCTGCTGGCTGATAAATGTGGATTCATGGGATGAAGTTACTGGTAAAGGCACTTTGATGTGTTAGGGTTAGTTGCCTTGACTGTCTTCTGGCTGTTTTTCCCTGCATGTGTTTTCATTTAAAAAATATTCAGTATTTGTTTAAGAATATTCAGAAAGTTCATGAGAAAATCAATACCACTGTCATGTTTGTGCTTAACATATCACTGGAGCCAATATCCAGGTAGCTCAGCTCAGCAAGACCAGAAATAAAAGGAAACAGCTTGCATGGCTCCTGCAAAATATGTGAGTCCACCTGAGATGAACAAATAAACAACTCGCAAATTGAGCAGCTAATGTCTTCTATTTAATGTGCCAAGGTAATATTTTAAGTAATACTTGTTTTCTTGCATTAAATAGTGGACACTGGAGCCCTGCAGTGTGCAAGGCCATTTATTTCTTCATTTCATGCTTGGCTCCCTTTCAACTCAGCATCTGCCTTTTTTGTTTGGATGTGCATGTGTATCTCTATTTGCAAAACAAAATGTACTTATCAGCCCCTCTAAGGCTCGGTAATTACGAAATTCTCTTACATGGCTTTTACACCAAAGCTAAAGTGCAAATACAAAAATGTGACCTTTCATGGGTGTTAATGTTGCAGTGTTGGCCCACGTTGTGATTAATCCTGAGCCTAAGGCTAGCAAGTTTGAAACCTGGAGATTCTCCCCACGTGTTGCATTATAGTATAAAAGCGTGTCTTTATCTTCCCTGGATGCATGTAATATTTCCTATCTGGAGGCTTGTTTGTGTGGACAACTCACCATCTAAAATAGGTCACTGCTTTGCTCCGTTACAATAAGCTGTCTCTGCAGGCGAGCTCTGTCAGCTTCCCTCAGGAGCCGCATGCATCCGTCCAATTTGCCAACCATCCCAATGATGTTGTCATTCAGTTGAAAAAAGGTGAATACTTGCAGTTTGTGGTCATTGATAAAAAACTGGATCAGTCTGTGTCAGTGTGTATTAAGTTGTCAGTCTGTTTTACCTCTGAGGGCGTCCCTCAGTGTGTTTTTATGCATCTTTTCCACCTCCATCCTCCATCCTCTTTTCTCTTCCTCTTGCTGACATGTCAGTAGTATCCTGTTTTCTTCGCCTGACAATCACATTTACTGCAAACATGACTATGAGTTGATAGAGAAATGTTTCTTGAAGCCTGGATAATTTCTTGTTGCCTTTGGACTGAGCCAGATGCTGTAAAGAGACCCAGCTGTGAGCTCCAGCTTTTTATTTGCAATACAGATGTAGAAGTATTAATTTTCTAATTTAACTCTTGCCAGAAAAACAGAAAAACTTTTCTTTTAATATTTAATAGTTCCTTCAAAGAGCGAGAACATAGCAAAAAAGAGGCCCATAATAGAAAATTTATATCAAACCAACCATCCAATCGCACAAACAAAACTGGAAACATTTTCTGAATTTGTTGATGAATGAAGAGGCTTCAAAGCCTGGTCAAGCTTGTCTAACTAGTATTAGCTCAACATTTCATGTGGTTTTCACATCAAGTTTCAGACATGAATGTCAGTAACAGAGTCCAAAAGTTACTACGATTTGATGCTAACTAACATGCATTTTCATTAAAAGAGAGTGAACACAGTCTTTTCTCTCTTCATTCCCCTTCTGCATGGAAAGTGTTTGTATAAAGCACTGCGCACCGTCAACCTCCGGCTTTTCAAAACCACATGGACTTTACTGTGGGATTCATGTGCTGGGAAGAACATAGACCTCTTTGCTGGGACACCTTGAGCAATCTTTTACTGCTGATTCCTTTATTTTCTATCTCTGTAGGAAGGTTCCCATTTAGGCCCACAGTCAAGCAGAGAATTAAGGATGTAATCAGAAGTGTCGATAGCCATCTGGTCTGTATTTGTGATTAAATGTAGGGGATATAAGTTGGCAATTTCCTTATTAAGTGCTGTTGTGCTGAATAAGGGCCCTTGGGGCTTATTATCTGTTCTTTAAAATTCATGACATTGAGAGGAACTATAACAAAGACCTACATCAGTCAGCAGCCGCAGCAGCAGCTCTCAGTTTGGCTGAGGATGCACCGGGATGGAAGCTATTACTGAGTTTATCCTAATGGAGGCTGAAACAGCTTTCAGGAAATATTCCCCTTTCTTTCTTCACATTTAATAGTGGCAAAGAATATTTATTCCAGCATTCTCTTTGTTGTGATTGTAGTCCAGAAGTACACAATTTTCCAAGCTGGACAAGTGAATGTACAAACACAGGTACACAAGCAAACACAATAAAAGTAGACAGAGTGAATGGACTCTGAGTGAACCTTTGCACCACTTCAAAGCATCAAGGTTGAGCAGAGGTCTCGCTTTCTATAATGAAGAGGAGATAGTTAATCTTGCATTAACGCCTGGCTTCCCATGAGGAAATGCCATGATTCAGGGAGATGTGAGGGGGTCCTCACTGAGCTCTCTCTCTCTCTCTCTCTCTCTCTCCTCCTGCCCCTCGTCTTTCTCCACACCCCAAAGAGCGCTTGAATGAAAGGGGCGTCGAACGGACATCGATTTCTAATAGGTAACTTTCTGGATCAGCATGGGGCTCGGCCAAAGTCATGTCTGTGCTTCGGTCAAGGACACCATGTGTGGGAGCATCAACTGGACCTGCCTCTCTCCGCCAGGCACCAAATGAACCGCCGCAGCAGGATACAAGGATCAGAGAGCAGTGGGAGTCTCCTTTCATCTCTTGGGGATTAGCACTCCCATAGGAGAGAAGTGTACGCATGTGTATGTGCGCAGTGTTATACTTCATGATAAGTATCTACCTTTTAGCCACAGGCTACACACTTCCTGTTTTTGCTGCATGCTGAGAATCCCCCTAAGGCCACAAATATATGCGGCACCATAGGCAAGAGAGAGATGAAGAAGAAGACATCCTCCTTGGGCAAGTTTTCTTAAAATAAACATGAAACTCTGTTTGTGTGCTCTTTCCTTATGTGCAACAGTGAGGGTTATACTCCACTGTTGGTTGAAATTTTTTTAAAATATTCAGCGTGTAAAAACACTGTTCAAAGCACTCCGTTATGTTCAAGAGAGAACCAATTTGTATGAAGCAGGGAACACTGTAACAGAAGCAGTAAAAAAAACAGTGACATGTGCTGGAAAGTGCCATCCGTGGTAATCCCAGCACAGGCATTAAACATGCATGGAAACAGTGAAGCCTTCACTTGACTGTATCCACTCAGTCCTATTGAAGCATTAGTGCCACAGGGAAAAAGGTGAGGCAAAGAGCAAAGCCATCTGGGAAAACAGGATTGCGTGACAATCTGTGGAATACTCGGATCATCAGCCTCCTCACACATCAGGCAAACACCTTCAAAATCGCTGCATTGCGTGAGGTCACGACATCACAGGGAGAAAAAACCTGCGCCACATTACATTCAATCCTCACCTTTCTCCCTTTTCTTCCGTTCCTCACTCTTTCTTTTCACTTTTCTTTACACATATGCAGCAGGTCCAGCTGCAGTCATGCAGCCTAACACTGATGGCTACTCCTCATGAAGTGTCAAAAGACGGTGCCTGTAGTCTCACCTTGCACAGACCGGCTCCTTTATTGATGTTGCTACTAAGAATAAGAATGACTCCTGCTGCGCTCTGTGTCCTGGATACCAAGAACAACCACTCAGCTGTAACTCTTCAAAGTCTGCACATATCGAGGTACTTTGTCTCACCATGGAGGCAATTTAGCGTGATCTATATTCGATTACGACAGTCCAAATGTGAAGACATCATATGATATCACCCATTTACTGCACCGAAGTTGGACAGCTTACATTTATGTGAATGAGTGATCCTCTCAGCTTCGATGACAGCGTTGCTCCCTAATTGTGTTTTTTTTTTTT
>JAQNCA010000014.1:21715020-21728451 GCA_029783725.1 Acanthurus tractus
ATAAGAGAAGAAGGAGAGCCGTGTTATATGAGTCAAAATCACACATCTAAACTTCTTCACTGAAACAAGAAAACATTAAGGATTCACTCACATTAGGTTTCATTCTTTTGTGATCCATGAATGTCTGTGCAAAACATCATCCATCCAATATTTGTCAGGATATTTCTGTCTCAACCAATGTGGTGGACTGCATGGGACTTTTGCCGCAGCATCATCCAGTATTAGGCTTCATTTTAATGTTTGTGTTTTAAATACAATGCATTTACCATGTAATAACATTTCAATAAAAAAACAACTCAGTCACACTTTAGAATCAGCCTACTGAAAATAAACAGTGATGGCAAATATCATCACTGAATTTTCGGCACGCAATGTTTCCTTTACTATCTGACCTGCTCTTAGTGCTACCAAATTATCTCCACCTTCACTTTCTTTTCTCCTTCAACAACATGTGTATGTTCATCAGAACAAGGGGGCAAATAGAAAAAGATGTCAAAGACAGAAAATATTTAATATATCAAAAACTCTGTTGCTGGCATTTAATTCAGAATGTTTGCGTTAATCAATAAAGTTAACAAGGTGAAACGATAAATATATTGTCTTCCTATTGCCTTTAATTAAGCAGTTTTTATCTTCCATGATGCTTTTTCATATATTTGCTTTTTTATGTTTTTTTTTTTGTTTTAACAGTTGAGAACATTTTGGACATTTGTGATCTGCTCACTTGCAAACCTCAGCTGAATGGAAGAAGATTGTCCAAAACAGGTGGGAAATGTAAAAAACATGCAAAGATGTCAGTATAGATCTGGCAGAAAGCAGCCAAGTGACAAATTCAAAGGAAAACGCCTCAGCAGATGGTCGCATCATGTTTGATTTGAAAAATGAAATCATGAGTCTCATACTACAATTATAACATGGATGTCTTTGGATCTATAGCAACTGATCTTTATCTTTAGTTCTAAATTTATCAAATGTCAACGGACACGTGCAGCCGTGCTTGCCTGACTCACAGGTGGATGGTGGATGTGATGTTTTGGATGATGAGGTAGAAAAGTGTAACACTAAAGTGATTCTGACAGTCGTGCGACGAGGGAGCACAGAAAATTAGAGTTTGTCATAGGTGTGAAAAATATGCCTCTTCATACTTCACAGAAAACACTCGTTTCATTTTTATTTTCCAGGGAGAATACTTTACAAAATGTTTCACAGTTTAGATCCTCTCTCTCTGTAAAGTGGAGTGGTAATACTTTGCATTGCATTACATTGTAGTCCTAGAGCTATTTGAGTGTCTCAGCCCTCAAGATCAAAAAAGGATCATCCTTTGCATGGTGAATTTTCTTTTTTAACAGTAATAAAATAAGTTGAGGCACATTACCTGAACACACTGACTCTCACAGACAGGCATATTACTTTTAGAAACTTAAAGTGTGTGCTTCTTATGGAAAAAAACACCCCTAGTTTTCCCTACAACGTCCTCTGGCTGCTCAACCTCAACCTCAGTCAGGTAGGTTACTGTTAAGCTAACTGTTAAACCACAGTTACTGTCAATTGCATTAAACTGCAAAGGGCTGAGCAGTCTCTCAATGAATACGACTGGTTTAGGACTTAACCAACAGAAGTCTGCTCGGTGGTAAACATTTCCTGCAGGACAGCATTACATGTTGTGACAGTTTGTTAATTAGCTTGGTTAAGTGTTTAGTTTAGCTTATTAGCAGACTTAGCTCCATGTCGGGTTGCCAACTCCTTGAAATAAAAATACGGGACCCGTACTTTTGTTTCCAAATACGGGACGATTCCATTTTTTAATGGATGGTTGGCAACCCTAGCTCCATGTAACCAGGAGCCAAACTACGTAATAAAACAATCTGTAACTGCTTTCCCTTTTACCAAATTAACACCTGTCAATCTTGGAGCCTGTGCTGCTTTCAATCTGTTTCATTCAAAAGTCACCTGCTTGCAAAACTATTTAACCAAAGGGATAGCTAACGTTAGCGCCATGGCAGGGGGTCTAATGCACAGTTCTATTAGCTACTAAAAATGCCAATCAATGTCCATGACAAGTCCCTCCCTGTACCTTAAAGAGATTATAATAGAGAATACAAAGAAAAAAACTCCACTTTGATTTCTGTTTAATGGGAACTTTGACATGTACATTTGAACAGAATAACTGGACTGAAAATGTAACGAGATCATTAGTGAACTCTTGAGCTTTTAGTGCTGTTTCTGCTTTCAAGTGCAGATGAGCAATAATTACACAGCGTTATGTTGCTAATGGAAAAAAGGCCCACTGAGAAGGGAGGTGCTACACATAGCCTACCAAATTTTCCCCTAAACGGGAAACATTGCAGCAGTGAAGAGAAGAGTCAGAGAGAGTTTAAATGATATTAATGCGTCAAGTTAGTGTCGATTAAAGTCTTGTGGTAACATAGAGGGAAGTGCAGTTAGAATAAATGTCAGGCAAACAGGAACTCCGCAGGTTTTGTCAGCTAGGATGTTGACATGCTCCACATGAAGTCAGCTCCGGCAGTAATCTTATGGTGGTGACAGATTAGTTTTTATAGCATAAAATGTGTGAAATGCACACACACGAGCCCATAAACACAGATGGAGCATGAACGCTGTTTTGCGCTCATACAAAATGCAGTACATCTTTAAAGTAGAAAGTAATCTGTGCGTGTAGGGAACACTAAGAGCTAGTTGTGATTGACAGGCAAATCGTTCCTGCTGAAATACTCGTTTGACAGAGAAAAGAGCCAAATGCAAGAGTTAAAAGTCAGCCACAGAAATCGCCTCAGTATAATTCACATGAAAGCAAACTTGAGTATTTCTTGCGCCTTTGAGAAGCTGAGCATCTGAGGTGAAATGTGTGGAAAAACATCAGGCTTTTTTTTTTTTTTCCCCAAACGAAGAAACTTAATGCTCTTTGTGCACACCCGGGTGCCAATCATGAGCATGCCTCTTTGAGGGCCAGGCCTCATGTGAATGTCAGCTCCGTAGTACATTTTAATTCCACCCCAGATCTTGAAGAATGACACAGTTCCAAAAACTGCACTCACTCTGGCACGCAGCTCTGCCAAGGAGGGAAAACCGGGGTAATAAAAACTGCTCGCCTCTCTGTTCAAGAGACATTGTAATTTAACTGTTGGTAGCAGGCAGTGACAATTGGCTTTAATAATGGTCTCTACACTCTAATTTGTGTAGGGATTTGTCTGGGCCAGTGTTGTCTCAGCCTCTTAATGCTTCTGTGCAATCCAGCCTCATCGCAGAGAGAAGGGGAGGATGTGCCTGAAAGGATCAGGCTGAGGAGAAAGGAGAGATGTATAAAGGGATGGAGGGAGAGCTTGAGAAGAAAAGGTTTCCCACAGTGGGAGGTAATGAATCGAGGGGAGGCATCTTAAAGTGCGCTTTGCTACTTCTTGTTTCTCATAATATCCCATAATGTAGGTATAATTAAGCCCAGAAATGTGGCTTCATTAGTCCCAGCTCAAGTGTTAAAATGAAGTGAGAAATAATTGGTCAAGTGTACATCAAGAATGAAGGGTTAAAGGCCCAATATGGAGAGGTAAACAGGGACCTATGCAGCGACAGAAATAACAACAAAGGAGATGTTTGGTTTTCTGATGCTTTGTATAGAGATGAAAAAGAGGTGACCACAGGTGATGTAACAAACACAGTAAATTGGTCCCACTGTAACGCTCGCACCGTGTATGATCTCTATTTCCCTGTTTGAATGCTCTGAATCTCGGCACAAAGCCTTAGACCCCATTGGTCCCAGCATGTTTCCTGTCTGCTCTCATCTGCATCACAAAAAGAGGCATTTTCTTTAGAAAAATACTGATCAGGCCTTATCTTTCTGAAACATGTAATCCACTGGGAAAAAAGCCGGACTTGTAGCCATTAGGCACAGTCCTCTGTGCCTTGACTTTCTGCCGTCTCAGCCTTTGTAGTGAAAGGCTGGAGCAAAGCTTGTTTCCATTCAGCTGGGAGAGCTGGTCAAAGCCAGGAGATCAAGCAGCTCCCAGCACTTTTTTTTTTTTTTTTTGTTAGCTGTGACTTGAGTTGTCTCAATAGTTTTTAGAAGATGGTGTGCAAAAATTCTCCATAGAACAAAATCTTATGTTTTCCCTGGTCTGCAGCAGGTTTGACAGCATTTTGGAGAAAAAGTTTGAAAATTTGGAAATGGCAAGCCTTAAATTGGGTAGAAAATAGGAGCTTCTCACTGGAGACAAGCTGCCATCTTTATGCTTGTTTGCTTCCTTCGTTGCCGCTTTCTCTCTTTGCTCAAATTCTTGCACAAACCATCTGCCATACAGGTCCTGTGCGACTTTGCTTCAAGAGCTCTTAGTAGCTGTCTTCATCAGCTCAAGATCTGCTACAGAAAAACAGCTTTAATTGGTACTGAGGGGAAGAGAAGCAGAAGGGGTCGCACGCTTCAGCACATTTTAGAGAAAAACGCTTGCGAATGATCAAAAATTGCATTGCACCCAGCTTCTTCTTGACAAAGGTTTTTAATGCTGACATCTCCACATAAGTCTTTTTTTACGTATCCCTTTTGTGTTATAAAACACACATGTGCCTATTATTATGAGGTAGACTTCTCTTCAAATGAACACATGTTTACATAAGCATCAATAGGTCATGCTGTGAAACTACATCCCTCACTCGGGAGTAATAGCTCTCAGATTCCATGCAGGTGAGTCAAAGTGTCTGACTCAAATTGCCCACTGTTATATTTCACCCTGTCAATATCCCTGAGTTCTGAATTTGCCTCGCTAAGCACTGTTTTCTGCAGCTACACAGATTGAAATAGCAAATGTCAGAAGACTGTTGAGCTGCGTTCAGGATCTTGCATTACATGTGAAAAGGAAACTCTACAGAGTGCAGTCAACAGTGCAGTCCAATCCATTCCAGCTGGCAGTTACGTGTACTTCACTAAGGCCACTAGGAAAGCTGTACTACAATTAGGCTGACAGAAATGGCCTCTCTGACACATCAGAGGAAACCAGGGATGTTTTTCCCTCCCAATTCCTTCTCCTTGCACTGTCAGGATTCTGCGCTGCTTGTGTTGTTTCGGATGGGCTTTGAGACATTAGCTTCAGTTGTTGCTCTAGCTTTGGAGACATTTCACAGCCCATTAGCTGCTCTTTCAGCCCAAACCACTACTCAAAACCACTGAAAGAGGAGAGAGGATGGGGGGGAGCACAGAATGGGTGAGATAGACTGTACGTTTAGCGTTATACAGGTGCATCTGCTGCAAAAGGAATTTGCACTTGAAAATATAATCTAGCCCAGTGGTTCCTCAACTTTTAGATGCCAAGGCTCCCTGAATAACATTAGCTTATAAACAGAGACCTCTTTTGCAAGATGTCTCTAAAATCTTACTGACAGCACAAAGACAAACAAAAAAACACAGCTACTGCACTTAATTTTTTATGTATGCTGAGTTTTTCTTGGTCTGCACTTCTTTTTTGTAGCTAACCTTTTTTCAGCTGGGCTGTTGGTTTGCTCACTGGCTCTTTTTCTTTTAGACAATGTGATCATTTTTGTAAGTTAGCACTAGCAAACTAGATCTTGGCAAACAACCTACATAGCTGAATCTCTTAGCAGGCGTAGACCAACTAGGTCAACAATGAGAGTGATTAAAAAGAAAGGTACTAGATTGATGAGCATCGCAAATAGGATTTTGTTACATTAAGATAAAGGTTAATAAACAAGATCTTTTTTTCCCCCCCAATATGAGAAAGCTCCCCCAGTGCCCACTAGTAGCTCCCAAGGGAGTCAAGGCACCCACTTTGAAAAATACCATGGGTCAAGCCTGACTGACAGCTCAACATTAAAGAAAAGAGACTTGCTTGGTTTTTTGCCTTCCAGTCTTTTTTAGTCTCTATGCTAAGCTAAACTAACTGGCTGCTAGCTGGCTATATAACTGGCATACAAATGAAAGAGTGAGATGATCTTTTTAACCAATGCCAAGAAAGCCAAATGTTGTTTTTTCACCAACATGTTATGCTCCTGCTTTAATGTATTTCCATTTAAAGGATTACCAATTAAAATAATGGCCTTTTTTTACTTAGATGAAAATAACTGTGGGAGAGACAGTATAGCCTTGATAATTGATCAATAAAAGGCATTCATACGGCACACACCACATGCTAAATTGTACTGTTTCTGATAACTTCCTGTTGTCTATAGCTAAAAAAGGAAAAATAAAAAGAGAGAAAGCATTACGTTCTTTGAGAGCACACACAACCAGTAGAAATGAAGGCCAGCAAGAGCCAGTGGTCAGAATACTGTCATCTAGTCAGCAATTTATCCACCATCTGGTTTATAGTTTGCAGATGAGCGTGGAGGTTTGGCTGAGACAGAGTTAAGGTGGTTTCCAGTGTAGTTGATGGGGTTGAACAATTTGCACGGCTGGCAGAAAAACCATAATCAATCCGGAGACTATAGATAAAGGCCCTAAAACCAGCCAAGCACAGCGTTTTTTTCTTATCACAATTACACCTTGCCCTCCCGCCTCAGGTACAGCCAATTAAGCTGGGTGAGGATGCACCAGCAGCCACTTCACATTTAGGAGGCCTATCTGACGACTCCAAACGCACCCCACCACTGCAGAGGGGGCAGAGAGGAGCTTGTTAAGCACAGGAAGACACAAGGAGGGAGTCCTGTTCTGCTCTGCAGGTCCACACTGTATGTTTATGTTCATCCAAACAACACAAGTGCAAATGTATGAACACACGAGTTGGGTGATGTATGCTTTGGTGAGTGATGCAAAGGCAGCCGCCTGCTGTCATTAAGTACCAAGGGCATGCAGATGTTGCCCTAACATTGTCTCCACTCACCCTCTCATCCACTTTTTAATCCATTCATTACTTAGTTTTTTCTTTTTCAGCCCTCCATTGTGGAACATCATTCACATTATGTGACTACTCAGCAGTATAGAAAAGGAAAGTAGGTGTGTGAGAGGAGACAACTCATGCATGAGTTTTAATGAGAGAGCGGTTAAGAAAGGCAGAGATGAGGTCAAAATCAAGGATAACACTCATGATGAATACAAATCTTTGCCTATTGTGACTTCTTCTTCCTCGCTCTTTGTTCAAGCCTAAATGGATTGAAAAAAGTGTCACACTGTTGCTAGCCTGGCTATGAAAAATTGATCACACAAGCTTCTCTGCGCTGTGTTATCGCCGTCTCCTCCACCAGCGAATGACTGGTTAACCAGGCACACAGACATAAACCTCAACTGCTTGATCTGTACCACAACTTTACTCTTCTCCTCCTCCTCGCCACTTTGAGGTTTCAAAGACCAGACGCACAGCATGTGGCGTTTTGTCTACACTGTGTGATGCCACCACACCAATTTAGTTCGACAGTTTCGCCCCAAAGCATCATCCTTCATGGAGCGGAGAGCAAGTTCAGCAAGATTCCCTTTTTGTCTCACTGTCACACTGAAATCCTGACGATGACATATGCAGTGGGAAAATCTATAAGCACACAAAGCAGTGTTGCAGAAGAAGAGCGGCTGACGCAGGTGCTCTCATGATGCTAACAGGGTAAAACCACACACACATGCAAAAAAAAACCCCAAAACAAAACAATTCACAAAACCAGTGCTGTAGATGGACTTTTTCTTTTAACCTGTTTGACAAAGTGATTAAAGTGCTCCTCCAAGCACAGGAAGCCATTAATAACAGCACGACACAGGAGAATCAAATCTAAAATAAAATGAAAACTGAGGCTGTCTCGCTGGGGGAATCTATCTACTTTCTATTTAGACTGCATGGAGAGGTGTTCCACTAGAGCTGGAAACAGATACTCCTTATTGGCTCCTTATTGAATACTATTAGAGTCAAAAGGGGGTAAATTGACTAAGTAGGTCGAGGCAAAACGCGTGCAGGGAAAATATGCTAAATTCAAATTCTGATTAGCCACATGGGTCCACTGATGCTGCTTTCATAATTGCCTTCGCTTGATGTTTTTCTCCTCATTTCAGCATTTGCTGTGGCATGCAATGCGATGCAGTTGAAAACAGCTTCCTGCTGATGCAAATGATGTTTGTGGCTCTGCCCCCCCCCCTCCCGCTGAGACTAACATCTGAGAATGGTTCCGTCCATATCAACACAAACAGCCAATCCGCCGTCTCTGGCAGAGTCCACACACAGATGGCACTAAATCAAGGGAGTGTGCGGCGGTAGTGGCAGTGGCGGTGGCGGCGGCGGCAGCAGTACTTACCACGTTCGCTGGACAGGGCGGTATCTGTCAGAAAGAGAGAGGGAGAGAAAGGGCAAGGGGAGATGAGGGAGAAGATGATTAGAACATAACAGGCTTCAGTAGGAGTGGCAATACAATACTAAAGTCACCGTTAAACAAGAGAACAAAACAGATCAATTTCGGAGGATTAATGGAAAGTCACAGGCAATAGCCGGACAGTGACACATACAGAACGCAAGGCTACTATTGGAGAAAATTTGCTGTCACAACTGCGTAGTCTTTCACATTTGTCTCTGTCTATTATCCAGGCAGCAGCATTTAACCAGAATACAGTTTGTTTTCTCTCTTATACATCTTGTCATTGCCTCAAGCAGTGGGATTCATCATTATCTTCAAACGCTTGTTGTGATGTCTATATTGCTCTTGTGCTCACTCAATGAAACACAGGAGAATTGCAGGATATTGCATATGCACCTCGCACACACTTATGTACATCGTCGTGGGCGGTATTTATTCAGGCCTTGGCGCCACAGCTGGGTGACAGAGAGAGGAGAGGCAGCCGTGGAGGCTCTTGACATCTCTCTCCTCTATGGTTGCCTGCCTTCCTCATGTCCTCCAGCAGAGCCGCTTAGTGAGATTTTATCACAAGCAATCACCATGGCTCATTTTTGCATTAATTGCTTACATTTTTATCAAGAAAGCCTTAAAGCTGACTGCAATATAAAAAAAAAAAAATATCACGTCTGATCAGACACACTTACTTTTTAAACTCTAGGTTTGAGGACATCCTACTTCAGCATGAATCTCATTATCCCAGTCATGAAAAAAAATTATTAGGGTGCTAAGAAGTAGTTTGTTTCAAGAGAAAACTGGTAATATGTTTCAGTCACTAAAACTTTGTTTTCTCATTAAAGTTTGAGAGTAAGAACTGCTGAGATGAGCCGTCCAGTTTGGCTGCATTGGGGTATTTTGGTGATGTCAGTCAGTCAAATACTTTTGTAAAGAAACTTGACAAGCTAATAACAACTTGACAGCTATCAAACCTTCCAATCTGAAGTATGGTGCCAACATTTGTGTGTCAGAGAGAGCACCACTAGCAGAAATATATATGCTCATCCCTCAACTTTCTTTTCTCACTTATATGTCCATAGACCTGTTAGTTCCCTTCAGATTTACCTGTATTGGGATTATAGTACTAACTAGCATGTTTTAGCATGTGATACGCTAAACATGATATAAGCACAGTGGTTCATAGAACGTGAATAATTTATACTCTACTAAAGGTACAAATACTCCCAGAATGAGTGACTCAAGTTCAGGTAAGAATGATCATATGAGAAAATCTAGCCAAGCAAAGAGAACATTTTCAGTTCATTTCTATTTTAATGTTACAGTGTGATTAACTATTATTAATAAATTAATCATTTTGAATTTTACAGACCACTATAGCAACAAGTTAAGTTAACGTCTTCATCTTCCTCTTGAAGATATCAAGTCACCATAGCTTTTGCCAGCTAGCTAACTATGTGTACAAGTAGTTTACTTCAGTGTGCTTGAGGAGACTAAAGGAGAAAAAGTAGAGACCTTATTGGTTTTCAGGAGGCACAGCAAGCTTTTATCAAGTTTATTGTGAAATTTTTAGATTTTTAACAAAAAAGATGTTTCCTTCAGGCAGATAGCAGCTCTAACGCCTACACTCAATCCCCACATATACTGGAGGTAAATGGCAAATGTAGCACAGAAAAAAAAACTGATATTGGCCTAAAAATATACTTATATACTAAGAGTGAAGATAAAGCTTTAAAAAAGGAACATTGCAGCAACTTTTTTCAATGTGTAGTTAATCACCCCTGTCTTAGCATTCAAAAAAAAGTTCTCAGCCTACAGTGCAGCCTCATAGATCAGCTAGCATGACTGCAGACTCACAGTGATGGTTGGGTTGGACCGCCGGTTTAAAAAGCCTAGAGTAAGTTCTTAAAAGTGTAAGAGCACGTAAGCTTATTCTGCTGCTTCATTTACTGAGGGCTGATGGCACGGAGTGTCTGCTAAATTAATGCAATTTAAATGTAAAATGCGTACTTCATTTCAATAGATGTCTCTACTAAGTTGATAAATGTACACAGATTTTTATGCATGCATATTTATTTTCTGTGTTTTCGGTTTGGTTTTGGTGCAAACTTGCAGGATCGATGACAGCTTCTGGCCTCTTTGCTTGTAGTTGTTATGAATGGAATGCATAAATAAGTCGGGCTGTTTTTCCCCCACTCATGTCTTGCCATAAATACATTCAAATTCATCTTAAAATCTCGGCAACTTTTTGACTTGTTTACAAAAAGCAAAGACATCACTATCTAAATGAGACTTTTGCTCACAGACAGCACCCTTCTCCATCCCAAAAGAACTTTGCTCCGCACATGTTCAATTATTCATCTCCCTCTGTCAAGAATTCAGCCTTGCTAGCACTTGCCAGTATCCCCCACAAATTGGCAGGCAGGCTCATATTTGGCATATGGTGCAGAGCAGTGCTGCTTTTCCTTCTCTCTTCAGTTGGCCTGCTAGCATTCTGAGGAGCACAACAACACTCCCAGACACACACATATTTATGCACGGTCGCAAATGTACACGCACACATGATGCAACACGTCTATCCATTTTGTATGTGAGAAACCCCCTTTTCTCTCCCAGCGAGCTGCTGTGCATTTGTCTTTAAGCTGTTTGCAACAGGTTTGAATGTTTAAACAACAACAGCACTGTCAGCTACATGCTGCAATAGTTAAATCAGCCACAGCTCGCTATCAAAACACTGGAACACTCAAAAGTGCCTGATTTGGTGTCAAGGAAACATTTGCAACTAATGTGAACTTCCTGTTTTTTATTAGTTAGTTCGGTCTGTGCTCCATTAGCGGCCTTGCACACCTACACAAGTGTTTCCATGTACTCTGCTGTCGTCAGACCCTTTTTTTGATTGAGGCTGGTGATTGAAGTTGGGTGGGGATATGCAAGCATTTATTTAAGGTCACCAAACTGTGAGAATAACATGGATTACAAAGGTGTTAGTTTTACCCAGCTGACAGGTGCAACAAAGCTAGAAGGAGGGTCAATTAATCACAGCATCTTGAGAAGAGGTGTGATCAGGCAGGTTGAAAAACAACACAGCTGGTGAACAACGAGTGTGTGTGGGGAGGCTTTAATGAATTAAGCACCTCAGGGTCATTCATACAGACCTTTTTCACAGGAGACAGTTTGAAAGTCACAGTTGGAAAAGCACAGGTGAAAATCACAAGATTAATGAGGTCTGACCGCTTTTGTCCTACGAGGAGTCAAAATGTCCGCTTTAAAAAAGACCCTTTGACAGAGATGTACAACTTCTGTCAGCTGCCACGCCATCTTTAGCAGCCGTAATTGAAAACTCACGACTAATGGTTAGTGGAAATGTGTATAAATATTAAAGATAATCCTCTGGAAACTACTCAGCATTAATTTGGACAAAAAAAGGAATCTGTAGTAAAAAACCAAGAGATTCACTGATATTTAAAAAACTTCAGTTATTCTGAAAGAAGAGCAGAGGCTCTTTTACACTTTCAAGCTCTCAGTTGTACTTTGAAACTGTCATCAGGAGCAGGCGGAGACGTGAACTCATGGATAGTTACATTAAAGTGTAGTGTTCTAACTGGTTTCCTTGTTTTTTAATTAGGATGGTGTCACAGGTTGAACTGTTTGTGAGTCAGTTTTTTCAGGACCAAGATAACAACAGTCGATTATCTTGTTCTTGTCATTCATGCCCATTTTTAAATACTCTTTTTAAAAAAAAAACACTATGTGCTTTACAACTGAATGTTAAGTTATCTTCGGTGTTGACTACATTACTTGGAGTCTTTTTCAAAAGCCTGAAATGTGGTTTTTATCATCTCTGATAGCTAGCTAGTGCACTCCCCGGAGGCGTAAGGAAGAAAACCAGCCACAGCTTGTTCCCCCATCCACTGATGTGAGGCGCAACAAACTGATACACTGCTGCTGGCTTTACTGATACATAACAAACATCTGCAAGTATCCTATCATACATTGTATTTGAGATCATACACAAATGCCATCATGGTCGGAATTGTCATATCTCTTACCAAATTCTAAAACAGTGCAGAAAAACAAACCATAGAGTTTGATCAATAAGCACAATGTGATCTTTATTCTAGCAACACTCTTATTGTGTTTCATGGGGAAAAAAATAGAGGCAATAAAAAAGGCATGTTGTCTGTCGCTGTGACAACCTTTCACTGCTTATATCACCTTTGCTCTCAAACAGATAAATGAAAATTTCAGACAAAGATCCTGCATTCTTGTGTGGACCGCACTGTTCCTTTTCTTTCGAATTCATCCAAAACTTCTGACCTGGTTCTTTATAAAGCTGACTGCTGTTGTGAAAAGAATCAGTCAAAGCAGCAGATGATGCAGACGCCCACATATTAAAAGAATTCACTCCAAATGTCAGTTACTCATTTCCTTCATTTTCCCTCATCAATGACAAGAGGAAAATATTTTCGAGCTTTCACAAAGCCCGCAATTACATACACTATTGTCTGCTTGATAACCTTTTATTCTGTGGTCTCGCACTGAAAAGCATGTGGCCTTCCACAGACTTTCTGAATGGCAAATATGTCATAATAAAATGGCCTCAAGACATGTCCTTATGGATCTAAATAAAATACTGAAAAAAATGTTTCCCCTTGCCTACTTTTAAATCTCTTTTAAGAGACTTAAAAAAAACTTTCACACCTAAAAAAAGGTAAAAAAAAAAACCCACCTACACTGACACTGATGCTAAAAATGCAGCTGAAATAATCCCAATATTTGTTCAATGTGTGAGATCACACACACGCAGCCACCTATCATGTTGGTGAGTGTGGATTTTTATGGGCATATCTGTTTGCATGCTGATGCATCCTTACGCCAAATCTTCTTGTTGCCCTTGTGATGACTAATAACCGGAGAGCATTTTCAGCTAATAAATAATACATTTAAGAGTCTAATCAAATTGAACAAATGAGTATGTCTAGAAAACTATTAATCAGAGAACAAATGTGTATTTACAAATATAACACTGGCACAAACAATCAATTATTCATAAAGTGAATGCTGGGTAAGTGGGCTTCTTCCCGGGTGAGATGCTGCCATAATTGGAGTGGGACTACAGGAGTACCGGCTGGTGTGTGTGTGTGTGTGTGT
>JAQNCA010000014.1:21728551-21742030 GCA_029783725.1 Acanthurus tractus
GTGTGTGTGTGTGTGTGTGTTTGTGTGTGTGTGTATGTGTGCAGCTCTGGGTGCATGTGTGCCTACGTGTATGTGTGTGCTCTCACACACACACACACACACACACGCACACACACAGAGGCACAAACACTTCTCCCCATGCGCCAAACTTCCCCCAAACACGACAAGAGCAGGCAGAGTCGGCTCATTACTGCCTAATGAGTTGTCTGATTAGTGCAGAAAATAAAAGCCTTATTGTCAAGCGCAGTATGTTTATTTTGATTAATTATTGTACTAAAGTGACTGAATGGAAGCACAATGACATGGAGCATTAACGTTTTGTGGTAATAGGGCCCTTGTGGAGTGAGCAATTGTATATTCAACCCTTAACATGACACGTAAACCATGGCAACTGCCCAAACAGGTTCACTACCAGACTAGCAGATATGTTTATTCCAATCGTGTTCTCGTCTCCCAACATGCAATTCAGCTCCTTACAGTGAGATTAGCATGGTGGTGGAGTCACTAAAGCCCTTTGAGAAGTGGTGCTAATAATCATTTTAATTGAGAACAAAAATTACATTTTATTGGCAAAATGTATCATAAGATATAATTCTAATTTTGCTGAGTTAAAAAAGTGTAGATAAAGTTTATGACAAACACATCAACTTGTCTTAACTATACTGTATCTTTTGTTTAAAAAATCTTGATCAGCTTTGTAATGAGCAGCAATAACTGTTGAATAAAATCTAGTTGAATTGAAGCATAAAGACGCATCAAACTTTAATAGTGCAATGTAGCTCAGAATGGTATTTTTTCCACCTCTGTGGCTGGAAATATGACAAATGGCAAACTCTAGCTCTAAAATAGAAGTGTTGATGATGTTGATTGTTGGAAAAGGTGTGAGTTGGAGCTTCAGATGCACAAACACCTTTGTTGAGACTTTAGATTCTTAGGATGTTTGTGAGCCGCTGCTGATTCTGATTCAAACAGAGAGGAGCTGCTCTGCTGATCAAGTGTCTGTGACATTTGACAGGGCAGCGACATCTGACTGCTCTTAGATGTACGACACAGACAGAATAATGATGTGAGACAGGCCGTTGTGAAAAACCACACATCTGATTCCTCTCATGACTCTTCTGACTGACTCCGTGAAATCACCTTTGTCAGGTGTGACTTCACTCTCATTGGTATTTTTAACATAATGATTTATTTTGATTTGTCAGGTAAATTTGTTTCCAGTTCAAAAAAAGACTCCAAATTAGTTAGGATCAATGTGGTTCACCCGCTCTGAAGCACACTGTGCTGTTAACATGAGGTCTGTAACTACTTAGCCTAATGTTGCATGAATAAACGTGTGCAAGGCCAAAGTTAAAAGCTTTTCGGTGTTTCTTCTCTAAAGCACATCTCCCGACATGAAGACCTTTACTGAGCCCATAAAAACACAAATGCAGGGGAAAAAAAAGGTACAAAATTTGATTATTTGCCTGTGAATAAAACAGAATTTCATTCCCATCACTCGCTCCCCCCTCCCTGTCTCTCTCTGCAGCCCTCCCTTCTGCGAGCAGAACGCTGTCCCTGTTGTCACAGGAGGGCCTGTATTGCTGGGACAGTTGTTCTTTACACACTTTAAATCAGAGGTAATGGGGCACTTCAGGAGACCGCTGTTACACACACCCAACTGCCAATACACTGTAATCACTGAAGGCCCGTTTTCTTTGGAGATAAGCTTTGCTTACGTGCTCTGCACTCAAACTACAAGGCTGCGATGGGGATGTATTGACGACTGCTCGGCGAACAGAGCTCTGTGATTTCATGCGCTTTGACATCACCCTCTCTGTTATAGGCTGAGATTTTTATCCCGTTCGCACCTGAAAAACATGCGGGCCACGTTTGTTCACACATCTCCAGTTCGCTCATTATTCATGTTTCAAACTGCCAAAAAAAAAGAAAAAAAAAAGAAAAAACTCCAAGTGGATTATGAGGTAAATTATGTTTCCTCAATGGATGCTATCTTTTAAACGCTCTCCATCAGGGATCCCGTCAGGAGCTCATCTGCTAATTTCCCCAGCTGCGAATAAGTCAGGACATGAAGCCAGAGTTATTTAGGCACGAGCATCGATCCTGCCAATAACCTTGTCGACCAGAGAATCGAACTGAATAGGTTGTGGCAACTCACCAGACTGCAGACTCTGGGTTTTGAAATATGCGAGCCCAACACAGGAGGATAACCAAACAGGGTCAGCGTGGGGCTTGTTTTTTTAAAAAATCCCTCTTTGTTTTTTCAGTTTCTCTTTCAAGATTTGCCAATTGCATCAGCTTTTGTGTCGGGAGAAAGAGAGAGACAGTTACTCGATAACTCAATAATATCAACAGTAGAAAACTAACAATATGAGAAAACAAGTCTTTATTCATCTGAAAGGACAAATAACTACAAACAAAAAAAACAGAGGTTGGGGGCAGAATACGGTTTTGTTTTGCCTGATGTTGTTTTGGTCTCACACTCAGAGGCAGGCAGCGGGTGCGGAAATGAAAGGAGACCTTTTCTGATTGGTGGCAATTTGTTACGTCAATAACATTGGCTGAGCAGTTCAGTGAAACTAAATACTAAGCATGAGTCATTTTGATGAAAATGACCCTCTCACAGACTGCTGAGATTTCCAACCAGTGCCACTTTAACAAACACGCAGCTCTTCATAGGGCTTTACCCCCCCCCACTCTTCCTCTTCACACTGTCACGTGGCTATACGGTGATTGTCTATAGCTTCGTTGTGATCGGCCTCAAACGCTGTTTCTGTTGTGCAGAGTGCTTACATTATTGTACACTGTTTGCTGTCAGACCCCAAACAGAAAATGGATCCAGCTTGTTCCCAGCTATTTGTACTTTCTCTCAGCTAACATTAAACGCTTTCCCTGGAGGCTAAACGCATTTAATGGGGTGACTCAACCTTAATGTTAATGCACTGTAGGTAGCAGCCGATTAATTTTTGTAGCCTAGGTGGTTTCATTTCAGCACGTAAACACCTGATGTGCAGGGACGTTTGGCGTTTGCATGCCGGCATGTATATGCCCAAAACCCCATGTGTGCTCGTCCAGTCAAAGCCGGCAATTTTTAATCTGCCTGATAATTAAATCCACATGAATATGCATGTACAACGCTTATTCATAAACACTGAATCATCGTGAATCACAATGTGAGATGCTGTTTTCTCTGAATGCAGCCTCCTGACGCGCAGCGACAGACACAGAGGAAGAAAGGGGAAGGTGGGCGGGAGGGGTCCCTGCTGTGATGAACTGGTGCTGACACAGCCAGATGTTTAGTTAAAATGCGGAGCCCCAGTGTGGGATGGAGGGAGGAGTTGACATGTGCTTCGGGGTCTTTAGGCAGCCAAGTGCTCCTCCATAGCCGCCTCATGTCTCTGTAGGCAGAGCGCGTGTGTGCTTTATCTCAGAAGATTTGCATTTGACTGAGTGTGCGCATTTGTGTGTGGGTGTGTGTGTGTGTGTGTGTGTGTGTGTGTGCAATTATCCGACAACTCACAGTGAATCTAACAACAATCAAGTGCGGTTGTGTGTGCATGCCTCCATGTCTGTGTGAAGAGTGGTACAGCGAGCTTGTGTCTGAACCCAAGTCTCCTGTCACTGTGTCTTCTCTGTGGACTCTGTCAGAACTGGAGACATTACATTGACTTTCATTCATTCCCTGGAGACCATCTATCTCTTACTCAACCCTTTACCCTCTACTTTAAAAACGGAGACCTTACTGAGACTCATGTTTTGTCTCCATAAAGCAGATCATTTCCTCTCAATGCAGCTGGGTGCTTGCATTTTGAGTCGAACTCTGGCATTTGGTGGAGAAAAATTTTACAATTGCAGAGTTTCTGCGGATATAATTAAGCAAGACGTGGCACTGAGGATCACGTCTGCCGTGTCTTGCGGATTTAGTCACATGACCAAATGATGGCATCGACAGCATCATAGTCGCTACATCACTATCTTCATTAACATCATCTCTGTCATCATCCTCCTGCTGATTCATGTGGGCATGCTGCAGTGAGCCGCGACGGAGGCGACAACAGCATGACAAGCCATAGACTGAAATGCACTAAATGTGTTGTTGTAAAGTAACTGCAGAGGCAGGCGGGTGGCAGGTTGATGGGCTACGGCACACGCATTCTCACTTTCTTTCTCCTCTTTCCTTTTCTCTGGCTCAGCTCTCTGTACTCCCCTGTTGAAAGTAATCTCATTTCCCACAAGCTTGAATTAAATAAATGTCTGTCATTAAGACCAGTGAAGGATGGCAGAGGGCCTGGGGAGATCAAGAGCCGGGGTAGGCTGGGGAGGACAGAAGGTGCTTACTTAGTTAGACCCTGTGGATCCGCAGGGGCCGGGAGGGAAATGACGAGGGCGAACAGCAGAAGTGGACACTGATGAAAGGGCTACACCGCTTTTCTCTGCTTTTTTTTTTTTTTAATCACTTCTTTCTCCCTCCTGTACTTTTGTCAAATGCAGCACGCGTCGGAGAGAGTATGAGAAATAAACGCAGGAAAACAGCAGCAATAAACTGTTATGGTGAGAGAAACGGAGAGATTGCCCCTCTGCAGCAGCCAGGCGGTCTCTTAACATTTGTTCCATGTCGCCTTATCACCCTCTCTGCCACCCCCGCCCCAGCAACCCCCTTTAACCATTAAGCCAACAAAGAGCACCGCCTGCCTGCTCGCCAAGCAACCAAACCCACCTCAGCACCCTCATATCCTCGCCCCCCCCCCGGCTTCTGTTGACAACCACCCTCGACGGTACTGTGAGGTATTTCATATCCACCTGGGACTCATCCTGGCAGTCGTATCAGTCCAATGTGTGACTATTAGGAGGCGGCTAAAGGCAGCCATCAATCCCTTAGGTGTCTATTTGATGATTCCCACATGGGAATGCTTCATCGCTAGTCTTAGCTAACCTGCTGCGCTATTTTAACAGTCTCCCCTGGGTCTGTTAGAGGTCTATTATGTGTCTGCTGGAGGAGCTGTGCAGCACATTATGAGATGCACACATGTAGACACTGCTCCCCTGATGTGGCTTTTGAAGCAGGTTGGAAAAGCGGAGCCAAAAAGTGGCAGCAGAACCCTACAACTGACCTCGTCTGCCACTTTGCATCCTGGAGGCACAAACAGAAGAGGACAGAGCTGGAGACTTACTGCCACAGATTTTTAGACTTGTCCATTCAGATGAGCACCTAGAGGGGCACTGAAAGCACCATGACAGGAGGCGGCACATAAACGACTGCTATTAAGGCTTCTTTTTCCTGGAGAAAATCTGGCAAAATCAAGTAAGGCTCTGAAATACAGCATCACACCAATCACACTCCTTCACATTAACCTCTCTAATCCTCCGAAATGTCAACAGTCTATAAATGTCATGGTTCTCTAAATACAGCCCGGATGATGTTGTATTTATGGAACTAAATACTTCGTTTTATAGTTATGAAAGTCTAGAATGCCTTTAACGTCGGAAGTTCTGTTTATATACACAACAGATGTGCATAATAAAACATCTTTACGAACAGACCTGTGAACAACTGATGGAATCCTAATGAGATCCAAATGAACTCATGAAGCAATGCATTTGTGTGCAAACACTGAATATTCATAAGTGACAAAGGAGTTTTCAGGGCTGAGGGTCAGCAGCCGAACATTATCTGCAGCTTATTGGCCAAATGAATATGTCGAACTGGCCTGTCTGGGAGAGAAATCCCTCTGATTGGCTGTTCAGCCGAGCAAGTCAGTATACGACGGGGAAAACAAAAGTTAGGAAAGCAAGCAATCAGCTAGAGTCCAAAGTGCACACAGAGGACTTTTTTCATTTTAAATCAATCATTCAAGTACACAAAAACAATTTCACAATGACATGGCCAGAGCACATTTTTTGGATCTGAAGCAACTGTATTGCAAAGCCCCCCCCTCCCGTCGTAGCCGGCCCTTGCATGCTGGTTTTGGTGTGTCTGGGGCTTAAGAGGTGATGAGCTCAGTTGTTGGCCCTGAGACAGTGAGAAGGTCAAATGGAGCACTTATACAAGTGAAGGCACTAAGTGGACAGAGAACGCTCTTCAAACTCCTCGTGAAAAGGACTAAAGCAGCACTTAAGGGCTTTTGCTTTTCCGCACTTTCTGTTGCCTGTCCAAATATTTCAAGAGAATGTGTGTGTGTGTGTGTGTTTGTGTCTTTGTTTGTGTGATGCAGGGCTTTATGGCGTACATCAAGGTACCATATTGTTTGGGGATAAGGCAAACCAAGGCCATACAATAAACTATACCTAGCCTGACATGAAACACACTCTAACATGGTTGTGTCTGTATTGCTGTGGCACATTTGTATTATGTGAACATTTGAGAAAAAGTCAAATGGATTCCTCCTCCCTATAAAGAAATTGCTCTGAAGCCTTAACTGCTGCCAGAATATTAACAAACATTATTCACTGACCAGCATCACTTTAATTCTTGCCTCCCTGTATTGACTCCCAGTGAAAGCCACTTCAGGGTGACTGTGCTTTGCAGGTGTGGCTCCTTCACTTAGGAACAGTCTTCTTAGCCTAGCTTTAAACAGCTATTATGTGAGTTTGCTTTTTTTTAAACACTCTCGTGATTTAGTTTTGTTTGGTTTGGTTTTGTAATTACATTTTTTTCTATCATGCATATGCATGTGCATCTGTGTGTGCATGTAGCTGTGGATGAATGCATGTACGGATGAATGGATAGATGGATGAATGCTTGTTCCGACATGTGTGAATTCTATCCTGTGTATATTCTATTCTGTATGTGAAGCACTTTGAAACTTTTAAAATGAAATCCTTCTTTTTATTCTTCTTGTTCTCATTCCCATTATATAGGCAATATAGGAGAATTGGAGGGGGGGGGGTGCAGGGCCTGCTTGAGATAAAACCTCTGGATAGTGACAGTAAAGGAAGAGAAAAAATTATTTATTCATTCTTTTCGCTAAATGATATTCATGTTCCTGACAAGTTTCCAGTTTTCATGTGGTATCGGAGGAGATTTCTCTCTGTTTTTGTGCTGCTTCTTTTACTGAAAAGAGCTTTGCTAACATGACGCAAGCCGAGCTTCAGATCAACAATCTCACTGGAGAGGTTGTTCATTCAAGGAGGTTTATTAGATGTCGGCCACAGACACTCAGAAAATCCCTCCAACATGGCAGCCAGTGCACCATCAACAACACAGAGACAATGCACCTGTAACCAGTGTGAGTAATGGCATGCATGTAGGCTTGATACCATATATTGCGATTAGATTTAACACTGGATTTGCAAGCTGGCTTTGATTTGTACAACTGGCAATTTTATACTTCATGAGGTGAGTTATTTTTCTTCAATTACTTCTTTAAACTAACATAGTTCTGTAAATCTTCCGTGTATCCCACCAAAATGATTCTGCATATCTGTGAGGGCCAACACGCATGTTTAACAGATATCGCTGATCATTTGATCATCAGTTGCAAAGCTCGCTGCGAAATTAAAACCTGCATTGTTTACACTCGTCTTTACATTTGTTCTCCCCTCTGTTTGCTTAATTATGGCTGCAGTTCTGCCGCACATTTGCTCAGTTCCACCCGCTGACATCGAGCCTGACGGACCATAAAAACTACAAATAACACAGAATCCTCTGAACAGTTTGAGGCATAAAAACCATGTTTCTGACATCTGACTTTCATCCTGATTTTCTCATTTTTCTATCTTTCTCTCACAAAACTCCTGTAATTTCTCCCCGTTCTCTCAGCTCTCTTTGTCCCTTCGCTTTCAGTTATGGTCCATGTGTGCTGTATTTGCATTTTCATAATATGAAAATTGACTTGAAAAAACAAACACAATAAAAACTACCATGCAATTATGTTCTCCACTAAAGCCCACATAGGAAGCAGATGCTTGCATTCGTGTGTCATGCTGTCATCTGTCTGCGTAACCACAGTGAGAAGAGCTTTCCAATAAAACCACCCTCTGTGGAGCAAATACGACTCTGCTGCATTACGGCCGACAGGAAAGCAGTGAAATTCTATCATCTTCCCAATTCAGTCATATAAACTACAATCTGATCTATTTCAACAGAACTGTAGAAACTGGCCCAATATTATGCTACTGAGAGAAATACAGCCATCATCATGTGGCTCTGCAGTGACACTTGCACACGCTTACACAGATATATAAAAGTCCTACTTTTTATGTGATACACATCTTTCTTTGATGCACGCCACGCAGCGCTGGTGCACCATTTTTCTGCCTCTCTGAGGATTTGTTGGAAAAATCTAACTTTTGCTTTCTTTTCTGTGTTCAGGAGAGACAACAAAGATAGAGAGCACCCAAGCGAATAAGGAGCGGAGTTTGTCTGCTCCCATGTCTGTTTACTTCTGCTGTTCTACATTTCAGACAGCGGGTAGACTGCAGCACAGAGGCAGTGCTGAATAATGCGGGGCTTCTTCAGTAGCTACAAGTGTCAAATCTTTTATTTATTCTTGAAAGTTTGTGCCAGGCAAACTTTAATCATCTGACTTTGTGTGTCTGGGAGAGAATTAGCAGTTGTGCCGGGTCGTGTATTTTCCCTTCGATTGCTGGCTAGCTGCACACAGGCATTTATGCGTCAACACAGGACAAACTAAGGCAGACAAACAACAGCTCCAGCCCATCTAATAACAGTGGGGCTTATCAGCCGCCTCTGCCTCCTCTAATTTTCATCAGTTTTGACAAGCCCATTAAATGAATCTGGGACCAAAAATAAACATGTTTTTGTTGAGCTGAAGTGACAGGCAGTGATCACACCTCCCAACGTTGGAGAGGAAGATACGACGACTTTTAATTAAAAATGCAGCCCCCGTGCACGACAGCCTGGACATGATAAACAGGACTCCAGCCTCCAGCCCACTGACTCGTGCGAGGATACTAGAACAAAGTGTGATCCCAAACGGAGCACATTACTGGTGTTGATGAACATTTACACGGATGCTGGAATATTCGGGAACATATCCGTGGTGTGAGTGTTGGTAGAAGGATTACAGAGCAATCCTTGCTCTAATCCTGATCTAATAGTAATGAGTTTATTATCCTTCTCCTTGAGTATATTAGTTGTGTGGTTACAAGGACTGAATTCATGATAAGAGGACATCCCACTCTTCTCATTTTTTTTTTTTTTTTTTTTTTTGCTTCCACACCGCTCTGTCATCCTCATCCCACACTCATCATCAAATATGAAAAGAAGGACAGTATCTGTTCGACACAGTTCGTAACATGTCACATCTTGGGTCTTGCAGCGTGTTATCTAAGACAGGCCCTGTGGGCAACACTCTTCAAATTCAATTAAAACAGAAATGCACGAGAGCAGCTTGAGAATCCTCAGCGGACTGGCCCATACAATGCAGCTTCAGCGGAGGCCGTGTCAGCACTCAGGGCCATTGACGGCCAACACCTATTTTTCTCAGGATGACATCTTTATCGGCGGCCATTGTCATCCACTGGAAAAACACAAAGAGACCACCCGCCTGACAGCAGCACCAAAAAATCTGTTTCCATGACAACACTAGGCTCTAAACTTCCAAGTCATTTCTGTCACAGAAGCTGACATAAGGTGAGCTATCATTACTTTCTTCCCCCATCTCCGTTTTGCTTCTGCTGCTTTTGGTTCAACTTTTTTGCCTCCCGTCGAGTTGTCTCGTGCTATTACTGCCCCTATCATTCTTCTCCGGCTCTGTCGCCTCTTCTCTCTCATTTTCCTTTCTTTGATAGCTATTTATTTCACAAAGCTGCACCCCTGGGTTAAGATGGGAAACATAAGTGAAAAAATGACTACAAGTTAAGTTTCTATTTTTCCAGAGGTGTGAAGGAGGTTCATAGCTTGAGATTTCTCTTCCTCTGCGTTACTGAGCGGGTAATAAATACAATGGCTGATGGCAAACATTTGTTTTTGCACTACACTGGACTCGCACCGGAGTTTGCATCCCTTAGATGTTTTGGACAAGTGTATAAGATCATTTCTTTTCATTTATTTACCACTAGGGCCTCCTACTTGTCAAGGATGCGGGGAGGCAACATAATACCTGGGAAAAAAAAGAATGTCTGTGTGTGTGTGTGTGTGTGTGTGAAAAGATATGAAGAGAAGGAAGGAGGGCAATAAGGAAGTTGAAGGTCCTTGGGCAAATAATCCTTTTATTTTTTCTCTATCCTTATTTGCCCTGCTCTGAGTAAATGTCAGACTGTACTAGGAGATGGCAGGAACAGCTTATTATAAAAATCTGAACCTGAAGCATCTCAGCCCCTCTGTGCCAAAATGCATCAAAAGCAAACTATGGAGAATAAGCTGCAGTCGGATATGTATGCGGTGCCAGAAGCTCCTGTTCCTGCAGTCGAGTCTCTGCCATGACAGTGTACATGACCAGGAGCAGAGCACAGGCTGTTCCCCCACACCCAACCTGCAATTACAGTCACTTGTGTCTTGTATGATGAAATGAATCATTACCACTGCAGCATGAAAGAACATAATCTGGCCCTTTCCCAGCTATTCCCCTGTGGGGACTGATTTGTGATCGCTTCTGAAGATAGACTGCGCATTCAATCAACAATGCAGCTTTTGGCTTTCAGGCCACCCTGCTGAAAAGCTTGAGGGATACAAGGGAGATCAATAGAGATAAATTAATTACTACACTGGCAAAAGGGAATTCTGTGTGGCCGGAGTTACTATAGAAACACAAAACTGCATGGAAGCCCACATAAATGATATTGAAGCTAATATCTACACTGCAACAAACAGGTTCCAGGAGAGGGCTCGGAGTCGTCTGTGACGTGTCATGATCATTCGCTGCACCGCTCACATTAAGAAAACCCACTGGACTGATGCAGAGGAGCAGATGGCTGCGGGAGTGAAATGGGCAAAGTGTTTAAGCAGCAATACTTGGATATTAAAGGCAATCAAGCAAAAAATAATGTCACATTCATGTGTCCCATTAATGCGAAATCATGATTTGAATGCAATTAAGACAAGAAGTAAGCGCGTTAGAAAACATGTGAGTAAAGGCTGATATGATGAGCTGCTGTGGCACTTATCTCTACCACCCGTCCACTCCCCCTCAGCTCGCTCCACAGTGAGTCCACAGCTGGGCCGGGCAGCAAACGCAGCACACGCTCCTGGTATGCTTGTCTATGAAGAATAGCAGTGTGCCCGCTGCCCTGCCCGCCTGAGGGCTACATTTGAAACAACACTAACATCATACAGGCGACCAATGGCTGCCTGAAAAATACAATCAAGGAAGAAACAACCCCTGCCGCTCACGTCGCCCTGGCACTTGCCTCCTTACTTACTCAAGCAATATTCCAAGTTGTTGTTTTGCTTCCATCAAATTTTCCATTAAAAGTGGCATTTCATCTAAATCAAGCCCTTGGGCTGGGAATCTAGACAAAAACTAAAGGAGATGAGGAATGGAGAAATTCTCGCATACAGTGACGTGCAGGCAGGCCCGTGTATACGCCTCCAGCGCCTAACTGACTCCGTGATCACGGAGAGTGCCATTATTTGTAGCCATCAGAGCAACATCCAAGCAATTACATGTGTCTGTGCATTCAGCGCGGTTATTAAAGCAAACAGCACGGCCATTTATCTGAGATGTGTAAACATCACAGCCTTCTTCTCTGCCGTCTCTTATGCTGCCGGCTTCACACCACTGACATAAAAATTCATAACTATTCCAAAGCAAGGTGTGCATGTGTGTGTGTGTGTGTGTGTGTGTGCGCGTGTGCATGCGTGTGTGTGGGGGAGGGTGCTGTGGGACATGATGTGTGGCAGTGCTGCGTAACTTCAGTGGCAAGACATGCGAAATAGGCTCCATTCTGCACTCACTGCTTATGAATCATTGTTCACTTGTCACATTGCCACTGGAGCGAGAGACTGAGAGGGACACCAAAGAGGAGAGGAAATGAGTGCAGGCGAGGAGGTAGGGGAATAGAATGAGCAACAGCTCTTGACCAAACACTCCTCTTTTAGGAGGATTGAGTCTGGGAAATATTCGTCTCCTCAGGCACCCAGTCACAGAGTTCGCTGGGACCTATCGAGGTCTGGACTCTTTTAACAGTTGAGAACACGGCAAACTCCCCTGGAGACCTCACCACATTTTCCACCAGAAATGAAAAACTAAGACATGATATCAATACTGTACGGAGAGCGGCGCACTTCAAAAAAAGTCAAAAGCAGTCTTGCCTTGAAGCGCAGCAGCTGCATTTATGTGCCAGCTCCTGCTATTTCCTCACGTTTGCCGAGTCCATGCAATATCTGAACAACTGATGAAACAGTTAAGAGGAGTACTAGATGCACTTTCCTTGGAAAAAAAATATTGCTTCTTGACAAATGTAGCTTTACGGCAATCAGCTTGACTCACTTCTGTCTATCCATTTTTTCTGCCTGCTTATTCCCTCTCAGGGCCACGAGAGTCCATCCCAGCATGCATTGGAAAAAAGACAGGAAAACAATGTGTGCAGGTTGCCAGTCTACCAGAGACAGATGGACACATTTACAGCCACGTTCACACATATGGTCTCAAACTCACTCACAAAGTAACACATTCTTGGACTGTGAGAGGAAACAAAAACACTCGAGGGAGAGAAGCAGAGCATACAAACCTCACACATATAACACAAAGACTTAAACCTTAACCCGTGTTCATCCATTTTCTGCCTCCTGGGAGCAACAGAACCAGCTGTAAACACAACACTGACATAAAGGCTTACCGTATACCAGTGCTTGTTAAATAGTGAAATGCCAGGGAGGGTGCGTGTGAGCGGGGGGAACATGCACGGCGAAACTACCGTTTGCTTTTTCATTTCCGTACCAGAATAAAGTGTAATAGCACATCTGCTACAGTAGGTGGCAGAGGCGCTTTCACACTGTCGTGTTAGGTGATCGCTGTTTTCAAAAGTCATGAGAGGTTAAAATGTATTCATTCTTGCTGTTTAAGATGAAAAATGATAAATGATGGAAAATAGATGAGCTCCAAAGACACGTCTAATCGATCGTGTTTCGAGTTAGTTAGTTAGTTAGCAACGGCGAGAGCAAGAATTTTCAATAGACGAGGGCCTAGTTTATTCAAAATTCCTGCTGACTAGCTAGTCAGTAGTTTGGTGCTGAGCAGGTGTGAAGTGAACTAAAACTAAAACAGTGATGATGTGGTCTGTACAACCAAAAAAAGAGCTAAAAGAAGCTAAAATACCTATGCAGATTCAGCTGGTAACCCAATGTTAGTTCATCTCTGCAAGGGACACCTTTCACATCACATGAAGTCAGTTTTTACATATGATCTATAATAATTGATGAACTGATGAGTTAAGCTTGAAAAGCACACTGTTATTTCTGCCACTAAAGGTCTATTTAGCTAAACAATCGAAACAGTGTATGAAATTTGATAACGCACTCATTGGTGTGAGATCGTGTGATTTGCTTGGAGATTGTGTCACAGCCACAGTTTCAGA